>CM067360.1:54696267-55296267 GCA_034401795.1 Chaetoderma sp. LZ-2023a
TGGAGAAATGAATTAGAATAGCTACTATTTGAACTCCGTAGGAATTACCTCCCTTATCTATTGCCGACAAGCCAACATATTAAGAATCTAGCTCGTCTTATAGAGAAATACTATGGGCGTATTCAGGATTTCTGGAGAGAGGGGGGTTAAATGAAAAGTACAGTTTCAATCACCTGCAAGAGAATTATGCAACGGATTGCACACACACGCACGCACGCAACCACGCACGCATACATGTCCGCCTGCCCCACAGCACACATGCATGTATGCACCAATGCCTACCCACCCATCCGCCCACATGCACACACAAATGAATATACTCACCATGAGAGCAAGTGAATTCGTTTATCAGTCGTGGCTGCCTTCTCTGGTATAGGCCAGTTTTCTTGTTAGATGGTAAGACTGATAGCTTCTGTTTATGATGGTGCATATCTGTGAAGGCACAGGCATTTGAAGTTTACCCGCCTATTTCATATTATTAGCACATTTCAGATACTACTATATACATATTAGTTCATGAAATATGCTAATAATATGAAATAGGTGGGTAAACTTCAAATGCCTGTGGTGAAGGAACAGCTAAAATATCTGATCACTTAGTCAAAATGTGATACTAAACCTGCTATGTGTGTGAATGATTTTCAGATATATGGGTTATCCCCAAGGTTTAGCAATTTGTAACAGTTGTTTATGAATGTATAGTACAGATACCTAATGGTACCTGCTTATATTCAAACTAATCTGTACATAAATGAGGTCAACTTTCACCATTTGATTCATATTTAGTAGTTACATTAGTTCAGTTTAAGCTTTGAAGTAATCTTATGGCCTCGGACCTCAAACCCACAATCATTTCTGCTTTACTCATATAAGGAATATCTGAGAGTAAGGACTAGTAATGAAGAAATGAATTAGAATAGCTACTATTTGAACCCAAGGTTTGGCAATTTGTGACAGTTGTTTATGAATGTATAGTACAGAGACCTAATGGTACCTGCTTATATTCAAACTAATCTGTACATAAATGAGGTCAACTTTCACCATTCGATTCATATTCAGTAGTTACATTAGTTCAGTTTAAGCTTTGAAGTAATCTTATGGCCTCGGACCTCAAACCCACAATCATTTCTGCTTTACTCATATAAGGAATATCTGAGAGTAAGGACTAGTAATGGAGAAATGAACTAGAATAGCTACTATTTGAACTCCGTAGGAATTACCTCCCTTATCTAGTGCCGACAAGCCAACATATTAAGAATCTAGCTCGTCTTATAGAGAAATACTATGGGCGTATTCAGGATTTCTGGAGAGAGGGGGGTTAAATGAAAAGTACATTTTCAATCACCTGCAAGAGAATTATGCAAAGGATTGCACACACACACACGCACACGCACGTACGCACGCACGCACGCACACACGCACGCATACATGTCCGCCTGCCCCTCAGCACACATGCATGCATGCCCCAATGCCTACCCACTAGTTCGCTCACCCGCCCACACGCACACACAAATGCATGTACGCACCATGAGAGCAGGTGAATTCATTTATCATTCTCGGCTTCTTTCTCTCGTATAGGCCAGTTGTCTTGTTAGATGGTAAGACTGATAGCTTCTGTTTTTGATGGTGCATATCTGTGAAGGCACAGGCATTTGAAGTTTACCCGCCTATTTCATATTATTAGCATATTTCATATGCTACTATATATATATTAGTATATGAAGTATGCTAATAATATGAGATCGGCGGGTAAACTTCAAATTCCTATGGTGAAGGAACAGCTAAAATATATGTTCACTACGTCAATATATGATACTAAACCAACTATATGTGTGAATGATTTTCAGATATCTGGGTTATCTCCAAGGTTTAGCAATTTGTAACAGTTGTTTATGAATGTATTAGTACAGATACCTAATGGTACCTGCTTATATTCATACTAATCTGTACATAAATGAGGTCAACTTTCACCATTTGATTCATATTCAGTAGTTACATTAGTTCAGTCTCGGACCTCAATCTCACCATTATTTCTGCTTTTCTCATATAAGGAATATCTGGGAATGAGGACTAGTAATGGTTTCCTACACTAACTCAACAAATTATGGATATTTTACCCTAATATTATTTTCTGACATAAAGCATTCTTAGACACCAAATATTATAGGAATTAGTGTTTAGCACGGAATGTTCTGATGAAAGAGATAGAATAAGCGCAGAGGAATATGCAATCTGGAGAGGGAAAATGAATTAGAATAGCTACTATTTGAACCCAGTAGGAATTACCTCCCTTATCTATTGCCCACCAGCTAACATTAAGAATCCATAGCTCGTCATATAGAGAAATACTATGGGCGGATTCAGGATTTCTGGAGGGAGGGGTTTAAATGAAAAGGACAGTTTCAATCACCTGCAAGAGAATTATGCAACGGATTGCACACACACACGCAACCACGCACGCATACATGTCCGCCTGCCCCACAGCACACATGCATGTACGCACCAATGCCTACCCACCCATCCGCCCACATGCACACACAAATGAATATACTCACCATGAGAGCAAGTGAATTCGTTTATCAGTCGTGGCTGCCTTCTCTGGTATAGGCCAGTTTTCTTGTTAGATGGTAAGACTGATAGCTTCTGTTTATGATGGTGCATATCTGTGAAGGCACAGGCATTTGAAGTTTACCCGCCTATTTCATATTATTAGCATATTTCAGATACTACTATATACATATTAGTTTATGAAATATGCTAATAATATGAAATAGGTGGGTAAACTTCAAATGCCTGTGGTGAAGGAACAGCTAAAATATCTGATCACTTAGTCAAAATGTGATACTAAACCTGCTATGTGTGTGAATGATTTTCAGATATATGGGTTATCCCCAAGGTTTAGCAATTTGTAACAGTTGTTTATGAATGTATAGTACAGATACCTAATGGTACCTGCTTATATTCAAACTAATCTGTACATAAATGAGGTCAACTTTCACCATTTGATTCATATTTAGTAGTTACATTAGTTCAGTTTAAGCTTTGAAGTAATCTTATGGCCTCGGACCTCAAACCCACAATCATTTCTGCTTTACTCATATAAGGAATATCTGAGAGTAAGGACTAGTAATGAAGAAATGAATTAGAATAGCTACTATTTGAACCCAAGGTTTGGCAATTTGTGACAGTTGTTTATGAATGTATAGTACAGAGACCTAATGGTACCTGCTTATATTCAAACTAATCTGTACATAAATGAGGTCAACTTTCACCATTCGATTCATATTCAGTAGTTACATTAGTTCAGTTTAAGCTTTGAAGTAATCTTATGGCCTCGGACCTCAAACCCACAATCATTTCTGCTTTACTCATATAAGGAATATCTGAGAGTAAGGACTAGTAATGGAGAAATGAATTAGAATAGCTACTATTTGAACTCCGTAGGAATTACCTCCCTTATCTAGTGCCGACAAGCCAACATATTAAGAATCTAGCTCGTCTTATAGAGAAATACTATGGGCGTATTCAGGATTTCTGGAGAGAGGGGGGTTAAATGAAAAGTACATTTTCAATCACCTGCAAGAGAATTATGCAAAGGATTGCACACACACACACACACACACGCACGTACGCACGCACGCACGCACGCACGCACGCATACATGTCCGCCTGCCCCTCAGCACACATGCATGCATGCCCCAATGCCTACCCACTAGTTCGCCCACCCGCCCACACGCACACACAAATGCATGTACGCACCATGAGAGCAGGTGAATTCATTTATCATTCTCGGCTTCTTTCTCTTGTATAGGCCAGTTGTCTTGTTAGATGGTAAGACTGATAGCTTCTGTTTTTGATGGTGCATATATGTGAAGGCACAGGCATTTGAAGTTTACCCGCCTATTTCATATTATTAGCATATTTCATATGCTACTATATATATATTAGTATATGAAGTATGCTAATAATATGAGATCGGCGGGTAAACTTCAAATTCCTATGGTGAAGGAACAGCTAAAATATATGTTCACTACATCAATATATGATACTAAACCAACTATATGTGTGAATGATTTTCAGATATCTGGGTTATCTCCAAGGTTTAGCAATTTGTAACAGTTGTTTATGAATGTATTAGTACAGATACCTAATGGTACCTGCTTATATTCATACTAATCTGTACATAAATGAGGTCAACTTTCACCATTTGATTCATATTCAGTAGTTACATTAGTTCAGTTTAAGCTTTCAAGTAATCGTATGGTCTCGGACCTCAACCTCACCATTATTTCTGCTTTTCTCATATAAGGAATATCTGGGAATGAGGACTAGTAATGGTTTCCTACACTAACTCAACAAATTATGGATATTTTACCCTAATATTATTTTCTGACATAAAGCATTCTTAGACACCAAATATTATAGGAATTAGTGTTTAGCACGGAATGTTCTGATGAAAGAGATAGAATAAGCGCAGAGGAATATGCAATCTGGAGAGGGAAAATGAATTAGAATAGCTACTATTTGAACCCAGTAGGAATTACCTCCCTTATCTATTGCCCACCAGCTAACATTAAGAATCCATAGCTCGTCATATAGAGAAATACTATGGGCGGATTCAGGATTTCTGGAGGGAGGGGTTTAAATGAAAAGGACAGTTTCAATCACCTGCAAGAGAATTATGCAACGGATTGCACACACACGCACGCACGCAACCACGCACGCATACATGTCCGCCTGCCCCACAGCACACATGCATGTACGCACCAATGCCTACCCACCCATCCGCCCACATGCACACACAAATGAATATACTCACCATGAGAGCAAGTGAATTCGTTTATCAGTCGTGGCTGCCTTCTCTGGTATAGGCCAGTTTTCTTGTTAGATGGTAAGACTGATAGCTTCTGTTTATGATGGTGCATATCTGTGAAGGCACAGGCATTTGAAGTTTACCCGCCTATTTCATATTATTAGCACATTTCAGATACTACTATATACATATTAGTTTATGAAATATGCTAATAATATGAAATAGGTGGGTAAACTTCAAATGCCTGTGGTGAAGGAACAGCTAAAATATCTGATCACTTAGTCAAAATGTGATACTAAACCTGCTATGTGTGTGAATGATTTTCAGATATATGGGTTATCCCCAAGGTTTAGCAATTTGTAACAGTTGTTTATGAATGTATAGTACAGATACCTAATGGTACCTGCTTATATTCAAACTAATCTGTACATAAATGAGGTCAACTTTCACCATTTGATTCATATTTAGTAGTTACATTAGTTCAGTTTAAGCTTTGAAGTAATCTTATGGCCTCGGACCTCAAACCCACAATCATTTCTGCTTTACTCATATAAGGAATATCTGAGAGTAAGGACTAGTAATGGAGAAATGAATTAGAATAGCTACTATTTGAACCCAAGGTTTGGCAATTTGTGACAGTTGTTTATGAATGTATAGTACAGAGACCTAATGGTACCTGCTTATATTCAAACTAATCTGTACATAAATGAGGTCAACTTTCACCATTCGATTCATATTCAGTAGTTACATTAGTTCAGTTTAAGCTTTGAAGTAATCTTATGGCCTCGGACCTCAAACCCACAATCATTTCTGCTTTACTCATATAAGGAATATCTGAGAGTAAGGACTAGTAATGGAGAAATGAATTAGAATAGCTACTATTTGAACTCCGTAGGAATTACCTCCCTTATCTATTGCCGACAAGCCAACATATTAAGAATCTAGCTCGTCTTATAGAGAAATACTATGGGCGTATTCAGGATTTCTGGAGAGAGGGGGGTTAAATGAAAAGTACAGTTTCAATCACCTGCAAGAGAATTATGCAACGGATTGCACACACACGCACGCACGCAACCACGCACGCATACATGTCCGCCTGCCCCACAGCACACATGCATGTATGCACCAATGCCTACCCACCCATCCGCCCACATGCACACACAAATGAATATACTCACCATGAGAGCAAGTGAATTCGTTTATCAGTCGTGGCTGCCTTCTCTGGTATAGGCCAGTTTTCTTGTTAGATGGTAAGACTGATAGCTTCTGTTTATGATGGTGCATATCTGTGAAGGCACAGGCATTTGAAGTTTACCCGCCTATTTCATATTATTAGCACATTTCAGATACTACTATATACATATTAGTTCATGAAATATGCTAATAATATGAAATAGGTGGGTAAACTTCAAATGCCTGTGGTGAAGGAACAGCTAAAATATCTGATCACTTAGTCAAAATGTGATACTAAACCTGCTATGTGTGTGAATGATTTTCAGATATATGGGTTATCCCCAAGGTTTAGCAATTTGTAACAGTTGTTTATGAATGTATAGTACAGATACCTAATGGTACCTGCTTATATTCAAACTAATCTGTACATAAATGAGGTCAACTTTCACCATTTGATTCATATTTAGTAGTTACATTAGTTCAGTTTAAGCTTTGAAGTAATCTTATGGCCTCGGACCTCAAACCCACAATCATTTCTGCTTTACTCATATAAGGAATATCTGAGAGTAAGGACTAGTAATGAAGAAATGAATTAGAATAGCTACTATTTGAACCCAAGGTTTGGCAATTTGTGACAGTTGTTTATGAATGTATAGTACAGAGACCTAATGGTACCTGCTTATATTCAAACTAATCTGTACATAAATGAGGTCAACTTTCACCATTCGATTCATATTCAGTAGTTACATTAGTTCAGTTTAAGCTTTGAAGTAATCTTATGGCCTCGGACCTCAAACCCACAATCATTTCTGCTTTACTCATATAAGGAATATCTGAGAGTAAGGACTAGTAATGGAGAAATGAACTAGAATAGCTACTATTTGAACTCCGTAGGAATTACCTCCCTTATCTAGTGCCGACAAGCCAACATATTAAGAATCTAGCTCGTCTTATAGAGAAATACTATGGGCGTATTCAGGATTTCTGGAGAGAGGGGGGTTAAATGAAAAGTACATTTTCAATCACCTGCAAGAGAATTATGCAAAGGATTGCACACACACACACGCACACGCACGTACGCACGCACGCACGCACACACGCACGCATACATGTCCGCCTGCCCCTCAGCACACATGCATGCATGCCCCAATGCCTACCCACTAGTTCGCTCACCCGCCCACACGCACACACAAATGCATGTACGCACCATGAGAGCAGGTGAATTCATTTATCATTCTCGGCTTCTTTCTCTCGTATAGGCCAGTTGTCTTGTTAGATGGTAAGACTGATAGCTTCTGTTTTTGATGGTGCATATCTGTGAAGGCACAGGCATTTGAAGTTTACCCGCCTATTTCATATTATTAGCATATTTCATATGCTACTATATATATATTAGTATATGAAGTATGCTAATAATATGAGATCGGCGGGTAAACTTCAAATTCCTATGGTGAAGGAACAGCTAAAATATATGTTCACTACGTCAATATATGATACTAAACCAACTATATGTGTGAATGATTTTCAGATATCTGGGTTATCTCCAAGGTTTAGCAATTTGTAACAGTTGTTTATGAATGTATTAGTACAGATACCTAATGGTACCTGCTTATATTCATACTAATCTGTACATAAATGAGGTCAACTTTCACCATTTGATTCATATTCAGTAGTTACATTAGTTCAGTTTAAGCTTTCAAGTAATCGTATGGTCTCGGACCTCAACCTCACCATTATTTCTGCTTTTCTCATATAAGGAATATCTGGGAATGAGGACTAGTAATGGTTTCCTACACTAACTCAACAAATTATGGATATTTTACCCTAATATTATTTTCTGACATAAAGCATTCTTAGACACCAAATATTATAGGAATTAGTGTTTAGCACGGAATGTTCTGATGAAAGAGATAGAATAAGCGCAGAGGAATATGCAATCTGGAGAGGGAAAATGAATTAGAATAGCTACTATTTGAACCCAGTAGGAATTACCTCCCTTATCTATTGCCCACCAGCTAACATTAAGAATCCATAGCTCGTCATATAGAGAAATACTATGGGCGGATTCAGGATTTCTGGAGGGAGGGGTTTAAATGAAAAGGACAGTTTCAATCACCTGCAAGAGAATTATGCAACGGATTGCACACACACGCACGCACGCAACCACGCACGCATACATGTCCGCCTGCCCCACAGCACACATGCATGTACGCACCAATGCCTACCCAGCCATCCGCCCACATGCACACACAAATGAATATACTCACCATGAGAGCAAGTGAATTCGTTTATCAGTCGTGGCTGCCTTCTCTGGTATAGGCCAGTTTTCTTGTTAGATGGTAAGACTGATAGCTTCTGTTTATGATGGTGCATATCTGTGAAGGCACAGGCATTTGAAGTTTACCCGCCTATTTCATATTATTAGCACATTTCAGATACTACTATATACATATTAGTTTATGAAATATGCTAATAATATGAAATATGTGGGTAAACTTCAAATGCCTGTGGTGAAGGAACAGCTAAAATATCTGATCACTTAGTCAAAATGTGATACTAAACCTGCTATGTGTGTGAATGATTTTCAGATATATGGGTTATCCCCAAGGTTTAGCAATTTGTAACAGTTGTTTATGAATGTATAGTACAGATACCTAATGGTACCTGCTTATATTCAAACTAATCTGTACATAAATGAGGTCAACTTTCACCATTTGATTCATATTTAGTAGTTACATTAGTTCAGTTTAAGCTTTGAAGTAATCTTATGGCCTCGGACCTCAAACCCACAATAATTTCTGCTTTACTCATATAAGGAATATCTGAGAGTAAGGACTAGTAATGGAGAAATGAATTAGAATAGCTACTATTTGAACCCAAGGTTTGGCAATTTGTGACAGTTGTTTATGAATGTATAGTACAGAGACCTAATGGTACCTGCTTATATTCAAACTAATCTGTACATAAATGAGGTCAACTTTCACCATTCGATTCATATTCAGTAGTTACATTAGTTCAGTTTAAGCTTTGAAGTAATCTTATGGCCTCGGACCTCAAACCCACAATCATTTCTGCTTTACTCATATAAGGAATATCTGAGAGTAAGGACTAGTAATGGAGAAATGAATTAGAATAGCTACTATTTGAACTCCGTAGGAATTACCTCCCTTATCTATTGCCGACAAGCCAACATATTAAGAATCTAGCTCGTCTTATAGAGAAATACTATGGGCGTATTCAGGATTTCTGGAGAGAGGGGGGTTAAATGAAAAGTACAGTTTCAATCACCTGCAAGAGAATTATGCAACGGATTGCACACACACGCACGCACGCAACCACGCACGCATACATGTCCGCCTGCCCCACAGCACACATGCATGTACGCACCAATGCCTACCCAGCCATCCGCCCACATGCACACACAAATGAATATACTCACCATGAGAGCAAGTGAATTCGTTTATCAGTCGTGGCTGCCTTCTCTGGTATAGGCCAGTTTTCTTGTTAGATGGTAAGACTGATAGCTTCTGTTTATGATGGTGCATATCTGTGAAGGCACAGGCATTTGAAGTTTACCCGCCTATTTCATATTATTAGCACATTTCAGATACTACTATATACATATTAGTTTATGAAATATGCTAATAATATGAAATATGTGGGTAAACTTCAAATGCCTGTGGTGAAGGAACAGCTAAAATATCTGATCACTTAGTCAAAATGTGATACTAAACCTGCTATGTGTGTGAATGATTTTCAGATATATGGGTTATCCCCAAGGTTTAGCAATTTGTAACAGTTGTTTATGAATGTATAGTACAGATACCTAATGGTACCTGCTTATATTCAAACTAATCTGTACATAAATGAGGTCAACTTTCACCATTTGATTCATATTTAGTAGTTACATTAGTTCAGTTTAAGCTTTGAAGTAATCTTATGGCCTCGGACCTCAAACCCACAATCATTTCTGCTTTACTCATATAAGGAATATCTGAGAGTAAGGACTAGTAATGGAGAAATGAATTAGAATAGCTACTATTTGAACCCAAGGTTTGGCAATTTGTGACAGTTGTTTATGAATGTATAGTACAGAGACCTAATGGTACCTGCTTATATTCAAACTAATCTGTACATAAATGAGGTCAACTTTCACCATTCGATTCATATTCAGTAGTTACATTAGTTCAGTTTAAGCTTTGAAGTAATCTTATGGCCTCGGACCTCAAACCCACAATCATTTCTGCTTTACTCATATAAGGAATATCTGAGAGTAAGGACTAGTAATGGAGAAATGAATTAGAATAGCTACTATTTGAACTCCGTAGGAATTACCTCCCTTATCTATTGCCGACAAGCCAACATATTAAGAATCTAGCTCGTCTTATAGAGAAATACTATGGGCGTATTCAGGATTTCTGGAGAGAGGGGGGTTAAATGAAAAGTACAGTTTCAATCACCTGCAAGAGAATTATGCAACGGATTGCACACACACGCACGCATGCAACCACGCACGCATACATGTCCGCCTGCCCCACAGCACACATGCATGTATGCACCAATGCCTACCCACCCATCCGCCCACATGCACACACAAATGAATATACTCACCATGAGAGCAAGTGAATTCGTTTATCAGTCGTGGCTGCCTTCTCTGGTATAGGCCAGTTTTCTTGTTAGATGGTAAGACTGATAGCTTCTGTTTATGATGGTGCATATCTGTGAAGGCACAGGCATTTGAAGTTTACCCGCCTATTTCATATTATTAGCACATTTCAGATACTACTATATACATATTAGTTCATGAAATATGCTAATAATATGAAATAGGTGGGTAAACTTCAAATGCCTGTGGTGAAGGAACAGCTAAAATATCTGATCACTTAGTCAAAATGTGATACTAAACCTGCTATGTGTGTGAATGATTTTCAGATATATGGGTTATCCCCAAGGTTTAGCAATTTGTAACAGTTGTTTATGAATGTATAGTACAGATACCTAATGGTACCTGCTTATATTCAAACTAATCTGTACATAAATGAGGTCAACTTTCACCATTTGATTCATATTTAGTAGTTACATTAGTTCAGTTTAAGCTTTGAAGTAATCTTATGGCCTCGGACCTCAAACCCACAATCATTTCTGCTTTACTCATATAAGGAATATCTGAGAGTAAGGACTAGTAATGAAGAAATGAATTAGAATAGCTACTATTTGAACCCAAGGTTTGGCAATTTGTGACAGTTGTTTATGAATGTATAGTACAGAGACCTAATGGTACCTGCTTATATTCAAACTAATCTGTACATAAATGAGGTCAACTTTCACCATTCGATTCATATTCAGTAGTTACATTAGTTCAGTTTAAGCTTTGAAGTAATCTTATGGCCTCGGACCTCAAACCCACAATCATTTCTGCTTTACTCATATAAGGAATATCTGAGAGTAAGGACTAGTAATGGAGAAATGAACTAGAATAGCTACTATTTGAACTCCGTAGGAATTACCTCCCTTATCTAGTGCCGACAAGCCAACATATTAAGAATCTAGCTCGTCTTATAGAGAAATACTATGGGCGTATTCAGGATTTCTGGAGAGAGGGGGGGGGGTTAAATGAAAAGCACATTTTCAATCACCTGCAAGAGAATTATGCAAAGGATTGCACACACACACACACACGCACGTACGCACGCACGCACGCACGCACGCACGCACGCACGCACGCATACATGTCCGCCTGCCCCTCAGCACACATGCATGCATGCCCCAATGCCTACCCACTAGTTCGCCCACCCGCCCACACGCACACACAAATGCATGTACGCACCATGAGAGCAGGTGAATTCATTTATCATTCTCGGCTTCTTTCTCTTGTATAGGCCAGTTGTCTTGTTAGATGGTAAGACTGATAGCTTCTGTTTTTGATGGTGCATATATGTGAAGGCACAGGCATTTGAAGTTTACCCGCCTATTTCATATTATTAGCATATTTCATATGCTACTATATATATATTAGTATATGAAGTATGCTAATAATATGAGATCGGCGGGTAAACTTCAAATTCCTATGGTGAAGGAACAGCTAAAATATATGTTCACTACGTCAATATATGATACTAAACCAACTATATGTGTGAATGATTTTCAGATATCTGGGTTATCTCCAAGGTTTAGCAATTTGTAACAGTTGTTTATGAATGTATTAGTACAGATACCTAATGGTACCTGCTTATATTCATACTAATCTGTACATAAATGAGGTCAACTTTCACCATTTGATTCATATTCAGTAGTTACATTAGTTCAGTTTAAGCTTTCAAGTAATCGTATGGTCTCGGACCTCAATCTCACCATTATTTCTGCTTTTCTCATATAAGGAATATCTGGGAATGAGGACTAGTAATGGTTTCCTACACTAACTCAACAAATTATGGATATTTTACCCTAATATTATTTTCTGACATAAAGCATTCTTAGACACCAAATATTATAGGAATTAGTGTTTAGCACGGAATGTTCTGATGAAAGAGATAGAATAAGCGCAGAGGAATATGCAATCTGGAGAGGGAAAATGAATTAGAATAGCTACTATTTGAACCCAGTAGGAATTACCTCCCTTATCTATTGCCCACCAGCTAACATTAAGAATCCATAGCTCGTCATATAGAGAAATACTATGGGCGGATTCAGGATTTCTGGAGGGAGGGGTTTAAATGAAAAGGACAGTTTCAATCACCTGCAAGAGAATTATGCAACGGATTGCACACACACGCACGCACGCAACCACGCACGCATACATGTCCGCCTGCCCCACAGCACACATGCATGTACGCACCAATGCCTACCCACCCATCCGCCCACATGCACACACAAATGAATATACTCACCATGAGAGCAAGTGAATTCGTTTATCAGTCGTGGCTGCCTTCTCTGGTATAGGCCAGTTTTCTTGTTAGATGGTAAGACTGATAGCTTCTGTTTATGATGGTGCATATCTGTGAAGGCACAGGCATTTGAAGTTTACCCGCCTATTTCATATTATTAGCACATTTCAGATACTACTATATACATATTAGTTTATGAAATATGCTAATAATATGAAATAGGTGGGTAAACTTCAAATGCCTGTGGTGAAGGAACAGCTAAAATATCTGATCACTTAGTCAAAATGTGATACTAAACCTGCTATGTGTGTGAATGATTTTCAGATATATGGGTTATCCCCAAGGTTTAGCAATTTGTAACAGTTGTTTATGAATGTATAGTACAGATACCTAATGGTACCTGCTTATATTCAAACTAATCTGTACATAAATGAGGTCAACTTTCACCATTTGATTCATATTTAGTAGTTACATTAGTTCAGTTTAAGCTTTGAAGTAATCTTATGGCCTCGGACCTCAAACCCACAATCATTTCTGCTTTACTCATATAAGGAATATCTGAGAGTAAGGACTAGTAATGGAGAAATGAATTAGAATAGCTACTATTTGAACCCAAGGTTTGGCAATTTGTGACAGTTGTTTATGAATGTATAGTACAGAGACCTAATGGTACCTGCTTATATTCAAACTAATCTGTACATAAATGAGGTCAACTTTCACCATTCGATTCATATTCAGTAGTTACATTAGTTCAGTTTAAGCTTTGAAGTAATCTTATGGCCTCGGACCTCAAACCCACAATCATTTCTGCTTTACTCATATAAGGAATATCTGAGAGTAAGGACTAGTAATGGAGAAATGAATTAGAATAGCTACTATTTGAACTCCGTAGGAATTACCTCCCTTATCTATTGCCGACAAGCCAACATATTAAGAATCTAGCTCGTCTTATAGAGAAATACTATGGGCGTATTCAGGATTTCTGGAGAGAGGGGGGTTAAATGAAAAGTACAGTTTCAATCACCTGCAAGAGAATTATGCAACGGATTGCACACACACGCACGCACGCAACCACGCACGCATACATGTCCGCCTGCCCCACAGCACACATGCATGTATGCACCAATGCCTACCCACCCATCCGCCCACATGCACACACAAATGAATATACTCACCATGAGAGCAAGTGAATTCGTTTATCAGTCGTGGCTGCCTTCTCTGGTATAGGCCAGTTTTCTTGTTAGATGGTAAGACTGATAGCTTCTGTTTATGATGGTGCATATCTGTGAAGGCACAGGCATTTGAAGTTTACCCGCCTATTTCATATTATTAGCACATTTCAGATACTACTATATACATATTAGTTCATGAAATATGCTAATAATATGAAATAGGTGGGTAAACTTCAAATGCCTGTGGTGAAGGAACAGCTAAAATATCTGATCACTTAGTCAAAATGTGATACTAAACCTGCTATGTGTGTGAATGATTTTCAGATATATGGGTTATCCCCAAGGTTTAGCAATTTGTAACAGTTGTTTATGAATGTATAGTACAGATACCTAATGGTACCTGCTTATATTCAAACTAATCTGTACATAAATGAGGTCAACTTTCACCATTTGATTCATATTTAGTAGTTACATTAGTTCAGTTTAAGCTTTGAAGTAATCTTATGGCCTCGGACCTCAAACCCACAATCATTTCTGCTTTACTCATATAAGGAATATCTGAGAGTAAGGACTAGTAATGAAGAAATGAATTAGAATAGCTACTATTTGAACCCAAGGTTTGGCAATTTGTGACAGTTGTTTATGAATGTATAGTACAGAGACCTAATGGTACCTGCTTATATTCAAACTAATCTGTACATAAATGAGGTCAACTTTCACCATTCGATTCATATTCAGTAGTTACATTAGTTCAGTTTAAGCTTTGAAGTAATCTTATGGCCTCGGACCTCAAACCCACAATCATTTCTGCTTTACTCATATAAGGAATATCTGAGAGTAAGGACTAGTAATGGAGAAATGAACTAGAATAGCTACTATTTGAACTCCGTAGGAATTACCTCCCTTATCTAGTGCCGACAAGCCAACATATTAAGAATCTAGCTCGTCTTATAGAGAAATACTATGGGCGTATTCAGGATTTCTGGAGAGAGGGGGGGGTTAAATGAAAAGTACGTTTTCAATCACCTGCAAGAGAATTATGCAAAGGATTGCACACACACACACACACGCACGTACGCACACACGCACGCACGCACGCACGCACGCATACATGTCCGCCTGCCCCTCAGCACACATGCATGCATGCCCCAATGCCTACCCACTAGTTCGCCCACCCGCCCACACGCACACACAAATGCATGTACGCACCATGAGAGCAGGTGAATTCATTTATCATTCTCGGCTTCTTTCTCTTGTATAGGCCAGTTGTCTTGTTAGATGGTAAGACTGATAGCTTCTGTTTTTGATGGTGCATATATGTGAAGGCACAGGCATTTGAAGTTTACCCGCCTATTTCATATTATTAGCATATTTCATATGCTACTATATATATATTAGTATATGAAGTATGCTAATAATATGAGATCGGCGGGTAAACTTCAAATTCCTATGGTGAAGGAACAGCTAAAATATATGTTCACTACGTCAATATATGATACTAAACCAACTATATGTGTGAATGATTTTCAGATATCTGGGTTATCTCCAAGGTTTAGCAATTTGTAACAGTTGTTTATGAATGTATTAGTACAGATACCTAATGGTACCTGCTTATATTCATACTAATCTGTACATAAATGAGGTCAACTTTCACCATTTGATTCATATTCAGTAGTTACATTAGTTCAGTTTAAGCTTTCAAGTAATCGTATGGTCTCGGACCTCAATCTCACCATTATTTCTGCTTTTCTCATATAAGGAATATCTGGGAATGAGGACTAGTAATGGTTTCCTACACTAACTCAACAAATTATGGATATTTTACCCTAATATTATTTTCTGACATAAAGCATTCTTAGACACCAAATATTATAGGAATTAGTGTTTAGCACGGAATGTTCTGATGAAAGAGATAGAATAAGCGCAGAGGAATATGCAATCTGGAGAGGGAAAATGAATTAGAATAGCTACTATTTGAACCCAGTAGGAATTACCTCCCTTATCTATTGCCCACCAGCTAACATTAAGAATCCATAGCTCGTCATATAGAGAAATACTATGGGCGGATTCAGGATTTCTGGAGGGAGGGGTTTAAATGAAAAGGACAGTTTCAATCACCTGCAAGAGAATTATGCAACGGATTGCACACACACGCACGCACGCAACCACGCACGCATACATGTCCGCCTGCCCCACAGCACACATGCATGTACGCACCAATGCCTACCCACCCATCCGCCCACATGCACACACAAATGAATATACTCACCATGAGAGCAAGTGAATTCGTTTATCAGTCGTGGCTGCCTTCTCTGGTATAGGCCAGTTTTCTTGTTAGATGGTAAGACTGATAGCTTCTGTTTATGATGGTGCATATCTGTGAAGGCACAGGCATTTGAAGTTTACCCGCCTATTTCATATTATTAGCACATTTCAGATACTACTATATACATATTAGTTTATGAAATATGCTAATAATATGAAATAGGTGGGTAAACTTCAAATGCCTGTGGTGAAGGAACAGCTAAAATATCTGATCACTTAGTCAAAATGTGATACTAAACCTGCTATGTGTGTGAATGATTTTCAGATATATGGGTTATCCCCAAGGTTTAGCAATTTGTAACAGTTGTTTATGAATGTATAGTACAGATACCTAATGGTACCTGCTTATATTCAAACTAATCTGTACATAAATGAGGTCAACTTTCACCATTTGATTCATATTTAGTAGTTACATTAGTTCAGTTTAAGCTTTGAAGTAATCTTATGGCCTCGGACCTCAAACCCACAATCATTTCTGCTTTACTCATATAAGGAATATCTGAGAGTAAGGACTAGTAATGGAGAAATGAATTAGAATAGCTACTATTTGAACCCAAGGTTTGGCAATTTGTGACAGTTGTTTATGAATGTATAGTACAGAGACCTAATGGTACCTGCTTATATTCAAACTAATCTGTACATAAATGAGGTCAACTTTCACCATTCGATTCATATTCAGTAGTTACATTAGTTCAGTTTAAGCTTTGAAGTAATCTTATGGCCTCGGACCTCAAACCCACAATCATTTCTGCTTTACTCATATAAGGAATATCTGAGAGTAAGGACTAGTAATGGAGAAATGAATTAGAATAGCTACTATTTGAACTCCGTAGGAATTACCTCCCTTATCTATTGCCGACAAGCCAACATATTAAGAATCTAGCTCGTCTTATAGAGAAATACTATGGGCGTATTCAGGATTTCTGGAGAGAGGGGGGTTAAATGAAAAGTACAGTTTCAATCACCTGCAAGAGAATTATGCAACGGATTGCACACACACGCACGCACGCAACCACGCACGCATACATGTCCGCCTGCCCCACAGCACACATGCATGTATGCACCAATGCCTACCCACCCATCCGCCCACATGCACACACAAATGAATATACTCACCATGAGAGCAAGTGAATTCGTTTATCAGTCGTGGCTGCCTTCTCTGGTATAGGCCAGTTTTCTTGTTAGATGGTAAGACTGATAGCTTCTGTTTATGATGGTGCATATCTGTGAAGGCACAGGCATTTGAAGTTTACCCGCCTATTTCATATTATTAGCACATTTCAGATACTACTATATACATATTAGTTCATGAAATATGCTAATAATATGAAATAGGTGGGTAAACTTCAAATGCCTGTGGTGAAGGAACAGCTAAAATATCTGATCACTTAGTCAAAATGTGATACTAAACCTGCTATGTGTGTGAATGATTTTCAGATATATGGGTTATCCCCAAGGTTTAGCAATTTGTAACAGTTGTTTATGAATGTATAGTACAGATACCTAATGGTACCTGCTTATATTCAAACTAATCTGTACATAAATGAGGTCAACTTTCACCATTTGATTCATATTTAGTAGTTACATTAGTTCAGTTTAAGCTTTGAAGTAATCTTATGGCCTCGGACCTCAAACCCACAATCATTTCTGCTTTACTCATATAAGGAATATCTGAGAGTAAGGACTAGTAATGGAGAAATGAATTAGAATAGCTACTATTTGAACCCAAGGTTTGGCAATTTGTGACAGTTGTTTATGAATGTATAGTACAGAGACCTAATGGTACCTGCTTATATTCAAACTAATCTGTACATAAATGAGGTCAACTTTCACCATTCGATTCATATTCAGTAGTTACATTAGTTCAGTTTAAGCTTTGAAGTAATCTTATGGCCTCGGACCTCAAACCCACAATCATTTCTGCTTTACTCATATAAGGAATATCTGAGAGTAAGGACTAGTAATGGAGAAATGAATTAGAATAGCTACTATTTGAACTCCGTAGGAATTACCTCCCTTATCTATTGCCGACAAGCCAACATATTAAGAATCTAGCTCGTCTTATAGAGAAATACTATGGGCGTATTCAGGATTTCTGGAGAGAGGGGGGTTAAATGAAAAGTACATTTTCAATCACCTGCAAGAGAATTATGCAAAGGATTGCACACACACACACGCACACGCACGTACGCATGCACGCACGCACACACGCACGCATACATGTCCGCCTGCCCCTCAGCACACATGCATGCATGCCCCAATGCCTACCCACTAGTTCGCTCACCCGCCCACACGCACACACAAATGCATGTACGCACCATGAGAGCAGGTGAATTCATTTATCATTCTCGGCTTCTTTCTCTCGTATAGGCCAGTTGTCTTGTTAGATGGTAAGACTGATAGCTTCTGTTTTTGATGGTGCATATCTGTGAAGGCACAGGCATTTGAAGTTTACCCGCCTATTTCATATTATTAGCATATTTCATATGCTACTATATATATATATTAGTATATGAAGTATGCTAATAATATGAGATCGGCGGGTAAACTTCAAATTCCTATGGTGAAGGAACAGCTAAAATATATGTTCACTACGTCAATATATGATACTAAACCAACTATATGTGTGAATGATTTTCAGATATCTGGGTTATCTCCAAGGTTTAGCAATTTGTAACAGTTGTTTATGAATGTATTAGTACAGATACCTAATGGTACCTGCTTATATTCATACTAATCTGTACATAAATGAGGTCAACTTTCACCATTTGATTCATATTCAGTAGTTACATTAGTTCAGTCTCGGACCTCAATCTCACCAATATTTCTGCTTTTCTCATATAAGGAATATCTGGGAATGAGGACTAGTAATGGTTTCCTACACTAACTCAACAAATTATGGATATTTTACCCTAATATTATTTTCTGACATAAAGCATTCTTAGACACCAAATATTATAGGAATTTGTGTTTAGCACGGAATGTTCTGATGAAAGAGATAGAATAAGCGCAGAGGAATATGCAATCTGGAGAGGGAAAATGAATTAGAATAGCTACTATTTGAACCCAGTAGGAATTACCTCCCTTATCTATTGCCCACCAGCTAACATTAAGAATCCATAGCTCGTCATATAGAGAAATACTATGGGCGGATTCAGGATTTCTGGAGGGAGGGGTTTAAATGAAAAGGACAGTTTCAATCACCTGCAAGAGAATTATGCAACGGATTGCACACACACGCACGCACGCAACCACGCACGCATACATGTCCGCCTGCCCCACAGCACACATGCATGTACGCACCAATGCCTACACACCCATCCGCCCACATGCACACACAAATGAATATACTCACCATGAGAGCAAGTGAATTCGTTTATCAGTCGTGGCTGCCTTCTCTGGTATAGGCCAGTTTTCTTGTTAGATGGTAAGACTGATAGCTTCTGTTTATGATGGTGCATATCTGTGAAGGCATAGGCATTTGAAGTTTACCCGCCTATTTCATATTATTAGCACATTTCAGATACTACTATATACATATTAGTTTATGAAATATGCTAATAATATGAAATAGGTGGGTAAACTTCAAATGCCTGTGGTGAAGGAACAGCTAAAATATCTGATCACTTAGTCAAAATGTGATACTAAACCTGCTATGTGTGTGAATGATTTTCAGATATATGGGTTATCCCCAAGGTTTAGCAATTTGTAACAGTTGTTTATGAATGTATAGTACAGATACCTAATGGTACCTGCTTATATTCAAACTAATCTGTACATAAATGAGGTCAACTTTCACCATTTGATTCATATTTAGTAGTTACATTAGTTCAGTTTAAGCTTTGAAGTAATCTTATGGCTTCGGACCTCAAACCCACAATCATTTCTGCTTTACTCATATAAGGAATATCTGAGAGTAAGGACTAGTAATGGAGAAATGAATTAGAATAGCTACTATTTGAACCCAAGGTTTGGCAATTTGTGACAGTTGTTTATGAATGTATAGTACAGAGACCTAATGGTACCTGCTTATATTCAAACTAATCTGTACATAAATGAGGTCAACTTTCACCATTTGATTCATATTCAGTAGTTACATTAGTTCAGTTTAAGCTTTGAAGTAATCTTATGGCCTCGGACCTCAAACCCACAATCATTTCTGCTTTACTCATATAAGGAATATCTGAGAGTAAGGACTAGTAATGGAGAAATGAATTAGAATAGCTACTATTTGAACTCCGTAGGAATTACTTCCCTTATCTATTGCCGACAAGCCAACATATTAAGAATCTAGCTCGTCTTATAGAGAAATACTATGGGCGTATTCAGGATTTCTGGAGAGAGGGGGGTTAAATGAAAAGTACATTTTCAATCACCTGCAAGAGAATTATGCAAAGGATTGCACACATACACACGCACGCACGTACGTACGTACGCACGCACGCACGCACGCACGCATATATGTCCGCCTGCCCCTCAGCACACATGCATGCATGCCCCAATGCCTACCCACTAGTTCGCCCACACGCACACACAAATGCATGTACGCACCATGAGAGCAGGTGAATTCATTTATCATTCTCGGCTTCTTTCTCTCGTGTAGGCCAGTTGTCTTGTTAGATGGTAAGACTGATAGCTTCTGTTTTTGATGGTGCATATCTGTGAAGGCACAGGCATTTGAAGTTTACCCGCCTATTTCATATTATTAGCATATTTCATATGCTACTATATATATATATTAGTATATGAAGTATGCTAATAATATGAGATCGGCGGGTAAACTTCAAATGCCTGTGGTGAAGGAACAGCTAAAATATATGTTCACTACGTCAATATATGATACTAAACCAACTATATGTGTGAATGATTTTCAGATATCTGGGTTATCTATAAGGTTTAGCAATTTGTAACAGTTGTTTATGAATGTATTAGTACAGATACCTAATGGTACCTGCTTATATTCATACTAATCTGTACATAAATGAGGTCAACTTTCAATTCATATTCAGTAGTTCAGTTTAATTTTTTTTGTAAAATCCTTTATTTACATAAATGTTTGTACAATTAAAAAGCAGGCCATATGAGCTTGCGTAATATACTTTATGCCGTAATGATCAGTACAAGTGTCCTATTAATCTGAGCAAAATTCAATAACTGTAGCATTTAATTTACACAGTATTATAAACACATCAAATAAACCAGTTATTTAAAATATTCCAAAAATACTTTGCCCAAAAGCTGCCCCTGGCATAGGCCGCAACAGCATTCAATCAAAGCCGTTCCAAAATATCCAAATATGCAAACATCAACATGTAAACGCAATGCAAATCCACCAGGATGGAACCAACACTCACAGATTAAAAGCCAAAATACCTACGATATCTCACTTTTGCTTGTTGGAACCCTTTGACACTTTCGTGACTGAACCCTACCACTGTCAAAGACAGCAGCAGCATCCCTTCCAGACAGTTCCGAAGCACTCAAACCTTCAATGACCGTAAGCTTAAAGCGATGTGAATATAGAAAGACAAAAATCCGACAGGCTAACAGACAAAATCTGACAACCTGGCTGATGAGCAGACATAAATGCTTATACAATTAAAAAGCAATAGCATAGCCAAAAGATAAACGCATAATTAAAGTTTTAAAACTACTTTGACTGAAAACTACCTCCGCCAAAAGCAACAACAGCCTTCAGTCAAAACAGTTCCAAAAGCATCCAAAGAAACCTTAATCAAATACCATTCTGAAAATACTCTGACCGGAAACTGGCTCCGCCAAAAGCAGCAACAGCTTCCAGTGAAAACAGTTCCAAAAAACCTATACACAGTTTTGTGCCATTAAATAATGTAAAGAAAACTTAATCATGAGTCAAAACAACACTAATACTCAATATACAGAAGAATGCAGCATCTGCAATACTGGACAATATAAATTATGTCAAAAAGTTTTGAAAAAGATCCGACCGGCAGCTGTCTCAGTTAAGAGCTGAAACAGCTCCCAGTTGGGTCAGTTCCAAAACCTCAGAATGCTCTAATGATGATAAATAATCCGACACCTTTAAGGGCGCTACAGCATTATAAAACACTAACAAAATGACAAACTTAACAGATAACATACATAAATCAAAAATGAAGACATAGCTTTGATCTATCATCAAAATAGCAAAACAGATTGGAAGCGAGCCAATGGCTGCTAAATTCACTCTCAATCATACGTTTATAATCTACTAAAATTCTGAACCTTATTGAACTGAAAAGCTCAGCCAATAGGTCCAGCGATAGAATTTTTCTTAAAGGGTACACTCTAACTTCGCACCTATTCCGCCATATAATATGCCGGCCAAGGGCTACTACCGCTAAAATAACATTAAATTGTTCTTTTTGAACAATGTTCGGAAAATTGTTGAAACGTACTAGGTTTTCGTTCAGATTAATCAAACCGTTAGACAACTGATGTACCCATTTGGAAATCACTGACCACAGATCATTGCCTATCTGGCACTTGTACATCAAATGCTCAGCAGTCTCAATATGGGGACAAAAAGAACATCTAATCTTCATATTCATATGAAGCTTACGAGCCATGAAATAGCCCGTGCCTAATATGTCATGTGCTAACCTGTACGTAACAGTCCTATGAACAGGATCTATAAACCTATTGTGTAAATTGGACCAGGTGGTAGAGAAATCAATCGTTCTAAAAACTTTGTATAGAGGCAAAGGAACAAAATATCTCTTATTCAGAAGCTGATAAAAGGACTTTGTAGAGTTAAAGCTTAACCAGTCATGGTCCGGATAGAGTTTACTAAATTCATGGAAAACCTTGACTACTTCCTTATAGAAAGGAGGCATCCAATCTGCATGAGGGACGGAATTACTGGCTAAAGATGGCTTGATCTTCCGTAACGTAAACCCTATCCAGTACCGAGCGAAAATAGCCCATTTTGGCATATCTTCACTCAAAATCCGTTGTATATGTGTTAAAATGAAAGCTTTAACCTTTAACGTGATATTAATTAAACCTACCCCGCCTTTAAGAACAGGGTAGTACAGGAAATCACGCCTTAACGGCTCAAAAAACTTTGTATCCCATAAAAATAAGAAAATTTCCCTTTTAATACGTTTAACAACAGCACTGGGAATAGTCATGACACTTGCCAAATACCAAAGTTTGCTAAGTGCAAGAACATTAACTACACTAGATTTGCCGAAAATTGATAGACTTCTACGTTTCCACATATTTAAAACCGAAATTAAATTATTCACCACTTTATTAAAATTCATATCAAGGGAAACGTGCCTGCCAAAATACACTCCTAAAATTTTTCCCGAAGAATCTGGCCACGAAATGCCGAAACCATGATCAGAACTACTTTGCCATTTGCCAAATGTCAAGACTTTACACTTTTGCATGTTGAGCTTAGAACCAGAAGCTTTACCGTAATGGTTGGCTATACTCAAAAGGCGACCGACTGATCTATGATTGCTACAAATACCGGTCGAGTCATCCGCGTACAACGATATTCGTACTTCCTCGCCGCTGCCAGGTATTTTAAAACCTGACAGCTGCGCATCTGCACGAACCATCCTCGCAAATGGCTCGAGAGCTAGTACATATAGCAACGGACTAAGTGAGCAACCTTGACGTACTGACCTCTTAATAGCGAAAGGTTCACTGATGTTACCATTTACTAAAACAGAGCTTTCAATATCAGTATACAATAAACGAATCCAACGTATAAAAGTCTCTGGAAAAGAACAAGCATCTAGAAGCTTAAATAAATATTGATGATTGACCCGATCAAAAGCCTTTTCCTGGTCTAAACAAACAAAAGCTACAGAGGTACCACGATTATGACAATAATCCACAATATTCCTTAGCATATGTAAATTATCTAGAATGGAGCGACCTCTAATGGAGCAAGTTTGGTCAGGATGGACAAGATTTTTTAACACACAGGACAACCGATTTGCAATGGCCTTTGACAAAATTTTATAGTCCACATTTAACATAGACAAAGGTCGCCAGTTTTTCAGAAATTGCTTCTGAGTTTTATCCTTACAAAGTAAAGTTATGATTCCAAGTTTCTGTGACCTTGACATTTGACCTTCTTGAAATTCATGATTATATAAATTAGTAAGATAAGGACCTAGAAGAGGCCAAAAAGTTGAGTAAAACTCAGCTGTGAGACCATCCGATCCGGGTGACCTATTGTTGGACATGCCTTTTAAAGAGACCTCAATTTCTTCAAGTGTGATGGGACCGTCACAGAAAAGCTGATTCTCATCGCTTAAGGAGGGCATATCTTTAAGTATTTCATTACACATTAACCCATCAACAGGTTCATTTGTATATAATTTGAGATAAAATTCCCGCGCATAAGCTTCTATAGACGTAGGGTCAGTAATTTCAATTCCATTGTCTTCTAATTTAGGGATGACCTTGTCTTGGGAAGATTTAAATTCTTTCTGATAGAAGAATATTGAAGGGCTTTCGCCGTACTCAAGAAGATTAACTTTAGAGCGGATAAGAACTCCATTCTGTTTATGTAAATGAAACCTATAAAGGCTGTCTTTCAAAGCTTTAATCTGATCAGTAAAGTTCCCAGGGCTTCTAATCTCTGCCTGACACAAAAGATTCAAACGCAACCTTTGACCTTTAACCTCAACAGATTCTAAACGCTTCTTATTTCTTGAAAAATTTATAGCAAATTGCTTAATTTTCTTTTTAAAGACATCCCAGCAATCCGAATCTATATTATGCTCAGTTAGTAAATTTTCCAAGAAATCATGACATTGAGCGACGAAACGCTCATCCTTTAGAAGGGTATTATTAAACTTCCAATAAGACGGACCTATAGAGAAGCCATCAATATTTGAAAGTGTCAATAGCACGAAACGATGATCACTAAAGATAACATTAGTGATTACAACTTCAGATATTGAAGCTTTCAAAGACTCACTTACGTAAAAACGATCTAGACGAGTACCCACGCTAAAGTCTGAATTCCATCTGGTAACCGCTCTAGTGGCCGGATGTAAATGTCTAAAGGCATCAGTAAGTTTGAAATCCCTAATAGCAGATATTAACATCTCCGATCCGACCTTTCCTGTAGTAGGATTCCCACCAATTTTGTCAACACTAGCATCTAAAATGCAGTTAAAATCACCACCTAATACAACAGAATGTCGACAGACCATGAAAGTACATAAATAGGTAAAGAAATTCTTCCGTTCTACTGGATTAGATGGTGCATAAATGTTGACAAAACGATAAGATTTACTGTTCAATGACCAATCAACAGCAATCAGCCGGCCTTCCCAGTCTCTTTGAATTTTCAAAATTTCTACATTGAGACCCCTCCTGAACAAGATAGCCACACCTGCTAAATGTTTCGCGCCGAAAGACCAGTAACCAGTCATCTGAATCATACTTTCAAAATGCTTTCTCTCCTGCTCATCCACCACATGCGTCTCTTGAATGAATAATACATCCACATTCATACTCCCAATCTCACTCACGACCACACGCTTCTTTCTCTCCTGAGCCATTCCGGCGCAATTCACTGAGCCTATTTTAATGTCCGCCATCTTGAACAGAAGGGAAAGGGTACACTACTAAAACAAGAGAAATAAAAGGATCCCATAGTTGACAAAAACCCTAAAAGACAACCTTCACAGTGTATCTTAAAAATGAGGTCAAATAACCAAGAAGTACGGACAGAAAATAAAATCCATGAAAACAATACTATGACGTACCGAACATAAAATAGCGAAGAGAATATAAAGTAATGCAAAACAATTAACATGACAATAACAGGAAACACATTAAATTTCATCACGATCCTTATCGTCATGATCAATATCCTCCTCCTCCTCATCATCATCATCATCATCATCATCCTCATCATCATCATCATCATCAACACCATCATCCTCATCACCATCATCCATAACATTAACAGTAGCTGCAACGGCGGCGGTGATGGCAGCGACTGCAGCGACAGCAGCAGCAGGAGTAGCAGCAGCAGCAGCAGCAGCAGCAGCACCATTGGCCGCGATGGCAGCAGTCGCAGCTGCAGCACCAATGACGGCAGCGGCAGCAGCAGCAGCAGCAGCAGCAGCAGCAGCAGCAGCACCCTTAGCCACCGCAGCAGCAGTAGCAGCCGCAGCACCACCATTAGCAGCCGCAGCAGCAGTAGCAGCCGCAGCGACGACGAAAAATGTGACAGCAGTAATAAGCATGGTAACACAAAAATCAAAATCAAAAGCATATGTATTATAAGAACATAATAATGCATGCAATGATGAAACCTGAAAATGGATTGAAATGTAATATTTAAGACACGTATCCCATCAAGCATTAAAAAATCAGGCTGTATTTTGAAAACGAAGTTGCTGCAAGCCATCCATATGACAAGCAGCAATATCGCCCAGCAATGACATTTCCAAAATAAAGTGAACAAATAAGAAAATATTTTAACATAAAAACCCGCCGTAAAAGGGGCAGACCTTGGCCAGACAGAATCATTCAAACAGTACAAAGATATCAATATCATGTCCATTTCTGAAATGAACAAAAATCGACACGACTGACAGGTGCTGAAAAGAACAAACCAACAACCATTTACGAGTTGAAGACTCGTAGTAAATTTGTTCTCCAGAGCATGACTAAATACTGCAATGGACACCAATGATCGACAAGTGACGTACAGAAAAGATTGTCTATATCTAATATTAATGAAAAGTATGTTCATAGGCTTAGCAGTCATTGTACCACTGGTGTTGCCACACTCCATTGCTATCAGAAACAGCAACGCCCTGCTCCAAAACCAATAACACCACGACCACCATTCATTAGAAAAGAAAACGTACAATGCTAGAACGACTAGGAAATTCTGCAATAAAAGAGAAAGAACGTACTGCCAGTATTTTAGCCAGCTGGCGAAAGTAAACCTATTTATAAACACAAAATTTAAATAAGCAAGTTTAAAGCAATGAAACCTGTACATTGCTGTTATGCCGAGTACGGTCCCCAATCTAGTAAGACTTATGCTCTGCAAGAAGCAGTCTTTCACCATTTTCAAAATCAAAATTATTATGAAAAATATCAACATCATCATCATAATCATCATCATAATCAGCAAAACAAGCCAAAGGCAGCCAACGCTCGTAATACAAGCCTTATAAAAACACCTCATCATTATCATCATCATCGACAACGTCCTCATCCTCGTCATCAACTTCGTCATCAATGCAAACATCCCTGTCCTTATCATGACTACAGTTATTATTAAGATGTAAACATTCAAGGTCCAAAGATGTTGGCAGTGAGCATTAATAACAGGATATCCAACACGCGTACAAATGAATGGGAATAGGTAATTTGTCATGGAAAGGGTTAAGAAAAGCAGGTGCGTGCTTACATGTACTAAATGATCCCAGCATGTTCCAAAAAGAGAGACACACCCCCCTGAACTCCACCCTAATTCGTAACACGAAAACGTGCAAATCATTACAACAATAAGTATTAACAACTCATAGCAAGAACATTTCCAAAACTGGACAGCCAAACGAGGAGAGTATCTGAATAGACAAATCGTATTCAGCATGAACAGGGTTGACAAAAAAGCATGTAAAGTGGCATGCAGAGATTTGTGAAATCTCGCACTATCAAACAATACATGTAATTGGAAAAGGTTTGAAATTGGGACGATGCTCACATTAATGCTGAATGTGAAAATTAAATTATGAAATATAAGATGTTGGCCCGATGCAAACAAACTGAGAGCAAAGTTGACGAAAGCTACTACTACATATTTTAGCAACAGCCTACGGCAACAATATTCCCAGGTTAGGAAACATTGAGCCCACAGGGAATAACCAAATACACATAAAGTATGAAAAATGCAACACTTAAGGGTGATACATACACGAAAGATGAAATACATATACACAGCAAATAACACTAATAAGGACACCATCATCACCATCATCATCATAATTATAATTTCCATCATCCACAAATCAAGCCGGATAAACGCAATATTGAAAACAATATTAACCTTTTGATGACTAAAAATACCAAGAGACACCTGAGCAGAAAACCTGTAGAATGTCAATCTGCAGGACAGGTGAAAGCCGTCATCTGAGAATTCGCAACTGAAAAGACCAGCTCGATACCAGCCCTTCCAGTGGTAAATCCCCACACAGCGCCCCCATCCGGCCAACAAACCAACACCCAACAAACAAATAAAAAGACCATAATCCGATTTAGCCATCAAAGAGTTAAGACTAAATATAATTGATAAGAACACCAAAAACATCCAAATCATTATCATCACCAACATCATCAGCAAAATCATCATCATCAACATCATCATCATCATCATCATCATCATCTTCATCATCATCATCCTCATCATCATCATCATCATCATCATCCTCATCTCCAAGGAGATAAATATAATAATAATTATAATAATAACGCTAGTAATAATTGTTCCATAAAATCGATAAGCTAAATAAACTCCAAATAAATTGGATGGATTAAATCGTATGACGTAAGAAAAATCCAGGGACAGGCAAGGGTTAAACACCATCACAGGGGCAGAAACAAAATCCTTAAACCGTTCAGGGTCGTTATCAATAATAAACATTGCAATGAAGAGGGGCAACACTTACGGCTTCTTCTTTTTCTTCTCTTTCTTATCACCAAACTTCTCCACCTCCACCGCGTCCTGCCTCCTCTTCATGGACTGCTCAACATATTCCATGGACTTGCTCAGGTCAGGATAATCACTCAGCGAGTTGAACTGAAAACCACTGGAGAACTGGCTATCGTCATCCACATCACCTTTCACCGCAGTAGAACCATGATTGTCATCAACAGCTATAAACAGTTCAGAGTCACTCGCCGAGTCCTCTGTATCATTGCTAAGAACAGTGAAAGAGTTTTGAGTGGAGACAAGAACTCCCCCACCATCCCCAGCAACGAGCCTAGCCACCACACCATTCTCCCTGGCTGCTGACTCTCGGTGTACCTCTGCAACCGCCACCGCTGGTGTCGTCGCAATAACTATCCTCCCCTCCTCCTCCACCTCCTCCTCAATATCTTGCACAGGAGCTGCAACACGACGTACTCGATTGGCGTACGTGTCACGGGATCCAGTTGCTGCAACCCCAGGACAATCACGCCTCACATGACCGATGCAGTTACATCTCAGACAGTAGGGAAGCCGTCCTGGCAGCGTGACCAGGAATGTCACGTCTTCGAACTTGACCAGATGAGGGATCTCCCCCAACTGGACCTGTGACACCTCCATCTCAACAATTCTAATACCGGATCTAGCCTTGGTGACAGCGTTAACTGGTACCTCTTCATAAGTCACTTCTCTTACTTTTCCATACTGCGAGAAGAAATCCGACAGAAAAGCATTACTTATTTTGTATTGTAACCAGTGTACCTTTAATTGAATGAGTTGACAGTTAGCTAAACTAAAACGATATTCTCTTCCATCAGACTCTACAAACACAAGCTCAACAAGTTGATTACAAAGACTCACAGATTTAAGCACAATGTACCATGTAGGCGAGGCATCTAACTTATATATGCATTCAATATCAATTGCCTGTGCAACGGGATTGATAGCGTGAGCTACATCCTTCCTACCAGCACGGAATGAATTACCACCGAACACACTAACTTTGATGGTTCTGTCCTCAATCTTCTCATCTAAATACTTCACAGGAACACGCCTGGTAAGAGTCACAACTGGAGGCATGGCGCCTCTAAAATCCGAGGGGGTAAGGCAAAGAAAGCCCGACCCCACAGGAGACACAGGTAAATCCAACAAACGAAAGTATATCACAGATATATCACCAATAGATCGGACGTTATCACGCGAGACAAAATCCTAATTATTCCGATCTTTACAGTAATCGTTTCAAGTAATCGTATGGTCTCGGACATCAATCTCATCATTATTTCCGCTTTTCTCATATAATGAATATCTGGGAATGGGGACTAGTAATGGTTTCCTACACTAACTCAACAAATTATGGATATTTTACCCTAGTATTATTTTCTGACATAAAGCATTCTTAGACACCAAATATTATATGAATTACTGTTTAGCACGGAATGTTCTGATGAAAGAGATAGAATAAGCGCAGAGGAATATACAATCTGGAGAGGGAAAATGAATTAGAATAGCTACTATTTGAACCCAGTAGGAATTACCTCCCTTATCTATTGCCGACCAGCTAACATTAAGAATCCATAGCTCGTCATATAGAGAAATACTATGGGCGGATTCAGGATTTCTGGAGGGAGGGGTTTAAATGAAAAGGACAGTTTCAATCACCTGCAAGAGAATTATGCAAAGGATTGCACACACACGCACGCACGCAAGCACGCACGCACGCAAGCAAGCACGCACGCATACATGTCCGCCTGCCCCACAGCACACATGCATGTACGCACCAATGCCTACCCACCCATCCGCCCACATGCACACACAAATGAATATACTCACCATGAGAGCAAGTAAATTCGTTTATCAGTCATGGCTGCCTTCTCTGGTATAGGCCAGTTTTCTTGTTAGATGGTAATACTGATAGCTTCTGTTTATGATACTGCATATCTGTGAAGGCACAGGCATTTGAAGTTTACCCGCCTATTTCATATTATTAGCATATTTCAGATACTACTATATACATATTAGTTTATGAAATATGCTAATAATATGAAATAGGTGGGTAACCTTCAAATGCCTGTGGTGAAGGAACAGCTAGAATATCTGATCACTTAGTCAATATATAATACTAAACCTGCTATGTGTGTGAATGATTTTCGGATATATGGGTTATCTCCAAGGTTTAGCAATTTGTAACAGTTGTTTATGAATGTATAGTACAGAGACCTAATGGTACCTGCTTATATTCAAACTAATCTGTACATAAATGAGGTCAACTTTCACCATTTGATTCATATTCAGTAGTTTCATTAGTTCAATTTAGTTTAAGCTTTGAAGTAATCTAAATGGCCTCGGACCTCAATACCGTAATCATTTCTGCCTTTCTCATATAAGGGATTTCTGGGAGCGAGGATTAGTAACAGTTTCCTACACTAAATAAACAAATTATTGATATTTTACCCTAGTATTGTTTTCTGACATGAACCATTCTTAGACACCAAATATTATCTGAATTAGTTTCTGGCACGGAATGTTCTGATGAAAGATATGGAATAATCGCTGAAGAATATGCAACCGGGAGAGGGAAAATGAATACGAATAGCTAATATTTGAACCCAGTAGGAATTACCTCCCTTATCTATTGCCGACAAGCCAACATTAAGAATCCATAGCTCGTCATATAGAGAAATACTATGGGCGGATTCAGGATTTTTGGAGGGAGGGGTTTAAATGAAAATGACAGTTTCAATCACATGCAAGAGAATTATGTGAAGGATTGCACACGCACGCACGCACGCACGCACGCACGCATACATGTCCGCCTGCCCCTCAGCACACATGCATGCATGCCTCAATGCCTACCCACTAGTTCGCCCACCCGTCCACACGCACACACAAATGCATGTACGCACCATGAGAGCATGTGAATTCATTTATCATTCTCGGCTTCTTTCTCTCGTGTAGGCCAGTTGTCTTGTTAGATGGTAAGGCTGATAGCTTCTGTTTTTGATGGTGCATATCTGTGAAGGCACAGGCATTTGAAGTTTACCCGCCTATTTCATATTATTAGCATATTTCATATGCTACTATATATATATTAGTATATGAAGTATGCTAATAATATGAGATCGGCGGGTAAACTTCAAATGCCTGTGGTGAAGGAACAGCTAAAATATATGTTCACTATGTCAATATATGATACTAAACCAACTATATGTGTGAATGATTTTCAGATATCTGGGTTATCCCCAAGGTTTAGCAATTTGTAACAGTTGTTTATGAATGTATAGTACAGATACCTAATGGTACCTGCTTATATTCAAACTAATCTATACATAAATGAGGTCAACCTTCACCATTTGATTCATATTTAGTAGTTACATTAGTTCAGTTTAAGCTTTGAAGTAATCTTATGGCTTCGGACCTCAAACCCACAATCATTTCTGCTTTACTCATATAAGGAATATCTGAGAGTAAGGACTAGTAATGGAGAAATGAATTAGAATAGCTACTATTTGAACCCAAGGTTTGGCAATTTGTGACAGTTGTTTATGAATGTATAGTACAGAGACCTAATGGTACCTGCTTATATTCAAACTAATCTGAACATAAATGAGGTCAACTTTCACCATTTGATTCATATTCAGTAGTTACATTAGTTCAGTTTAAGCTTTGAAGTAATCTTATGGCCTCGGACCTCAAACCCACAATCATTTCTGCTTTACTCATATAAGGAATATCTGGGAATGAGGACTAGTAATGGAGAAATGAATTAGAATAGCTACTATTTGAACTCCGTAGGAATTACCTCCCTTATCTATTGCCGACAAGCCAACATATTAAGAATCCATAGCTCGTCTTATAGAGAAATACTATGGGCGTATTCAGGATTTCTGGAGGGAGGGGTTTAAATGAAAAGTACAGTTTCAATCACCTGCAAGAGAATTATGCAACGGATTGCACACACACGCACGCACGCAACCACGCACGCATACATGTCCGCCTGCCCCACAGCACACATGCATGTATGCACCAATGCCTACCCACCCATCCGCCCACATGCACACACAAATGAATATACTCACCATGAGAGCAAGTGAATTCGTTTATCAGTCGTGGCTGCCTTCTCTGGTATAGGCCAGTTTTCTTGTTAGATGGTAAGACTGATAGCTTCTGTTTATGATGGTGCATATCTGTGAAGGCACAGGCATTTGAAGTTTACCCGCCTATTTCATATTATTAGCACATTTCAGATACTACTATATACATATTAGTTCATGAAATATGCTAATAATATGAAATAGGTGGGTAAACTTCAAATGCCTGTGGTGAAGGAACAGCTAAAATATCTGATCACTTAGTCAAAATGTGATACTAAACCTGCTATGTGTGTGAATGATTTTCAGATATATGGGTTATCCCCAAGGTTTAGCAATTTGTAACAGTTGTTTATGAATGTATAGTACAGATACCTAATGGTACCTGCTTATATTCAAACTAATCTGTACATAAATGAGGTCAACTTTCACCATTTGATTCATATTTAGTAGTTACATTAGTTCAGTTTAAGCTTTGAAGTAATCTTATGGCTTCGGACCTCAAACCCACAATCATTTCTGCTTTACTCATATAAGGAATATCTGAGAGTAAGGACTAGTAATGGAGAAATGAATTAGAATAGCTACTATTTGAACCCAAGGTTTGGCAATTTGTGACAGTTGTTTATGAATGTATAGTACAGAGACCTAATGGTACCTGCTTATATTCAAACTAATCTGTACATAAATGAGGTCAACTTTCACCATTCGATTCATATTCAGTAGTTACATTAGTTCAGTTTAAGCTTTGAAGTAATCTTATGGCCTCGGACCTCAAACCCACAATCATTTCTGCTTTACTCATATAAGGAATATCTGAGAGTAAGGACTAGTAATGGAGAAATGAATTAGAATAGCTACTATTTGAACTCCGTAGGAATTACCTCCCTTATCTATTGCCGACAAGCCAACATATTAAGAATCTAGCTCGTCTTATAGAGAAATACTATGGGCGTATTCAGGATTTCTGGAGAGAGGGGGGTTAAATGAAAAGTACATTTTCAATCACCTGCAAGAGAATTATGCAAAGGATTGCACACACACACACGCACACGCACGTACGCATGCACGCACGCACACACGCACGCATACATGTCCGCCTGCCCCTCAGCACACATGCATGCATGCCCCAATGCCTACCCACTAGTTCGCTCACCCGCCCACACGCACACACAAATGCATGTACGCACCATGAGAGCAGGTGAATTCATTTATCATTCTCGGCTTCTTTCTCTCGTATAGGCCAGTTGTCTTGTTAGATGGTAAGACTGATAGCTTCTGTTTTTGATGGTGCATATCTGTGAAGGCACAGGCATTTGAAGTTTACCCGCCTATTTCATATTATTAGCATATTTCATATGCTACTATATATATATTAGTATATGAAGTATGCTAATAATATGAGATCGGCGGGTAAACTTCAAATTCCTATGGTGAAGGAACAGCTAAAATATATGTTCACTACGTCAATATATGATACTAAACCAACTATATGTGTGAATGATTTTCAGATATCTGGGTTATCTCCAAGGTTTAGCAATTTGTAACAGTTGTTTATGAATGTATTAGTACAGATACCTAATGGTACCTGCTTATATTCATACTAATCTGTACATAAATGAGGTCAACTTTCACCATTTGATTCATATTCAGTAGTTACATTAGTTCAGTCTCGGACCTCAATCTCACCATTATTTCTGCTTTTCTCATATAAGGAATATCTGGGAATGAGGACTAGTAATGGTTTCCTACACTAACTCAACAAATTATGGATATTTTACCCTAATATTATTTTCTGACATAAAGCATTCTTAGACACCAAATATTATAGGAATTTGTGTTTAGCACGGAATGTTCTGATGAAAGAGATAGAATAAGCGCAGAGGAATATGCAATCTGGAGAGGGAAAATGAATTAGAATAGCTACTATTTGAACCCAGTAGGAATTACCTCCCTTATCTATTGCCCACCAGCTAACATTAAGAATCCATAGCTCGTCATATAGAGAAATACTATGGGCGGATTCAGGATTTCTGGAGGGAGGGGTTTAAATGAAAAGGACAGTTTCAATCACCTGCAAGAGAATTATGCAACGGATTGCACACACACGCACGCACGCAACCACGCACGCATACATGTCCGCCTGCCCCACAGCACACATGCATGTACGCACCAATGCCTACCCACCCATCCGCCCACATGCACACACAAATGAATATACTCACCATGAGAGCAAGTGAATTCGTTTATCAGTCGTGGCTGCCTTCTCTGGTATAGGCCAGTTTTCTTGTTAGATGGTAAGACTGATAGCTTCTGTTTATGATGGTGCATATCTGTGAAGGCACAGGCATTTGAAGTTTACCCGCCTATTTCATATTATTAGCATATTTCAGATACTACTATATACATATTAGTTTATGAAATATGCTAATAATATGAAATAGGTGGGTAAACTTCAAATGCCTGTGGTGAAGGAACAGCTAAAATATCTGATCACTTAGTCAAAATGTGATACTAAACCTGCTATGTGTGTGAATGATTTTCAGATATATGGGTTATCCCCAAGGTTTAGCAATTTGTAACAGTTGTTTATGAATGTATAGTACAGATACCTAATGGTACCTGCTTATATTCAAACTAATCTGTACATGAATGAGGTCAACTTTCACCATTTGATTCATATTTAGTAGTTACATTAGTTCAGTTTAAGCTTTGAAGTAATCTTATGGCCTCGGACCTCAAACCCACAATCATTTCTGCTTTACTCATATAAGGAATATCTGAGAGTAAGGACTAGTAATGAAGAAATGAATTAGAATAGCTACTATTTGAACCCAAGGTTTGGCAATTTGTGACAGTTGTTTATGAATGTATAGTACAGAGACCTAATGGTACCTGCTTATATTCAAACTAATCTGTACATAAATGAGGTCAACTTTCACCATTCGATTCATATTCAGTAGTTACATTAGTTCAGTTTAAGCTTTGAAGTAATCTTATGGCCTCGGACCTCAAACCCACAATCATTTCTGCTTTACTCATATAAGGAATATCTGAGAGTAAGGACTAGTAATGGAGAAATGAATTAGAATAGCTACTATTTGAACTCCGTAGGAATTACCTCCCTTATCTAGTGCCGACAAGCCAACATATTAAGAATCTAGCTCGTCTTATAGAGAAATACTATGGGCGTATTCAGGATTTCTGGAGAGAGGGGGGGTTAAATGAAAAGTACATTTTCAATCACCTGCAAGAGAATTATGCAAAGGATTGCACACACACACACACACGCACGTACGCACGCACGCACGCACGCACGCACGCACGCATACATGTCCGCCTGCCCCTCAGCACACATGCATGCATGCCCCAATGCCTACCCACTAGTTCGCCCACCCGCCCACACGCACACACAAATGCATGTACGCACCATGAGAGCAGGTGAATTCATTTATCATTCTCGGCTTCTTTCTCTTGTATAGGCCAGTTGTCTTGTTAGATGGTAAGACTGATAGCTTCTGTTTTTGATGGTGCATATATGTGAAGGCACAGGCATTTGAAGTTTACCCGCCTATTTCATATTATTAGCATATTTCATATGCTACTATATATATATTAGTATATGAAGTATGCTAATAATATGAGATCGGCGGGTAAACTTCAAATTCCTATGGTGAAGGAACAGCTAAAATATATGTTCACTACGTCAATATATGATACTAAACCAACTATATGTGTGAATGATTTTCAGATATCTGGGTTATCTCCAAGGTTTAGCAATTTGTAACAGTTGTTTATGAATGTATTAGTACAGATACCTAATGGTACCTGCTTATATTCATACTAATCTGTACATAAATGAGGTCAACTTTCACCATTTGATTCATATTTAGTAGTTACATTAGTTCAGTTTAAGCTTTGAAGTAATCTTATGGCCTCGGACCTCAAACCCACAATCATTTCTGCTTTACTCATATAAGGAATATCTGAGAGTAAGGACTAGTAATGGAGAAATGAATTAGAATAGCTACTATTTGAACCCAAGGTTTGGCAATTTGTGACAGTTGTTTATGAATGTATAGTACAGAGACCTAATGGTACCTGCTTATATTCAAACTAATCTGTACATAAATGAGGTCAACTTTCACCATTCGATTCATATTCAGTAGTTACATTAGTTCAGTTTAAGCTTTGAAGTAATCTTATGGCCTCGGACCTCAAACCCACAATCATTTCTGCTTTACTCATATAAGGAATATCTGAGAGTAAGGACTAGTAATGGAGAAATGAATTAGAATAGCTACTATTTGAACTCCGTAGGAATTACCTCCCTTATCTATTGCCGACAAGCCAACATATTAAGAATCTAGCTCGTCTTATAGAGAAATACTATGGGCGTATTCAGGATTTCTGGAGAGAGGGGGGTTAAATGAAAAGTACAGTTTCAATCACCTGCAAGAGAATTATGCAACGGATTGCACACACACGCACGCACGCAACCACGCACGCATACATGTCCGCCTGCCCCACAGCACACATGCATGTACGCACCAATGCCTACCCACCCATCCGCCCACATGCACACACAAATGAATATACTCACCATGAGAGCAAGTGAATTCGTTTATCAGTCGTGGCTGCCTTCTCTGGTATAGGCCAGTTTTCTTGTTAGATGGTAAGACTGATAGCTTCTGTTTATGATGGTGCATATCTGTGAAGGCACAGGCATTTGAAGTTTACCCGCCTATTTCATATTATTAGCACATTTCAGATACTACTATATACATATTAGTTTATGAAATATGCTAATAATATGAAATAGGTGGGTAAACTACAAATGCCTGTGGTGAAGGAACAGCTAAAATATCTGATCACTTAGTCAAAATGTGATACTAAACCTGCTATGTGTGTGAATGATTTTCAGATATATGGGTTATCCCCAAGGTTTAGCAATTTGTAACAGTTGTTTATGAATGTATAGTACAGATAACTAATGGTACCTGCTTATATTCAAACTAATCTGTACATAAATGAGGTCAACTTTCACCATTTGATTCATATTTAGTAGTTACATTAGTTCAGTTTAAGCTTTGAAGTAATCTTATGGCCTCGGACCTCAAACCCACAATCATTTCTGCTTTACTCATATAAGGAATATCTGAGAGTAAGGACTAGTAATGGAGAAATGAATTAGAATAGCTACTATTTGAACCCAAGGTTTGGCAATTTGTGACAGTTGTTTATGAATGTATAGTACAGAGACCTAATGGTACCTGCTTATATTCAAACTAATCTGTACATAAATGAGGTCAACTTTCACCATTCGATTCATATTCAGTAGTTACATTAGTTCAGTTTAAGCTTTGAAGTAATCTTCTGGCCTCGGACCTCAAACCCACAATCATTTCTGCTTTACTCATATAAGGAATATCTGAGAGTAAGGACTAGTAATGGAGAAATGAATTAGAATAGCTACTATTTGAACTCCGTAGGAATTACCTCCCTTATCTATTGCCGACAAGCCAACATATTAAGAATCTAGCTCGTCTTATAGAGAAATACTATGGGCGTATTCAGGATTTCTGGAGAGAGGGGGGTTAAATGAAAAGTACAGTTTCAATCACCTGCAAGAGAATTATGCAACGGATTGCACACACACGCACGCACGCAACCACGCACGCATACATGTCCGCCTGCCCCACAGCACACATGCATGTATGCACCAATGCCTACCCACCCATCCGCCCACATGCACACACAAATGAATATACTCACCATGAGAGCAAGTGAATTCGTTTATCAGTCGTGGCTGCCTTCTCTGGTATAGGCCAGTTTTCTTGTTAGATGGTAAGACTGATAGCTTCTGTTTATGATGGTGCATATCTGTGAAGGCACAGGCATTTGAAGTTTACCCGCCTATTTCATATTATTAGCACATTTCAGATACTACTATATACATATTAGTTCATGAAATATGCTAATAATATGAAATAGGTGGGTAAACTTCAAATGCCTGTGGTGAAGGAACAGCTAAAATATCTGATCACTTAGTCAAAATGTGATACTAAACCTGCTATGTGTGTGAATGATTTTCAGATATATGGGTTATCCCCAAGGTTTAGCAATTTGTAACAGTTGTTTATGAATGTATAGTACAGATACCTAATGGTACCTGCTTATATTCAAACTAATCTGTACATAAATGAGGTCAACTTTCACCATTTGATTCATATTTAGTAGTTACATTAGTTCAGTTTAAGCTTTGAAGTAATCTTATGGCTTCGGACCTCAAACCCACAATCATTTCTGCTTTACTCATATAAGGAATATCTGAGAGTAAGGACTAGTAATGGAGAAATGAATTAGAATAGCTACTATTTGAACCCAAGGTTTGGCAATTTGTGACAGTTGTTTATGAATGTATAGTACAGAGACCTAATGGTACCTGCTTATATTCAAACTAATCTGTACATAAATGAGGTCAACTTTCACCATTTGATTCATATTCAGTAGTTACATTAGTTCAGTTTAAGCTTTGAAGTAATCTTATGGCCTCGGACCTCAAACCCACAATCATTTCTGCTTTACTCATATAAGGAATATCTGAGAGTAAGGACTAGTAATGGAGAAATGAATTAGAATAGCTACTATTTGAACCCAAGGTTTGGCAATTTGTGACAGTTGTTTATGAATGTATAGTACAGAGACCTAATGGTACCTGCTTATATTCAAACTAATCTGTACATAAATGAGGTCAACTTTCACCATTCGATTCATATTCAGTAGTTACATTAGTTCAGTTTAAGCTTTGAAGTAATCTTATGGCCTCGGACCTCAAACCCACAATCATTTCTGCTTTACTCATATAAGGAATATCTGAGAGTAAGGACTAGTAATGGAGAAATGAATTAGAATAGCTACTATTTGAACTCCGTAGGAATTACCTCCCTTATCTATTGCCGACAAGCCAACATATTAAGAATCTAGCTCGTCTTATAGAGAAATACTATGGGCGTATTCAGGATTTCTGGAGAGAGGGGGGTTAAATGAAAAGTACAGTTTCAATCACCTGCAAGAGAATTATGCAACGGATTGCACACACACGCACGCACGCAACCACGCACGCATACATGTCCGCCTGCCCCACAGCACACATGCATGTATGCACCAATGCCTACCCACCCATCCGCCCACATGCACACACAAATGAATATACTCACCATGAGAGCAAGTGAATTCGTTTATCAGTCGTGGCTGCCTTCTCTGGTATAGGCCAGTTTTCTTGTTAGATGGTAAGACTGATAGCTTCTGTTTATGATGGTGCATATCTGTGAAGGCACAGGCATTTGAAGTTTACCCGCCTATTTCATATTATTAGCACATTTCAGATACTACTATATACATATTAGTTCATGAAATATGCTAATAATATGAAATAGGTGGGTAAACTTCAAATGCCTGTGGTGAAGGAACAGCTAAAATATCTGATCACTTAGTCAAAATGTGATACTAAACCTGCTATGTGTGTGAATGATTTTCAGATATATGGGTTATCCCCAAGGTTTAGCAATTTGTAACAGTTGTTTATGAATGTATAGTACAGATACCTAATGGTACCTGCTTATATTCAAACTAATCTGTACATAAATGAGGTCAACTTTCACCATTTGATTCATATTTAGTAGTTACATTAGTTCAGTTTAAGCTTTGAAGTAATCTTATGGCTTCGGACCTCAAACCCACAATCATTTCTGCTTTACTCATATAAGGAATATCTGAGAGTAAGGACTAGTAATGGAGAAATGAATTAGAATAGCTACTATTTGAACCCAAGGTTTGGCAATTTGTGACAGTTGTTTATGAATGTATAGTACAGAGACCTAATGGTACCTGCTTATATTCAAACTAATCTGTACATAAATGAGGTCAACTTTCACCATTTGATTCATATTCAGTAGTTACATTAGTTCAGTTTAAGCTTTGAAGTAATCTTATGGCCTCGGACCTCAAACCCACAATCATTTCTGCTTTACTCATATAAGGAATATCTGAGAGTAAGGACTAGTAATGGAGAAATGAATTAGAATAGCTACTATTTGAACCCAAGGTTTGGCAATTTGTGACAGTTGTTTATGAATGTATAGTACAGAGACCTAATGGTACCTGCTTATATTCAAACTAATCTGTACATAAATGAGGTCAACTTTCACCATTCGATTCATATTCAGTAGTTACATTAGTTCAGTTTAAGCTTTGAAGTAATCTTATGGCCTCGGACCTCAAACCCACAATCATTTCTGCTTTACTCATATAAGGAATATCTGAGAGTAAGGACTAGTAATGGAGAAATGAATTAGAATAGCTACTATTTGAACTCCGTAGGAATTACCTCCCTTATCTATTGCCGACAAGCCAACATATTAAGAATCTAGCTCGTCTTATAGAGAAATACTATGGGCATATTCAGGATTTCTGGAGAGAGGGGGGTTAAATGAAAAGTACATTTTCAATCACCTGCAAGAGAATTATGCAAAGGATTGCACACACACACACGCACACGCACGTACGCATGCACGCACGCACACACGCACGCATACATGTCCGCCTGCCCCTCAGCACACATGCATGCATGCCCCAATGCCTACCCACTAGTTCGCTCACCCGCCCACACGCACACACAAATGCATGTACGCACCATGAGAGCAGGTGAATTCATTTATCATTCTCGGCTTCTTTCTCTCGTATAGGCCAGTTGTCTTGTTAGATGGTAAGACTGATAGCTTCTGTTTTTGATGGTGCATATCTGTGAAGGCACAGGCATTTGAAGTTTACCCGCCTATTTCATATTATTAGCATATTTCATATGCTACTATATATATATTAGTATATGAAGTATGCTAATAATATGAGATCGGCGGGTTAACTTCAAATTCCTATGGTGAAGGAACAGCTAAAATATATGTTCACTACGTCAATATATGATACTAAACCAACTATATGTGTGAATGATTTTCAGATATCTGGGTTATCTCCAAGGTTTAGCAATTTGTAACAGTTGTTTATGAATGTATTAGTACAGATACCTAATGGTACCTGCTTATATTCATACTAATCTGTACATAAATGAGGTCAACTTTCACCATTTGATTCATATTCAGTTGTTACATTAGTTCAGTCTCGGACCTCAATCTCACCAGTATTTCTGCTTTTCTCATATAAGGAATATCTGGGAATGGGGACTAGTAATGGTTTCCTACACTAACTCAACAAATTATGGATATTTTACCCTAATATTATTTTCTGACATAAAGCATTCTTAGACACCAAATATTATAGGAATTTGTGTTTAGCACGGAATGTTCTGATGAAAGAGATAGAATAAGCGCAGAGGAATATGCAATCTGGAGAGGGAAAATGAATTAGAATAGCTACTATTTGAACTCCGTAGGAATTACCTCCCTTATCTATTACCGACAAGCTAACATATTAAGAATCTAGCTCGTCTTATAGAGAAATACTATGGGCGTATTCAGGATTTCTGGAGAGAGGGGGGTTAAATGAAAAGTACATTTTCAATCACCTGCAAGAGAATTATGCAAAGGATTGCACACACACACACGCACGCACGTACGCACGCACGCACGCACGCACGCACGCACGCATATATGTCCGCCTACCCCTCAGCACACATGCATGCATGCCCCAATGCCTACCCACTAGTTCGCCCACACGCACACACAAATGCATGTACGCACCATGAGAGCAGGTGAATTCATTTATCATTCTCGGCTTCTTTCTCTCGTGTAGGCCAGTTGTCTTGTTAGATGGTAAGACTGATAGCTTCTGTTTTTGATGGTGCATATCTGTGAAGGCACAGGCATTTGAAGTTTACCCGCCTATTTCATATTATTAGCATATTTCATATGCTACTATATATATATTAGTATATGAAGTATGCTAATAATATGAGATCGGCGGGTAAACTTCAAATTCCTATGGTGAAGGAACAGCTAAAATATATGTTCACTACGTCAATATATGATACTAAACCAACTATATGTGTGAATGATTTTCAGATATCTGGGTTATCTCCAAGGTTTAGCAATTTGTAACAGTTGTTTATGAATGTATTAGTACAGATACCTAATGGTACCTGCTTATATTCATACTAATCTGTACATAAATGAGGTCAACTTTCACCATTTGATTCACATTCAGTTGTTACATTAGTTCAGTCTCGGACCTCAATCTCACCATTATTTCTGCTTTTCTCATATAAGGAATATCTGGGAATGAGGACTAGTAATGGTTTCCTACACTAACTCAACAAATTATGGATATTTTACCCTAATATTATTTTCTGACATAAAGCATTCTTAGACACCAAATATTATAGGAATTTGTGTTTAGCACGGAATGTTCTGATGAAAGAGATAGAATAAGCGCAGAGGAATATGCAATCTGGAGAGGGAAAATGAATTAGAATAGCTACTATTTGAACCCAGTAGGAATTACCTCCCTTATCTATTGCCCACCAGCTAACATTAAGAATCCATAGCTCGTCATATAGAGAAATACTATGGGCGGATTCAGGATTTCTGGAGGGAGGGGTTTAAATGAAAAGGACAGTTTCAATCACCTGCAAGAGAATTATGCAACGGATTGCACACACACGCACGCACGCAACCACGCACGCATACATGTCCGCCTGCCCCACAGCACACATGCATGTACGCACCAATGCCTACACACCCATCCGCCCACATGCACACACAAATGAATATACTCACCATGAGAGCAAGTGAATTCGTTTATCAGTCGTGGCTGCCTTCTCTGGTATAGGCCAGTTTTCTTGTTAGATGGTAAGACTGATAGCTTCTGTTTATGATGGTGCATATCTGTGAAGGCATAGGCATTTGAAGTTTACCCGCCTATTTCATATTATTAGCACATTTCAGATACTACTATATACATATTAGTTTATGAAATATGCTAATAATATGAAATAGGTGGGTAAACTTCAAATGCCTGTGGTGAAGGAACAGCTAAAATATCTGATCACTTAGTCAAAATGTGATACTAAACCTGCTATGTGTGTGAATGATTTTCAGATATATGGGTTATCCCCAAGGTTTAGCAATTTGTAACAGTTGTTTATGAATGTATAGTACAGATACCTAATGGTACCTGCTTATATTCAAACTAATCTGTACATAAATGAGGTCAACTTTCACCATTTGATTCATATTTAGTAGTTACATTAGTTCAGTTTAAGCTTTGAAGTAATCTTATGGCTTCGGACCTCAAACCCACAATCATTTCTGCTTTACTCATATAAGGAATATCTGAGAGTAAGGACTAGTAATGGAGAAATGAATTAGAATAGCTACTATTTGAACCCAAGGTTTGGCAATTTGTGACAGTTGTTTATGAATGTATAGTACAGAGACCTAATGGTACCTGCTTATATTCAAACTAATCTGTACATAAATGAGGTCAACTTTCACCATTTGATTCATATTCAGTAGTTACATTAGTTCAGTTTAAGCTTTGAAGTAATCTTATGGCCTCGGACCTCAAACCCACAATCATTTCTGCTTTACTCATATAAGGAATATCTGAGAGTAAGGACTAGTAATGGAGAAATGAATTAGAATAGCTACTATTTGAACTCCGTAGGAATTACCTCCCTTATCTATTACCGACAAGCCAACATATTAAGAATCTAGCTCGTCTTATAGAGAAATACTATGGGCGTATTCAGGATTTCTGGAGAGAGGGGGGTTAAATGAAAAGTACATTTTCAATCACCTGCAAGAGAATTATGCAAAGGATTGCACACACACACACGCACGCACGTACGTACGCACGCACGCACGCACGCACGCACGCACGCATATATGTCCGCCTGCCCCTCAGCACACATGCATGCATGCCCCAATGCCTACCCACTAGTTCGCCCACACGCACACACAAATGCATGTACGCACCATGAGAGCAGGTGAATTCATTTATCATTCTCGGCTTCTTTCTCTCGTGTAGGCCAGTTGTCTTGTTAGATGGTAAGACTGATAGCTTCTGTTTTTGATGGTGCATATCTGTGAAGGCACAGGCATTTGAAGTTTACCCGCCTATTTCATATTATTAGCATATTTCATATGCTACTATATATATATTAGTATATGAAGTATGCTAATAATATGAGATCGGCGGGTAAACTTCAAATGCCTGTGGTGAAGGAACAGCTAAAATATATGTTCACTACGTCAATATATGATACTAAACCAACTATATGTGTGAATGATTTTCAGATATCTGGGTTATCTATAAGGTTTAGCAATTTGTAACAGTTGTTTATGAATGTATTAGTACAGATACCTAATGGTACCTGCTTATATTCTTACTAATCTGTACATAAATGAGGTCAACTTTCAATTCATATTCAGTAGTTCAGTTTAAGCTTTCAAGTAATCGTATGGTCTCGGACCTCAATCTCATCATTATTTCCGCTTTTCTCATATAATGAATATCTGGGAATGGGGACTAGTAATGGTTTCCTACACTAACTCAACAAATTATGGATATTTTACCCTAGTATTATTTTCTGACATAAAGCATTCTTAGACACCAAATATTATATGAATTACTGTTTAGCACGGAATGTTCTGATGAAAGAGATAGAATAAGCGCAGAGGAATATACAATCTGGAGAGGGAAAATGAATTAGAATAGCTACTATTTGAACCCAGTAGGAATTACCTCCCTTATCTATTGCCGACCAGCTAACATTAAGAATCCATAGCTCGTCATATAGAGAAATACTATGGGCGGATTCAGGATTTCTGGAGGGAGGGGTTTAAATGAAAAGGACAGTTTCAATCACCTGCAAGAGAATTATGCAAAGGATTGCACACACACGCACGCACGCAAGCACGCACGCACGCACGCAAGCAAGCACGCACGCATACATGTCCGCCTTCCCCACAGCACACATGCATGTACGCACCAATGCCTACCCACCCATCCGCCCACATGCACACACAAATGAATATACTCACCATGAGAGCAAGTAAATTCGTTTATCAGTCATGGCTGCCTTCTCTGGTATAGGCCAGTTTTCTTGTTAGATGGTAATACTGATAGCTTCTGTTTATGATACTGCATATCTGTGAAGGCACAGGCATTTGAAGTTTACCCGCCTATTTCATATTATTAGCATGTTTCAGATACTACTATATACATATTAGTTTATGAAATATGCTAATAATATGAAATAGGTGGGTAACCTTCAAATGCCTGTGGTGAAGGAACAGCTAGAATATCTGATCACTTAGTCAATATATAATACTAAACCTGCTATGTGTGTGAATGATTTTCGGATATATGGGTTATCTCCAAGGTTTAGCAATTTGTAAAAGTTGTTTATGAATGTATAGTACAGAGACCTAATGGTACCTGCTTATATTCAAACTAATCTGTACATAAATGAGGTCAACTTTCACCATTTGATTCATATTCAGTAGTTTCATTAGTTCAATTTAGTTTAAGCTTTGAAGTAATCTAAATGGCCTCGGACCTCAATACCGTAATCATTTCTGCCTTTCTCATATAAGGGATTTCTGGGAGCGAGGATTAGTAACAGTTTCCTACACTAAATAAACAAATTATTGATATTTTACCCTAGTATTGTTTTCTGACATGAACCATTCTTAGACACCAAATATTATCTGAATTAGTTTCTGGCACGGAATGTTCTGATGAAAGATATGGAATAATCGCTGAAGAATATGCAACCGGGAGAGGGAAAATGAATACGAATAGCTAATATTTGAACCCAGTAGGAATTACCTCCCTTATCTATTGCCGACAAGCCAACATTAAGAATCCATAGCTCGTCATATAGAGAAATACTATGGGCGGATTCAGGATTTCTGGAGGGAGGGGTTTAAATGAAAAGGACAGTTTCAATCACCTGCAAGAGAATTATGCAACGGATTGCACACACACGCACGCACGCAACCACGCACGCATACATGTCCGCCTGCCCCACAGCACACATGCATGTACGCACCAATGCCTACCCACCCATCCGCCCACATGCACACACAAATGAATATACTCACCATGAGAGCAAGTGAATTCGTTTATCAGTCGTGGCTGCCTTCTCTGGTATAGGCCAGTTTTCTTGTTAGATGGTAAGACTGATAGCTTCTGTTTATGATGGTGCATATCTGTGAAGGCACAGGCATTTGAAGTTTACCCGCCTATTTCATATTATTAGCACATTTCAGATACTACTATATACATATTAGTTTATGAAATATGCTAATAATATGAAATAGGTGGGTAAACTTCAAATGCCTGTGGTGAAGGAACAGCTAAAATATCTGATCACTTAGTCAAAATGTGATACTAAACCTGCTATGTGTGTGAATGATTTTCAGATATATGGGTTATCCCCAAGGTTTAGCAATTTGTAACAGTTGTTTATGAATGTATAGTACAGATACCTAATGGTACCTGCTTATATTCAAACTAATCTGTACATAAATGAGGTCAACTTTCACCATTTGATTCATATTTAGTAGTTACATTAGTTCAGTTTAAGCTTTGAAGTAATCTTATGGCCTCGGACCTCAAACCCACAATCATTTCTGCTTTACTCATATAAGGAATATCTGAGAGTAAGGACTAGTAATGGAGAAATGAATTAGAATAGCTACTATTTGAACCCAAGGTTTGGCAATTTGTGACAGTTGTTTATGAATGTATAGTACAGAGACCTAATGGTACCTGCTTATATTCAAACTAATCTGTACATAAATGAGGTCAACTTTCACCATTCGATTCATATTCAGTAGTTACATTAGTTCAGTTTAAGCTTTGAAGTAATCTTATGGCCTCGGACCTCAAACCCACAATCATTTCTGCTTTACTCATATAAGGAATATCTGAGAGTAAGGACTAGTAATGGAGAAATGAATTAGAATAGCTACTATTTGAACTCCGTAGGAATTACCTCCCTTATCTATTGCCGACAAGCCAACATATTAAGAATCTAGCTCGTCTTATAGAGAAATACTATGGGCGTATTCAGGATTTCTGGAGAGAGGGGGGTTAAATGAAAAGTACAGTTTCAATCACCTGCAAGAGAATTATGCAACGGATTGCACACACACGCACGCACGCAACCACGCACGCATACATGTCCGCCTGCCCCACAGCACACATGCATGTATGCACCAATGCCTACCCACCCATCCGCCCACATGCACACACAAATGAATATACTCACCATGAGAGCAAGTGAATTCGTTTATCAGTCGTGGCTGCCTTCTCTGGTATAGGCCAGTTTTCTTGTTAGATGGTAAGACTGATAGCTTCTGTTTATGATGGTGCATATCTGTGAAGGCACAGGCATTTGAAGTTTACCCGCCTATTTCATATTATTAGCACATTTCAGATACTACTATATACATATTAGTTCATGAAATATGCTAATAATATGAAATAGGTGGGTAAACTTCAAATGCCTGTGGTGAAGGAACAGCTAAAATATCTGATCACTTAGTCAAAATGTGATACTAAACCTGCTATGTGTGTGAATGATTTTCAGATATATGGGTTATCCCCAAGGTTTAGCAATTTGTAACAGTTGTTTATGAATGTATAGTACAGATACCTAATGGGACCTGCTTATATTCAAACTAATCTGTACATAAATGAGGTCAACTTTCACCATTTGATTCATATTTAGTAGTTACATTAGTTCAGTTTAAGCTTTGAAGTAATCTTATGGCTTCGGACCTCAAACCCACAATCATTTCTGCTTTACTCATATAAGGAATATCTGAGAGTAAGGACTAGTAATGGAGAAATGAATTAGAATAGCTACTATTTGAACCCAAGGTTTGGCAATTTGTGACAGTTGTTTATGAATGTATAGTACAGAGACCTAATGGTACCTGCTTATATTCAAACTAATCTGTACATAAATGAGGTCAACTTTCACCATTTGATTCATATTCAGTAGTTACATTAGTTCAGTTTAAGCTTTGAAGTAATCTTATGGCCTCGGACCTCAAACCCACAATCATTTCTGCTTTACTCATATAAGGAATATCTGAGAGTAAGGACTAGTAATGGAGAAATGAATTAGAATAGCTACTATTTGAACCCAAGGTTTGGCAATTTGTGACAGTTGTTTATGAATGTATAGTACAGAGACCTAATGGTACCTGCTTATATTCAAACTAATCTGTACATAAATGAGGTCAACTTTCACCATTCGATTCATATTCAGTAGTTACATTAGTTCAGTTTAAGCTTTGAAGTAATCTTATGGCCTCGGACCTCAAACCCACAATCATTTCTGCTTTACTCATATAAGGAATATCTGAGAGTAAGGACTAGTAATGGAGAAATGAATTAGAATAGCTACTATTTGAACTCCGTAGGAATTACCTCCCTTATCTATTGCCGACAAGCCAACATATTAAGAATCTAGCTCGTCTTATAGAGAAATACTATGGGCGTATTCAGGATTTCTGGAGAGAGGGGGGTTAAATGAAAAGTACATTTTCAATCACCTGCAAGAGAATTATGCAAAGGATTGCACACACACACACGCACACGCACGTACGCATGCATGCACGCACACACGCACGCATACATGTCCGCCTGCCCCTCAGCACACATGCATGCATGCCCCAATGCCTACCCACTAGTTCGCTCACCCGCCCACACGCACACACAAATGCATGTACGCACCATGAGAGCAGGTGAATTCATTTATCATTCTCGGCTTCTTTCTCTCGTATAGGCCAGTTGTCTTGTTAGATGGTAAGACTGATAGCTTCTGTTTTTGATGGTGCATATCTGTGAAGGCATAGGCATTTGAAGTTTACCCGCCTATTTCATATTATTAGCATATTTCATATGCTACTATATATATATTAGTATATGAAGTATGCTAATAATATGAGATCGGCGGGTAAACTTCAAATTCCTATGGTGAAGGAACAGCTAAAATATATGTTCACTACGTCAATATATGATACTAAACCAACTATATGTGTGAATGATTTTCAGATATCTGGGTTATCTCCAAGGTTTAGCAATTTGTAACAGTTGTTTATGAATGTATTAGTACAGATACCTAATGGTACCTGCTTATATTCATACTAATCTGTACATAAATGAGGTCAACTTTCACCATTTGATTCATATTCAGTAGTTACATTAGTTCAGTCTCGGACCTCAAACTCACCATTATTTCTGCTTTTCTCATATAAGGAATATCTGGGAATGAGGACTAGTAATGGTTTCCTACACTAACTCAACAAATTATGGATATTTTACCCTAATATTATTTTCTGACATAAAGCATTCTCAGACACCAAATATTATAGGAATTTGTGTTTAGCACGGAATGTTCTGATGAAAGAGATAGAATAAGCGCAGAGGAATATGCAATCTGGAGAGGGAAAATGAATTAGAATAGCTACTATTTGAACCCAGTAGGAATTACCTCCCTTATCTATTGCCCACCAGCTAACATTAAGAATCCATAGCTCGTCATATAGAGAAATACTATGGGCGGATTCAGGATTTCTGGAGGGAGGGGTTTAAATGAAAAGGACAGTTTCAATCACCTGCAAGAGAATTATGCAACGGATTGCACACACACGCACGCACGCAACCACGCACGCATACATGTCCGCCTGCCCCACAGCACACATGCATGTACGCACCAATGCCTACACACCCATCCGCCCACATGCACACACAAATGAATATACTCACCATGAGAGCAAGTGAATTCGTTTATCAGTCGTGGCTGCCTTCTCTGGTATAGGCCAGTTTTCTTGTTAGATGGTAAGACTGATAGCTTCTGTTTATGATGGTGCATATCTGTGAAGGCATAGGCATTTGAAGTTTACCCGCCTATTTCATATTATTAGCACATTTCAGATACTACTATATACATATTAGTTTATGAAATATGCTAATAATATGAAATAGGTGGGTAAACTTCAAATGCCTGTGGTGAAGGAACAGCTAAAATATCTGATCACTTAGTCAAAATGTGATACTAAACCTGCTATGTGTGTGAATGATTTTCAGATATATGGGTTATCCCCAAGGTTTAGCAATTTGTAACAGTTGTTTATGAATGTATAGTACAGATACCTAATGGTACCTGCTTATATTCAAACTAATCTGTACATAAATGAGGTCAACTTTCACCATTTGATTCATATTTAGTAGTTACATTAGTTCAGTTTAAGCTTTGAAGTAATCTTATGGCTTCGGACCTCAAACCCACAATCATTTCTGCTTTACTCATATAAGGAATATCTGAGAGTAAGGACTAGTAATGGAGAAATGAATTAGAATAGCTACTATTTGAACCCAAGGTTTGGCAATTTGTGACAGTTGTTTATGAATGTATAGTACAGAGACCTAATGGTACCTGCTTATATTCAAACTAATCTGTACATAAATGAGGTCAACTTTCACCATTTGATTCATATTCAGTAGTTACATTAGTTCAGTTTAAGCTTTGAAGTAATCTTATGGCCTCGGACCTCAAACCCACAATCATTTCTGCTTTACTCATATAAGGAATATCTGAGAGTAAGGACTAGTAATGGAGAAATGAATTAGAATAGCTACTATTTGAACTCCGTAGGAATTACCTCCCTTATCTATTACCGACAAGCCAACATATTAAGAATCTAGCTCGTCTTATAGAGAAATACTATGGGCGTATTCAGGATTTCTGGAGAGAGGGGGGTTAAATGAAAAGTACATTTTCAATCACCTGCAAGAGAATTATGCAAAGGATTGCACACACACGCACGCACGCAAGCACGCACGCACGCAAGCAAGCATGCACGCATACATGTCCGCCTGCCCCACAGCACACATGCATGTACGCACCAATGCCTACCCACCCATCCGCCCACATGCACACACAAATGAATATACTCACCATGAGAGCAAGTAAATTCGTTTATCAGTCATGGCTGCCTTCTCTGGTATAGGCCAGTTTTCTTGTTAGATGGTAATACTGATAGCTTCTGTTTATGATACTGCATATCTGTGAAGGCACAGGCATTTGAAGTTTACCCGCCTATTTCATATTATTAGCATATTTCAGATACTACTATATACATATTAGTTTATGAAATATGCTAATAATATGAAATAGGTGGGTAACCTTCAAATGCCTGTGGTGAAGGAACAGCTAGAATATCTGATCACTTAGTCAATATATAATACTAAACCTGCTATGTGTGTGAATGATTTTCGGATATATGGGTTATCTCCAAGGTTTAGCAATTTGTAACAGTTGTTTATGAATGTATAGTACAGAGACCTAATGGTACCTGCTTATATTCAAACTAATCTGTACATAAATGAGGTCAACTTTCACCATTTGATTCATATTCAGTAGTTTCATTAGTTCAATTTAGTTTAAGCTTTGAAGTAATCTAAATGGCCTCGGACCTCAATACCGTAATCATTTCTGCCTTTCTCATATAAGGGATTTCTGGGAGCGAGGATTAGTAACAGTTTCCTACACTAAATAAACAAATTATTGATATTTTACCCTAGTATTGTTTTCTGACATGAACCATTCTTAGACACCAAATATTATCTGAATTAGTTTCTGGCACGGAATGTTCTGATGAAAGATATGGAATAATCGCTGAAGAATATGCAACCGGGAGAGGGAAAATGAATACGAATAGCTAATATTTGAACCCAGTAGGAATTACCTCCCTTATCTATTGCCGACAAGCCAACATTAAGAATCCATAGCTCGTCATATAGAGAAATACTATGGGCGGATTCAGGATTTTTGGAGGGAGGGGTTTAAATGAAAATGACAGTTTCAATCACATGCAAGAGAATTATGTGAAGGATTGCACACGCACGCACGCACGCACGCACGCACGCACGCACGCACGCACGCACGCACGCACGCACGCACGCACGCACGCACGCACGCACGCACGCACGCACGCACGCACTCACGCACGCACGCACGCACGCACGCACGCACGCACGCACGCACGCACGCACGCACGCACGCACGCACGCACGCACGCACGCACGCACGCACGCACGCACGCACGCACGCATGTCCGCCTGCCCCTCAGCACACATGCATGCATGCCTCAATGCCTACCCACTAGTTCGCCCACCCGTCCACACGCACACACAAATGCATGTACGCACCATGAGAGCAGGTGAATTCATTTATCATTCTCGGCTTCTTTCTCTCGTGTAGGCCAGTTGTCTTGTTAGATGGTAAGGCTGATAGCTTCTGTTTTTGATGGTGCATATCTGTGAAGGCACAGGCATTTGAAGTTTACCCGCCTATTTCATATTATTAGCATATTTCATATGCTACTATATATATATTAGTATATGAAGTATGCTAATAATATGAGATCGGCGGGTAAACTTCAAATGCCTGTGGTGAAGGAACAGCTAACATATATGTTCACTATGTCAATATATGATACTAAACCAACTATATGTGTGAATGATTTTCAGATATCTGGGTTATCCCCAAGGTTTAGCAATTTGTAACAGTTGTTTATGAATGTATAGTACAGATACCTAATGGTACCTGCTTATATTCAAACTAATCTATACATAAATGAGGTCAACTTTCACCATTTGATTCATATTTAGTAGTTACATTAGTTCAGTTTAAGCTTTGAAGTAATCTTATGGCTTCGGACCTCAAACCCACAATCATTTCTGCTTTACTCATATAAGGAATATCTGAGAGTAAGGACTAGTAATGGAGAAATGAATTAGAATAGCTACTATTTGAACCCAAGGTTTGGCAATTTGTGACAGTTGTTTATGAATGTATAGTACAGAGACCTAATGGTACCTGCTTATATTCAAACTAATCTGTACATAAATGAGGTCAACTTTCACCATTTGATTCATATTCTGTAGTTACATTAGTTCAGTTTAAGCTTTGAAGTAACCTTATGGCCTCGGACCTCAAACCCACAATCATTTCTGCTTTACTCATATAAGGAATATCTGAGAGTAAGGACTAGTAATGGAGAAATGAATTAGAATAGCTACTATTTGAACTCCGTAGGAATTACCTCCCTTATCTATTGCCGACAAGCCAACATATTAAGAATCTAGCTCGTCTTATAGAGAAATACTATGGGCGTATTCAGGATTTCTGGAGAGAGGGGGGTTAAATGAAAAGTACATTTTCAATCACCTGCAAGAGAATTATGCAAAGGGTTGCACACACACACACGCACGCACGCACGTACGTACGTACGCACGCACGCACGCACGCACGCACGCACGCACGCACGCACGCACGCACGCATATATGTCTGCCTGCCCCTCAGCACACATGCATGCATGCCCCAATGCCTACCCACTAGTTCGCCCACACGCACACACAAATGCATGTACGCACCATGAGAGCAGGTGAATTCATTTATCATTCTCGGCTTCTTTCTCTCGTATAGGCCAGTTGTCTTGTTAGATGGTAAGACTGATAGCTTCTGTTTTTGATGGTGTATATCTGTGAAGGCACAGGCATTTGAAGTTTATCCGCCTATTTCATATTATTAGCATATTTCATATGCTACTATATATATATTAGTATATGAAGTATGCTAATAATATGAGATCGGCGGGTAAACTTCAAATGCCTGTGGTGAAGGAACAGCTAAAATATATGTTCACTACGTCAATATATGATACTAAACCAACTATGTGTGAATGATTTTCAGATATCTGGGTTATCTCCAAGGTTTAGCAATTTGTAACAGTTGTTTATGAATGTATTAGTACAGATACATAATGGTACCTGCTTATATTCCTACTAATCTGTACATAAATGAGGTCAACTTTCACCATTTGATTCATATTCAGTAGTTACATTAGTTCAGTTTAAGCTTTCAAGTAATCGTATGGTCTCGGACCTCAATCTCACCATTATTTCCGCTTTTCTCATATAATGAGAGATGACAAAAGAGCGATGTGACAGGAACGTCGGAGTCTGCGGACGTGTTTTGTCTCCGCTCTACGCGCTACGCTTTCCACTCAGCCTTAACTTACGTTACTAAATTGGATTTATCAGTATTAAAACTTTGAAAATCGCGATGTCGTTAAAGTTATTAATATTATCAATATCTTTAAAGTTTGTGAAGTGGTTAAAGTTGTTAAGGTTTTTAAAGTTTCTAAAGTTGTTAGGGTTTTAACATGTGCTAAAGTTTAAACGTGATCCTTAATTCAAATGGTTTAAAGATTAACTGTAGTGCTCAAAGTGACAGATGTTAATCTTAATCTACGGTAGTTGTTGTCGGTAGTTGATGTCGTGTTGAATACTTTTGGTGCCTCCCTGACATTAAAAAATTTAATGAAAATATCCTCACAATGTCAGACCAATCAAAAACCAGAACTAAGCCTTATAAAGGCAAATTTTATGCTGTATCTTGTGGCCAAAAATGTGGCATATTTCTGGACTGGAACATGTGCAAAGATTCTGTAAATAAATTTCCCTGTGCCAAACACAAATCTTACTCATCACTAGACGAGGCTGTCGAATACATGAACACAAACAATTTCGTTCACGACGAAATACGGATTTATACAAAGGAGATTGACTCTGGCAAAACACTTAATGACTATTGTGATGACATTAGCGCAGTAGTTCCCCCAGTGGCGCAATCAAATAACCCTTGTTTAACCTCAACGGATGTACTAGTTGTTAATGTCGACGATGCTTGTATAAATAATGGTGGATCTGAGGCCCAGGCAGGATATGGTAATTACTGGGGAATGGAGCACGAGTGGAACGCTGGACATCCAATACCGAATGATGGGAACGTTCCCACCAACAATAGGGCAGAACTATATGCAGCCATTTTTGCGATAAAACGAGCTACTGCAAACGGATTATCCAATCTCATTATTAGAACAGACAGTGAGTACGTTATCCAAGGTGCTACCAGTTTATATCACGAATGGACAAAATCAGGGGAACTTAATACGAGAAAAAACTCTGACTTATGGCGCATACTAGACAATATATCGCCCAGTATCACCCTAGAATGGAGGCATGTCAGTGGTCACAAGGGAGACCCAGGAAACTCCGCAGCAGACAAACTAGCGAATGAAGGAGCTTTAAAGTACGTATGTGGTGACACAACTGTCAGCACACCAGAGATACCACATAGTACTATCAACTCGGCATCTAACGTACCAACGGCTAGCAGTATATCCAACACGAGCCCAGCGATACAATCATATAATCCCGACGTAACCGAGAGTAGTGCATCGATAAACGATACTATTAACAACAAGGCGACAATGACTCACCTTGTCACTGAGGGTAACGGTAGGAAACAGTCTATAAACAGATGTACCCAGACCGATGCAGTGTCGACCGATCTAGAAACGTTATCAATAGTAACGTCCGGAGTTGAAGAAGCGGTGGCAGAACTTGCAACACCAATCACCACGACATCACGTGCGTGCATTGCAATATCAGAGGAGCTAAAACTCTTGAATAGTCGCGTATCTGACATGAACAACAAATCTTCGGTTCCTTACCACGATATAGAGAAAGCGGTATCTAAGGTTACAGCCCCGTTAGTGTCAGCTGTCCAATCTACGCGCTGATTTAGCCGACAAATTAGCTCAGTTTAATACGCGTATGTGTGACAACGCGAATGCAACTAAACTCTACGAGCAAATGGACGCTTCTTTTCGCGCTTGTATTCGCAATTTTCAACAGGAAAATCATTATCTTAGAGATGAGATGGCGAAGTTCAAAGCAGATATGGCGGTATCAACCAATAACGCCCAACAAATGTATGTTAACCTTAGCAGTGACGTCACTGCATTGCGTCTCCAAATATTAGAATTAGCAAATGCGAATAGCAAGCCAGTAAGCAATTATGGTGATTTAGCGCCTCTCGACACGACTAACATACCTGGCAAAGCGTGTACTGGTGACCACGCAGTCCCACCATTACACCATACATTTCCGCAGCAACAACCTGAAATTCTAACGCAAAACCGATATGCTGGACTCGAGCTGGAGGACATTTCAGACACTGAAAGTGATGCAATTACGGGGTGTTCTATCGTCAGTGATAATAGAATAAGCAATAGTGTAAATTATTCGATCCCCAACGATAAAACCAACAGAGCTAAAAATGATATGCAGCGTGTAAAGCCGGCTATTACAAGAAGTCCTAACAGTAAGCGACATCATAAGTATGGTGTAGCTAGGGAAAGTGTTAAAGGTAGTAGGAGTGAAAGTGTTAAAGGCCCGTATATTAGTAGAAATCAAAATGCATTTGCAAATGTGAGTCACGCTTACAGATACCATACATATAACTCACGGTGTGATACATATGAGGATCTAAATAATGGAAATACTAAGCAGTGTATTGAGGTCGATCATAGTGATGCATCTACCAGTAGACACCATACATCTCAACGCGAAACTCGGCGCGGGAATCGCCGCCATTCCACATCTGTAGACCAACACCGTGAGTGCGACATTGCGCTGTTTGGCGATTCGATAACCAAATATATTGACCCCGCTAGGATGTTTACCAAAATCGGCGCGAAAACAGAAAAGGTGAACGCGGCAACAGTCCAGGCCATTCAAACAGACAAAGTTACACTACACACTAAAGCTGTCATCCTCCAAGTGGGTATCAACAATCTAAGAGCCCCTAACGCCTGTATCGAGGATGTCGTCAGCGAATACGTAGACTGTTTACATACCATTAAGAAAAACGCGCCTGACTGCAAATTGTTTGTCTCTAAACTTATCCCATGCGCTGATCCAGTACTTGACCGTAAGAGAAATCTGTTTAACGCTCTACTGTAACGTGAAATAGGGCATAAGTGTGATCTAATCTTTATAGACCACAGCAATCTGTTACGGAACGGTAAACCTGGTAGGCGGTTCTTCTCAGATGACATCCACTTGAATGGTAGAGAGGGCACCGCAGTATTCGCGTCTAATATTATAAGAGCAGTTAGTGACGAAATTAAGTCCGTTGAAAAGCTGAGATACGAGGACTTTTAGTAGTCTATTTGCTGCTGATGTTTTTATTATAAATTATTATAAAAGAGAAAGGCCTAATACCATAATTATGCACTGGTATATAGGCATGCACATAATTGTACAGTTTTACTAGTTATATCATGCCAAGTATAATTATTACTATCACAATACATTCGGATCCTGAATGTATACGCCCATTATAGTATGCGTATGCAGTAAACTTGACTAAAGCGACCACTACACGCACCATTAGTGGCTATTCAAAATATAAGGTGAGTGTTTTTTCAAGACGTGTGATTTTGCAATTACCCGTCTTGAAAAACTATCATCGTCTGGTCCCAGCAACAGATGGTCACTATAGACAGATTTAACTGTACGCCTTTAATCACTAATAGCGCCCCCTGAATACTATCGCTATCATGCACTCGCCAAAGTCAACGTTGTCCATATGTTCGTGGAACGTACAGGGGTTAATACAGAACACTCTTGCTGGCTACCCAGTAAACAAACTTCATATGCGGTCTGTAAAAGAGGATCTATGTAAATACGATTTAATATGCCTAACTGAAACACATACTGATACTAAAAGTGATATTTCTTTGAATGGATTTGAACTAATCTCGCAAATTGACCGACCAAAGCATAGCAAAGCGCGACATGCCAGTGGCGGCATTTGTATTTTAGCAAAGGAATCCCTCAAGCATGGTATTAAAGAGATTAAATCATCTAATGAAATTGTTTGGGCTAAAATGGACAGATTTACATTTGGACTGGCTAAAGATATATATATTGCTGTTGTTTACCTACCTCCTGAAAACATAACCTATTCAATGAGAAACAATCTCGATCTGTTCCCGACACTCGAGCATGACATAGCATCATTTTCTCAAGAGGGTTCTGTATTAATCTGCGGCGACTTTAATGCTAGATGTGGGAAATCTCCAGATTTTGTCCCTGATGAGTGTGATTTATCGGTTTACCTACCCGACTGTGAAATTGTAGGCCCGCCATCAACCCATGTCAGAAATAGAAATACACAAGATACTAAATCCCCAAATAATTACGGGAAAATGCTATTAGATCTATGTATCGGGACCGGACTACGAATTGTTAATGGCAGGACACTTGGTGATTTGTTTGGAAAATTTACATGTCACAAATATAATGGTAGCAGCGTAATCGATTACTTTCTGATGGATGTCGATATGCTATCTTCAATTGTCTATTTTAAAGTGGAGCCTCTAGAACTAGCTTCAGATCATTGTAAATTATCTCTTCAGCTATCAGTGAATGACATGCCAAGTGGACTGCCAAGTAGCAGCTCACATAATAGAGACGTAACCGCACCCAGACCCCTCCCTGCTAAATATATCTGGTCAGACGTATCAAAACAGAAATTCATCGATGTATGCAACAATATTGATACAAAGAGAGAAGTTGATAGCATAATTAAATCAATGAACTTCATAGATGATAATAGCAGTACAGATCTGGGGGTGGCGCTATCTAGCATAAATCACCTATATTGCTCAATTGCGGATAGATCCCTTCGTAAAATCTTACACAACGCCAAGCGGCCGAAGAGAACATGTAAAAGGAAATGGTTCGACCAATCATGCCTTGACCTGAAACGAACTATTCGAAATTTGGCAAAAGTATTGTCTAAAAATCCGAATAATCAGAACCGCTCCCAGTATTTCTTAAAGCTAAAGTGTTATAAAAAACTCATAAAGTATAAAAAGAATATTTATATCAAAAATATAATAAGCCAAATGAACACTAGCCAAAACAATAGCTCTTCATACTGGAAATTACTAAAGGAATTTAGAAACACCAACAGCCCACCTGATGAAAGCTTCATTACCGCAGACAGATGGTTCGATCATTTTCGCCATGGAAGCAAGCCATGTAAGTCCTGGAAGACATTAATTGATAGATTGCAAGATAAATTAAGCAAGTTGGAGAATGTACCATCTTTCTGCGAAATGGACTTTAAAATCACCGAGCTCGAAATAAATAATGCAGCAAAATGCTTGAAAAATAACAAATCGGCGGGCGGTGATAGGATCAGCAATGAGATGATAATCCATAGCCTACCGGTTACATCTATGGCTTTGTGTAAACTGTTTAATCGAATATTTACGTCCGGAAATTTTCCGAAATCGTGGTCATCTGGTATTATAACACCAATTCATAAAAAAGGTAGAAAAGATGACCCAAGTTGCTACCGTGGCATCACAATAACAAGCTGTCTTGGAAAGTTATTTTGTCTGGTGCTGCAAGCCAGAATTGTGAAATTTCTAGCCGATCACGATATTCTTGCTAATAACCAGATTGGCTTTAAAGCAGGCTCAAGAACTGCTGATCACGTATTAACTGTAAAAGCGCTTATCGAAACTTATACAAAGCCGTCTAGTAAACATAAGCGTAAGACAGGGAATTATTTATACGCCTGTTTTGTTGACTTTAAACAAGCATTCGATTCTGTCCTGCATGAAGCGCTGTTTTGTAAATTACTGAGTCATGGAATTAGTGGCTATATGTATAAAACCATCAGAATGCAGGAAATGTCAATTTCCCTTTCTCCGAGATCTAACAATACTCACCATTCTGTTACTTCTGATATACAGCTGGCTCTGACAGCGGCTCTAGGACTATAGACTTAGAAAGCTTTACCGACTCCTGGGAACCGGGTACTCGGCTCCCAACTGCCGAGTACCCGCTTACCATAGAGCTCATATTGTTTGCATAGCCACCAAACAAGAGAAAACTATGGCTTGCCTCCGTGGGGCTGGGAGGCTGGGTCCGTAACAGAATGGTGAGTATTGTTAGATCTCGGAGAAAGGGAAATTGACATTTCCTGCATTCTCCTTCGATCAATACTCACCATTCTGTTACTTCTGATATACACCAGATTTGATCAGTAACCTGGTGGGAAGGGGCAAGCCATACATGCTAATTTTGCCCCTTGGAGAAAGATTTTAGACTTCAAACTTGACTAACGGAGACCTAAAAAGGACCGTCAAGTTTACGGAACCGAATCACATTCGCGTCACAGCTCCCCCCCCCTTTTTCCTCCTAAGAAAAGGGAGAGAACTAACGAACATGTATCTCGCCTGAAAACACCAATATGCCAAGAGGGTTAACTACTCCCTGCATATCGCTTGTATTAGCCTGGGAATGAGCATGAATATATACGATGAATGAACATGATACATATACATAATACAAAAAACTCTCACTTGTTGAATTACCTTATGATAACAGGACTTCAGACGTACCGCCTACAACCATTCACCGGTTCGGCCATCAGTGACACAATCTGGTTGACATCCTCTCGCCTGACCATGCCTGCTTTAGGTTCTTTTCTTACCGAAGTGAGAAAAGGGGAAAAGCAGTGTGGTCACTAACTATCGTTTCAAAACAGCTAAAGCGAGTGGATTGGCTGAGTCTGACACATCCCTCATATAGTAATCCGTGAATGAGGACTCACAGTGCCATTGTGCAACGGCCATGATGTCCTATAACGGAACACCATTGTAAAGGGCGGTCGAGGCGGCTATTCCTCTGACATTGTCTGCCCTTACGCCTTGCACCTGGTGCCCAGTCGCCATCTCGTGAGTAGTCTGAATGCATTCGACCACCCAACGAGAGATAGTATCCATGGATGCGGCGCCATAAGACTTTTTATGGCAGATCCACAGATGTCTATCGTTCGACCGTAACGAGTCAGTCCGTTTCTTGTACTTAGTCAAAGCACGGACCGGGCACCAGACACTGGCATCACGATCAAACCTAGTTAACTTCGGTATAAAGATCGGTTTGCCGGGATATCTCAAAGATTGGTTCTTTGACATAACCTCTGCTCTTGGCAGAAGACGCAGACCTTCTCCAGAAACAATAAATCGGTTCCTCTCTGCCGAAAGCGCATGGATCTCACTGCGCCTTTTAGCTGAGGAAGCTGCCAATAGAAAAACCGCCTTTAGAGTCAAATGCTTTAGACTAGCCGAACGCAACGGTTCGAAAGGGTGCTTGGCCAGTACATTAAGCACTAAAGATAGACTCCAGGCTGGAATGACTACCGGTTGTCTCGGTCGGAGATTGCTCATTCCCTCAACATCACATTTAACTGGGCCACCTCTGGACTATCCCTGTTGGCTAGACAAGGGATAAATGATGCCAAAGCTGACTTGTATCCAGCAACTGTGACGGGAGCTAGTCCTCAAAAGAACAGCTCACAGAGAAAGTCTGCTATTTGCTGATAGTGGATTGAAAGGTATCAATACCCTTTTCTTCACACCAGTCTGCAAATCTGTTAACCTTGTTGTTATATGACTTGAAGGTTGACCTACTTCTCGCAGCCGCGATGAAATCAGCAGCCTGTCGAGAAAAGCCTTCCGACGTGGAACGTTGTTTGATAACATCCACGCAGTCATTGAACATCTCGGGACGCTCGTGTAGGAAGCGTCCCTTGGCCTGGGAGATTATGTTCGGAATCTCGGGCAACTGCACAGGATTTTCCACCAGCAGATCTAGAAGATCCGTGAACCACGCCCTGCTCGGCCAATACGGCGCTATTAGCAGGACCAGACACGGTTCCTCCCTGACCTTCACCAAAACCTTCGGTAGAAGAATGGTGGGTGGGTACGCGTAAGCGTGCATCCCTCTCCAGCTTATCGCCAGAGCGTCTGTATCGACGGCATTTGGATCTGTAATCGGCGAGACATATGTCATGATTTGAGCATTTTCCTTTGTGGCGAACAAGTCCACGTTGGGTTTGCCCCAATGCTCGAAGATCCGTCGCAGAACTGGAGGGTTGAGGGACCATTCTGTTGGCAGGATTCTCTGTCTGCGAGACAAAGCATCCGCCAGAATGTTCAATCGGCCAGGAATACGAGCTGCTTTCAAAACAACCGAGTAATTCCTGCACCATTGAATCAAGTGCCACACCCTGATACACAGAGTGGGCGACCTGGTCCCGCCTTGGCGATTTATATATGATACTACTGTCGAATTGACCGACCGTATCAATATCACCTTGCCCCTGATCATCGGAAGGAACTCTTCCAACGCCAGTTCCACTGCCATCATTTCCAACAGATTGATATGCAGCTGACTCTCCGGGAGAGTCCATGTGCCCGAGACCTGGTTCTCCCAGGCAGGCACCCCACCCTTCCAGCGATGCATCCGTGTAAACGGACAGCTGGGGTTGGGGTAGGTGCAGCGAAACCCCTATTAGGAGATTCTGACGCTGTTTCCACCATAGCAGATGCGATATTATCGGCTCCAAAACTGGCACCAGTTTTGACAGGGGTTCTGTTCTCTGTTTCCACAGAGACATCAGATACAACTGGATAGGTCTTCGCATTAGAGCATCGTACGGGATAACCTGCTCCATGGAGACCATTATGCCCAGCATCTGAAGGAACCGCCTCGCCTTGAATGTGGTTTCCCACTCGAAAACTCTTGAGGATGGCTAACAGAGACACCACTCTGGGCTCTGATGGGTAAACCCTGCCCTCCTCAAGGTCGAATCGCATCCCCAAATAAACGAAACGTTGAGTGGGCGTCAACTCGGATTTCTCCTCGTTGACTATGCAGCTTAGATCTGAAAGTAACTTCAGAGTCAGAGCAGTATCCACGTTCAACCTGGCTGCCGAGTCTGCCTTAAGCAGCCAGTCGTCTATGTAGGTGTGTAGCGCCACGTTCTCTTTTCTGAGAAACGCTGTCACCGCAAGGACCACTCTTGTGAAAACCCTCGGAGCTGTCGACAGGCCAAACGGGAGACTGTAAACTCCCATAGTTGACTCTGAAACGCAAATCTCAGAAACCTGTGCCAACTCCGATTCATAGGAATGTGGAAATATGCATTTTTCAGATCGATCGATACACACCACATTCCTTTCCTCAATCCCGCATTACCGACCTCGGAATTTCCATCTGGAACCGAGGCGTATGGCTAAACCAATTTAATGGCCTGAGATTGAGTATGGGTCTCCATCCCCCTGTGCTCTTGGGGACAAGGAACATGTTTGAATAGAAGCCTGGAGTGTTTCGATTTGCTGGATTTATTGCTCCCTTCAGAAGCAAACCCGACACTTCCTTTTGAACGGCTTCTAACTTGTCTGGCTCCCTTGGTACGGGTGTCCAGACAGGTGCCAAAGACAGATTTTGTGGTGGAAAGTCCCACCACTCCGGCATGTAACCCTGGGATAACCATCCCAGGACCAGACTGTCTGACGTCACACCTTGCCAGGCCTCGACGAAACGCATGAGCCTTCCACCCACCATAGACGCCTCGACGTCTAACGGGGTTGTCCGGCTCGCAGTCCGCCCCCCCCACTCTTTCTTAACGAGAGAGAGAGAGAACCATTTCGTTCTAGGCACGACGGGTATAACTGGCACCGCTGTTCCTGTCACACAGGCGCGGTCCAGGCGGATATGAAGGGAGCTTTCGTACCCTCAGGTACGCTTCGGCCCCTTCTGTCCGCCCTTTGAGGCCTTACCCTTACCCTTCCCCTTGCCCTTCCCACCTCTAGGGCGGTCAGGAGCAACATTGGGGAGGGTAGGCGCCTCTACAACCTTCCTGGGCTTCTTCGCCGGCGGCGGCTCTGAAATCCCAGCTGAAGCAGAAGTCGCAACAGGCCTAGCTTTCGCCTTGCCCTTATGCTTCTTCTGCTCCTTTGAAGGTTGTCCCGTTAGCGGTTTCCCCACAGGCCCTAGTGCATGCGCTTGTCGCACTAGCTCTAGCTGTAGGTTTACCGCTAACCGATTCTGCGCGATACTGGCGGTATCCTCTAAGATGGCCCACGCTTGGCCACCGAAGATGCTAGGCCCTGTCAGGGGTGTCCCAAGGAGACGCTCCCTGACTGCCGTAGCCGGACGCATATGGTCAATGACCATTTGCCTCCTGGATTTCGTCACACGCGCTTGCACCCTTGCCAATGCGTCCATCGACAGCACCAGGCCGTCATTGACACATGAAAGCGCCACAGGTGGCACAGGGTGGCCTGCCCCGCTTCAGCCCACACCGACTGAAGGAGACGATAAGAGTGGTTGACAGCGCTCATCGCTGCCCTCACACCCTCATCGCTAGGGACAGGACTTCTTCCTGGTGTACCTGAGACTTGTCCACAAGTGCCGGACCGGGGTGACCCGGCACGGCACTCTGGACGCCCAGTACCCATCGGTCACTCCGTGACCGACGGGACTACACCATACCTGTCGTATTCCCCCCGCGGAATACGACATCTTGCCCGCACCTCCCTGGAGGCCGCAGGGAGCTGACCCTTGGTCATCAGTTGTTTGCTATAAATAGCATCCAACCATTCTATGAACCGTCCTGATCGACGCAACCGACGGACGGGGCGCATCTTCATCGGCCGTGGCCGAAACCACAGACGGGTCAACCCTGGCTAGCCACGCCAGAGCATCTGACCAATCTACCTCCGATGAAGACACCCCCGCAAACACGTCACCCGTTGACGTGCTCACGGGTCTGCCAGCCACGGCCTCCCAGCAAGGAGCCACGGCTGACACGCCAGGCACTCCGGTACCACACGGTTCCGCCGCCACCCCATGAAACACTCCGGTCCATGGGGTAGGTCCACACGGAAAACCGTACGGACCCGTAGCAGTCGCGGAACCATAGCCGGACACGGGCGCCCACGGCACCCCACGTCCGACTGCCGGACCAGGCGAGATAGGTGAGTACCACGCCCGGCCCGGCACACCCGTTCCCGTGACGGCTGGTGCCAAACCAAGCCGCACGGAACCGGTGCACGGTAACGGATTTGCCTCAGCCACAGGCGGAGCCGCTGACCTGGCTTGCGCCAAACCAGACAAATGGAGGCCAGATCCGTCTAGGACGGAATCAACCTCCATATTCTCCACCTGCGGCTTCACGGGCCGCAGCAACCTCTCCTCCTCGGCCTCCTCGTCTTCAGACTCCGAAGAGTCGTCACTAGACGAGTCAACCGTGGAACCGTCCTGGCGGACGGCTCCCACACCTGACGGACCGGCCACCGCTACTGGACCACCCGGAGGTGGCCGCAGAGAAACAGAAACCCGTCTGGCCGAAGCCAGACGGGACTGCCAGGGGGCCGTACGAGACGGCCCCCTCGGTAACCAGTCCAGAATCCTGTCCGAGGACAGGATCCGTACCAGGCATGGGGAGAAACTGCCCCCCAACCTTTGGTAGCAGGGACGACACCAGCGTGGTCAGAACGCTATGCAGAAAAACCCTGCAGAGCCGGACCAAACCACGCCGGCGGTGCCATCTCCGCCACCTCCAGCTGGGGACGTGGAGCACCCGCACCGGCCGAACCGGGCGCTCCACGATTTACTCTCGGACCGCCTGACCCCGCGTCAGACCCAGCCAAGTCCTTCTGGGAAAGGAACTTAACCATCGTTTCGACGGACCACACTGCACAAACATTACACCTATGATCTATATTACACAGGGCACACATAAAACAGACATGGTCCTTGAACATTACACGGACAAACTTATGGCAGTCGTCACATGATGGCGGGGCTGGCTTGGCCTATAAAATAAGCACAAACCTACAATAAACAAGCGGAACGAGACCCGGATGGAAGGCAGACAATTAATTTTCAAATAATTTGACTCATAAATTAACCGTAACCTCCCCGCACCCCACCCCGCCACGTTACAACAACGATCGCATTGATTATGACGACAAGTACGCGGCGGGCACAACACACCCATAATAGATCCTCCAGGATGTGTAACGGCTCCAGGAATCATATCGCATAGCATTCAGGGTATATTTACTAATCAATATAAATTATACTCCTAACGAACGCAGCACGATATGTGAAGAAAACAACAAAATGTATAACAAAACTGCTGTCTCACACGGTAAAACCGCAGACCACACATCTACTCAAGAATTTTGAAACCACCGATCATTGCAAACCGATCGTGATCACACGTAAACTTGATCATTCTAAAGTTTCCGGTACCATTTTTAGTACGCAGCACCCAGAATAAGATGCGCGAATTAATGAAAAATTTTTCTTCACATAAACATCCGAGCGACCGGGTGTGACGTCACCCGCTCGGATTCTACGGAGAACGACGTCAGCCGATATTCGTGTTAGAAATACCGTAGCAAACACCTATTTTCATATCTGCCGATCGCCTGTTGGGGTTTAAAGAAGGCGATCGTCTGGCATATATCGTTGTTAGCACACGTCCCAGATTCTATGGGGACAGAAATTGGAACATGCGACACAACGAAATTTAGAGACCTAAGTCTTTTAACTATGGATAATAAAGAACAATACAACCTGGTTTTCTTGGGCGGTATTCTCCATAGTCCTTAGTTAATCCTTTCAGAACACACAAACTATCACTGATTAAAGACTTAGATTATTTTAAAACACTAAAATCCTTAATGCAAAAAGCATGTATTGCTCTTGTCGCTATGCAAACAAGAATGAGCTCTATGGTAAGCGGGTACTCGGCAGTTGGGAGCCGAGTACCCGGTTCCCAGGAGTCGGTAAAGCTTTCTAAGTCTATAGTCCTAGAGCCGCTGTCAGAGCCAGCTGTATATCAGAAGTAACAGAATGGTGAGTATTGATCGAAGGAGAAATATGTATGCATGCGCAGAATCGTGTGTGAAGACAGACACGGGCCTTACTCCTACATTCCCAGTGCATGTTGGTATCCATCAAGGTAATGTTCTCAGTCCTGTTTTATTTAACATTTTTATCAATGATATTGTACAAATATTTAATTCTAGCTGCGATCCGCCTAAATTATATGATCAAATTGTCCCATGCCTAAATTACGCAGATGACATTACTATTTTATCAACTTCAGCTCAGGGTCTACAAAATGCACTCGATCAGTTAAGCAAATATTGTAATGATTGGGGTCTTACGGTAAATCTAGTCAAGACTTCAGTAATAGTATTTAATAAAGGTGGAAAATTAATAACCAAACACAGATTCCTATACAATAAGCAACGCTTATCGATTGTGAGGTCGTGTAAATATCTCGGCATAAAGCTACATTGTAACGGGAAATTAAAATCCGCTCAAGATGATCTAAAACAAAAGTCAATGAGGGCCATCTTTAGCCTGAAAAGCTTAAACCAATTCCATCATCTATCTGTCGATAATCAACTTAAATTGTTTGATACATTAATACGACCCATTCTTACCTATAATGTAGAAGTATGGGGCCCGCTAAATCTACTACCGTCCCTTGAGAGAAACGAAGTGATAGAAGACAAATTTGTAACTAGCTTCGAAGGTGAACATCTTCATTTAAAATTTTGCAAAAACATACTAGGCGTTCATTCTAAAACACCAAACTTATGTGTCCTTGGTGATGTAGGCCACTATCCAATCTATATCCAATCTATAGTACACGCTATAAAATATTGGATACACATCGTTTCCGAAATCCCGAAAACATCGATTATTTACAAAGCATATCTAGAAATGTATAAGAACGACAATTCAGCAATAAGCACTAACTGGGTCACAAGCATTAGAAAAATGTTGGAAAACTTCGGTTTCACAGAGCTTTGGAATAATCATGGATCGAAGAATATTAATGACACTTTAAAAAATATCAAACAATATTTGCAAAACAGGTTTATTTCTTACTGGTCGGCGTCATTAAACGACACCAGCCATAGCAGATATGACTTTTATAAAACCGTTAAATGTGCGTTTGCTATGGAAAACTATTTACTAGATGATAGGTATAACCGAAAATACAGAGTAGCACTCACAAAGTTCCGAATGAGTGCACATGTACTGCAGATCGAAAAGGGTAGACACCTCAAATTAGAGAGGCAAGATAGAATATGTTATTATTGCGATCTAGGCTGCGTTGAAGATGAACACCATTTCCTTTTTACATGTCCTAAATACCAAGACCTCAGAGTAAAGTACTTAATTACACGCCTCGCGTTAAAAAATTGGGAGTTATTAAAGAGAAATGTACTGCAGAATTTTGCTAAATATATATACTACGCGTTTGAACGCAGAAACACAACTGTACATGTCTGATGCTGATAATTATCGTAGCAACAGCCTTACGGGCCACAGGAATAGAGGGGCCCATGGGCGTTTGAATTCAAGAACGCAGCTGTACAAATCTAAGGCTGCTAATTGTCTGAAGCGACCACCACATTATGGACCACAAGAATATAGGGATCCATTTATACTTATGCACCGCCGATTTCTAGATTATCGCCGTCCAAGTTATGTGTGTGTTGGGACCAATTTATATACTTTGAACCTGGAATTCCCAGAATCTCAGTCTCAGAGTAACTATACAGGCAGCTAAACTGTTGGATATATTGAGGCTAATTTGCCTCCGGGCAGTGACTGTCTATGGCAGCAACGGCCCCCGGCCAGATTAGTTTCAAACTACTGAACATAACGTTTATTAACTTGTAGATCGATCAAAGACATACAATTCGTACACTTCATAGCGGAATTGCTACGTTAAACCTTGTAATGATCGTGACGTCAGCTCCCTGATGACCTAATTGTCTATGCCGTTTTCTAACTAAGCTCCACATAAGTTCTGCGCAAGTTGGGATGAATTTATATAACTTGAACCCCGACACCCGGAACTTCAATTTCAGAGTAACTGTACAGTTAAAATGTTGTATATCTTGAAGCTAATTTGCCTGTGAACAGTGGCTGCCTATGGCAGCAGCGGCTCCAGGTCAGGTTAGATTCAAACCTTTCAACAGAACAGTTATTAAACTATAAATCAATCAAACACATACAATTGGCACTCTTCATTGCGGACTATTCAATTTTTCCCGACTGTGTTAAACCTAATAATGATTATGACATTAGCCCTCTAATAAAGTAATTTAATATGACGTCAATTACTTGGGTAACAGATTGGATCCCTCCATTAGCAACTGTGCGTATTTTAGACAGGTGGTATTCGGACCACCTGTCTTGTAGAAGCGCCATCCTCTTGCTTCCAGAACAATGTGGCTAGTCGCAGAAGGCTGACTGTATATATTATGTAATTTCATGTTCGTTCGAATTATGTTTTTGTTTCTGTAAATTCTAGTTAAACTGTTATATTATGCCAACGTTATATGTTACATTGTAGATCTCTATATGGTCAAAACGTGTAATTTCGTTCAGTACCAATACATTTCATTCATATAATGAATATCTGGGAATGGGGACTAGTAATGGTTTTCTACACTAACTCAACAAATTATGGACATTTTACCATATTATTATTTTCTGACATAAAGCATTCTTAGCCACCAAATATTATATGAATTAGTGTTTAGCACGGAATGTTCTGATGAAAGAGATAGAATAAGCGCAGAGGAATATGCAATCTGGAGAGGGAAAATGAATTAGAATAGCTACTATTTGAACCCAGTAGGAATTACCTCCCTTATCTATTGCCCACCAGCTAACATTAAGAATCCATAGCTCGTCATATAGAGAAATACTATGGGCGGATTCAGGATTTCTGGAGAGAGGGGTTTAAATGAAAAGGACAGTTTCAATCACCTGCAAGAGAATTATGCAAAGGATTGCACACACACACACTCACGCAAGCACGCACGCACGCAAGCACGCACGCATACATGTCCGCCTGCCCCACAGCACACATGCATGTACGCACCAATGCCTACCCACCCATCCGCCCACATGCACACACAAATGAATATACTCACCATGAGAGCAAGTGAATTCGTTTATCAGTCATGGCTGCCTTCTCTGGTATAGGCCAGTTTTCTTGTTAGATGGTAATACTGATAGCTTCTGTTTATGATGGTGCATATCTGTGAAGGCACAGGCATTTGAAGTTTACCCGCCTATTTCATCTTATTAGCATATTTCAGATACTACTATATACATATTAGTTTATGAAATATGCTAATAATATGAAATAGGCGGGTAAACTTCAAATGCCTGTGGTGAAGGAACAGCTAGAATATCTGATCACTTAGTCAATATATAATACTAAACCTGCTATGTGTGTGAATGATTTTCGGATATATGGGTTATCTCCAAGGTTTAGCAATTTGTAACAGTTGTTTATGAATGTATAGTACAGAGACCTAATGGTACCTGCTTATATTCAAACTAATCTGTACATAAATGAGGTCAACTTTCACCATTTGATTCATATTCAGTAGTTTCATTAGTTCAATTTAGTTTAAGCTTTGAAGTAATCTAAATGGCCTCGGAACTCAATACCGTAATCATTTCTGCCTTTCTCATATAAGGGATTTCTGGGAGCGAGGATTAGTAACAGTTTCCCACACTAAATAAACAAATTATTGATATTTTACCCTAGTATTGTTTTCTGACATGAACCATTCTTAGACACCAAATATTATCTGAATTAGGTTCTGGCACGGAATGTTCTGATGAAAGATATGGAATAATCGCTGAAGAATATGCAACCGGGAGAGGGAAAATGAATACGAATAGCTAATATTTGAACCCAGTAGGAATTACCTCCCTTATCTATTGCCGACAAGCCAACATTAAGAATCCATAGCTCGTCATATAGAGAAATACTATGGGCGGATTCAGGATTTTTGGAGGGAGGGGTTTAAATGAAAATGACAGTTTCAATCACATGCAAGAGAATTATGCGAAGGATTGCACACGCACGCACGCACGCACGCACGCACGCACGCATACATGTCCGCCGGCCCCACAGCACACATGCATGTACACACCAATGCCTACCCACCCATTCGCCCATCCGCTCACACGCACACACAAATGAATATACTCACCATGAGAGCAAGTGAATTCGTTTATCAGTCGTGGCTGCCTTCTCTGGTATAGGCCAGTTTTCTTGTTAGATGGTAAGACTGATAGCTTCTGTTTATGATGGTGCATATCTGTGAAGGCACAGGCATTTGAAGTTTACCCGCCTATTTCATATTATTAGCATATTTCAGATACTGCTATATACATATTAGTTTATGAAAAATGCTAATAATATGAAATAGGTGGGTAAACTTCAAATGCTTGTGGTGAAGGAACAGCTAAAATATCTGATCACTTAGTCAATACGTGATACTAAACCTGCTATGTGTGTGAATGATTTTCAGATATATGGGTTATCCCCAAGGTTTAGCAATTTGTAACAGTTGTTTATGAATGTATAGTACAGAGAACTAATGGTACCTGCTTATATTCAAACTAATCTGTACATAAATGAGGTCAACTTTCACCATTTGATTCATATTCAGTAGTTACATTAGTTCAGTTCAAGCTTTGAAGTAATCTTATGGCCTCGGACCTCAAACCCACAATCATTTCTGCTTTACTCATATAAGGAATATCTGAGAGTAAGGACTAGTAATGGAGAAATGAATTAGAATAGCTACTATTTGAACCCCGTAGGAATTACCTCCCTTATCTATTGGCGACAACCCAACATATTAAGAATCTAGCTCGTCTTATAGAGAAATACTATTGGCGTATTCAGGATTTCTGGAGAGAGGGGGTTAAATGAAAAGTAGATTTTCAATCACCTGCAAGAGAATTATGCAAAGGATTGCACACACACACACGCACGCAGGTACGCACGCACGCACGCACGCACGCATACATGTCCGCCTGCCCCTCAGCACACATGCATGCATGCCTCAATGCCTACCCACTAGTTCGCCCACCCGCCCACACGCACACACAAATGCATGTACGCACCATGAGAGCAGGTGAATTCATTTATCATTCTCGGCTTCTTTCTCTCGTGTAGGCCAGTTGTCTTGTTAGATGGTAAGACTGATAGCTTCTGTTTTTGATGGTGCATATCTGTGAAGGCACAGGCATTTGAAGTTTACCCGCCTATTTCATATTATTAGCATATTTCATATGCTACTATATATATATTAGTATATGAAGTATGCTAATAATATGAGATCGGCGGGTAAACTTCAAATGCCTGTGGTGAAGGAACAGCTAAAATATATGTTCACTACGTCAATATATGATACTAAACCAACTATATGTGTGAATGATTTTCAGATATCTGGGTTATCTACAAGGTTTAGCAATTTGTAACAGTTGTTTATGAATGTATTAGTACAGATACCTAATGGTACCTGCTTATATTCATACTAATCTGTACATAAATGAAGTCAACTTTCATCATTTGATTCATATTCAATAGTTGCGTTTAATTTTTTTTTTTTTTTTTTGTAAAATCCTTTATTTACATAAATGTTTGTACAATTAAAAAGCAGGCCATATGAGCTTGCGTAATATACTTTATGCCGTAATGATCAGTACAAGTGTCCTATTAATCTGAGCAAAATTCAATAACTGTAGCATTTAATTTACACAGTATTATAAACACATCAAATAAACCAGTTATTTAAAATATTCCAAAAATACTTTGCCCAAAAGCCGCCCCTGGCATAGGCCGCAACAGCATTCAATCAAAGCCGTTCCAAAATATCCAAATATGCAAACATCAACATGTAAACGCAATGCAAATCCACCAGGATGGAACCAACACTCACAGATTAAAAGCCAAAATACCTACGATATCTCACTTTTGCTTGTTGGAACCCTTTGACACTTTCGTGACTGAACCCTACCACTGTCAAAGACAGCAGCAGCATCCCTTCCAGACAGTTCCGAAGCATTCAAACCTTCAATGACCGTAAGCTTAAAGCGATGTGAATATAGAAAGACAAAAATCCGACAGGCTAACAGACAAAATCTGACAACCTGGCTGATGAGCAGACATAAATGCTTATACAATTAAAAAGCAATAGCATAGCCAAAAGATAAACGCATAATTAAAGTTTTAAAACTACTTTGACTGAAAACTACCTCCGCCAAAAGCAACAACAGCCTTCAGTCAAAACAGTTCCAAAAGCATCCAAAGAAACCTTAATCAAATACCATTCTGAAAATACTCTGACCGGAAACTGCCTCCGCCAAAAGCAGCAACAGCTTCCAGTGAAAACAGTTCCAAAAAACCTATACACAGTTTTGTGCCATTAAATAATGTAAAGAAAACTTAATCATGAGTCAAAACAACACTAATACTCAATATACAGAAGAATGCAGCATCTGCAATACTGGACAATATAAATTATGTCAAAAAGTTTTGAAAAAGATCCGACCGGCAGCTGTCTCAGTTAAGAGCTGAAAACGCTCCCAGTTGGGTCAGTTCCAAAACCTCAGAATGCTCTAATGATGATAAATAATCCGACACCTTTAAGGGCGCTACAGCATTATAAAACACTAACAAAATGACAAACTTAACAGATAACATACATAAATCAAAAATGAAGACATAGCTTTGATCTATCATCAAAATAGCAAAACAGATTGGAAGCGAGCCAATGGCTGCTAAATTCACTCTCAATCATACGTTTATAATCTACTAAAATTCTGAACCTTATTGAACTGAAAAGCTCAGCCAATAGGTCCAGCGATAGAATTTTTCTTAAAGGGTACACTCTAACTTCGCACCTATTCCGCCATATAATATGCCGGCCAAGGGCTACTACCGCTAAAATAACATTAAATTGTTCTTTTTGAACAATGTTCGGAAAATTGTTGAAACGTACTAGGTTTTCGTTCAGATTAATCAAACCGTTAGACAACTGATGTACCCATTTGGAAATCACTGACCACAGATCATTGCCTATCTGGCACTTGTACATCAAATGCTCAGCAGTCTCAATATGGGGACAAAAAGAACATCTAATCTTCATATTCATATGAAGCTTACGAGCCATGAAATAGCCCGTGCCTAATATGTCATGTGCTAACCTGTACGTAACAGTCCTATGAACAGGATCTATAAACCTATTGTGTAAATTGGACCAGGTGGTAGAGAAATCAATCGTTCTAAAAACTTTGTATAGAGGCAAAGGAACAAAATATCTCTTATTCAGAAGCTGATAAAAGGACTTTGTAGAGTTAAAGCTTAACCAGTCATGGTCCGGATAGAGTTTACTAAATTCATGGAAAACCTTGACTACTTCCTTATAGAAAGGAGGCATCCAATCTGCATGAGGGACGGAATTACTGGCTAAAGATGGCTTGATCTTCCGTAACGTAAACCCTATCCAGTACCGAGCGAAAATAGCCCATTTTGGCATATCTTCACTCAAAATCCGTTGTATATGTGTTAAAATGAAAGCTTTAACCTTTAACGTGATATTAATTAAACCTACCCCGCCTTTAAGAACAGGGTAGTACAGGAAATCACGCCTTAACGGCTCAAAAAACTTTGTATCCCATAAAAATAAGAAAATTTCCCTTTTAATACGTTTAACAACAGCACTGGGAATAGTCATGACACTTGCCAAATACCAAAGTTTGCTAAGTGCAAGAACATTAACTACACTAGATTTGCCGAAAATTGATAGACTTCTACGTTTCCACATATTTAAAACCGAAATTAAATTATTCACCACTTTATTAAAATTCATATCAAGGGAAACGTGCCTGCCAAAATACACTCCTAAAATTGTTCCCGAAGAATCTGGCACCGAAATGCCGAAACCATGATCAGAACTACTTTGCCATTTGCCAAATGTCAAGACTTTACACTTTTGCATGTTGAGCTTAGAACCAGAAGCTTTACCGTAATTGTTGGCTATACTCAAAAGGCGACCGACTGATCTATAATTGCTACAAATACCGGTCGAGTCATCCGCGTACAACGATATTCGTACTTCCTCGCCGCTGCCAGGTATTTTAAAACCTGACAGCTGCGCATCTGCACGAACCATCCTCGCAAATGGCTCGAGAGCTAGTACATATAGCAACGGACTAAGTGAGCAACCTTGACGTACTGACCTCTTAATAGCGAAAGGTTCACTGATGTTACCATTTACTAAAACAGAGCTTTCAATATCAGTATACAATAAACGAATCCAACGTATAAAAGTCTCTGGAAAAGAACAAGCATCTAGAAGCTTAAATAAATATTGATGATTGACCCGATCAAAAGCCTTTTCCTGGTCTAAACAAACAAAAGCTACAGAGGTACCACGATTATGACAATAATCCACAATATTCCTTAGCATATGTAAATTATCTAGAATGGAGCGACCTCTAATGGAGCAAGTTTGGTCAGGATGGACAAGATTTTTTAACACACAGGACAACCGATTTGCAATGGCCTTTGACAAAATTTTATAGTCCACATTTAACATAGACAAAGGTCGCCAGTTTTTCAGAAATTGCTTCTGAGTTTTATCCTTACAAAGTAAAGTTATGATTCCAAGTTTCTGTGACCTTGACATTTGACCTTCTTGAAATTCATGATTATATAAATTAGTAAGATAAGGACCTAGAAGAGGCCAAAAAGTTGAGTAAAACTCAGCTGTGAGACCATCCGATCCGGGTGACCTATTGTTGGACATGCCTTTTAAAGAGACCTCAATTTCTTCAAGTGTGATGGGACCGTCACAGAAAAGCTGATTCTCATCGCTTAAGGAGGGCATATCTTTAAGTATTTCATTACACATTAACCCATCAACAGGTTCATTTGTATATAATTTGAGATAAAATTCCCGCGCATAAGCTTCTATAGACGTAGGGTCAGTAATTTCAATTCCATTGTCTTCTAATTTAGGGATGACCTTGTCTTGGGAAGATTTAAATTCTTTCTGATAGAAGAATATTGAAGGGCTTTCGCCGTACTCAAGAAGATTAACTTTAGAGCGGATAAGAACTCCATTCTGTTTATGTAAATGAAACCTATAAAGGCTGTCTTTCAAAGCCTTAATCTGATCAGTAAAGTTCCCAGGGCTTCTAATCTCTGCCTGACACAAAAGATTCAAACGCAACCTTTGACCTTTAACCTCAACAGATTCTAAACGCTTCTTATTTCTTGAAAAATTTATAGCAAATTGCTTAATTTTCTTTTTAAAGACATCCCAGCAATCCGAATCTATATTATGCTCAGTTAGTAAATTTTCCAAGAAATCATGACATTGAGCGACGAAACGCTCATCCTTTAGAAGGGTATTATTAAACTTCCAATAAGACGGACCTATAGAGAAGCCATCAATATTTGAAAGTGTCAATAGCACGAAACGATGATCACTAAAGATAACATTAGTGATTACAACTTCAGATATTGAAGCTTTCAAAGACTCACTTACGTAAAAACGATCTAGACGAGTACCCACGCTAAAGTCTGAATTCCATCTGGTAACCGCTCTAGTGGCCGGATGTAAATGTCTAAAGGCATCAGTAAGTTTGAAATCCCTAATAGCAGATATTAACATCTCCGATCCGACCTTTCCTGTAGTAGGATTCCCACCAATTTTGTCAACACTAGCATCTAAAATGCAGTTAAAATCACCACCTAATACAACAGAATGTCGACAGACCATGAAAGTACATAAATAGGTAAAGAAATTCTTCCGTTCTACTGGATTAGATGGTGCATAAATGTTGACAAAACGATAAGATTTACTGTTCAATGACCAATCAACAGCAATCAGCCGGCCTTCCCAGTCTCTTTGAATTTTCAAAATTTCTACATTGAGACCCCTCGTGAACAAGATAGCCACACCTGCTAAATGTTTCGCGCCGAAAGACCAGTAACCAGTCATCTGAATCATACTTTCAAAATGCTTTCTCTCCTGCTCATCCACCACATGCGTCTCTTGAATGAATAATACATCCACATTCATACTCCCAATCTCACTCACGACCACACGCTTCTTTCTCTCCTGAGCCATTCCGGCGCAATTCACCGAGCCTATTTTAATGTCCGCCATCTTGAACAGAAGGGAGAGGGTACACTACTAAAACAAGAGAAATAAAAGGATCCCATAGTTGACAAAAACCCTAAAAGACAACCTTCACAGTGTATCTTAAAAATGAGGTCAAATAACCAAGAAGTACGGACAGAAAATAAAATCCATGAAAACAATACTATGACGTACCGAACATAAAATAGCGAAGAGAATATAAAGTAATGCAAAACAATTAACATGACAATAACAGGAAACACATTAAATTTCATCACGATCCTTATCGTCATGATCAATATCATCCTCCTCTTCATCATCATCATCATCATCATCCTCATCATCATCATCATCATCAACACCATCATCCTCATCACCATCATCCATAACATTAACAGTAGCTGCAACGGCGGCGGTGATGGCAGCGACTGCAGCGACAGCAGCAGCAGGAGTAGCAGCAGCAGCAGCAGCAGCAGCAGCAGCAGCACCATTGGCCGCGATGGCAGCAGTCGCAGCTGCAGCACCAATGACGGCAGCGGCAGCAGCAGCAGCAGCAGCAGCAGCAGCAGCAGCAGCACCCTTAGCCACCGCAGCAGCAGTAGCAGCCGCAGCACCACCATTAGCAGCCGCAGCAGCAGTAGCAGCCGCAGCGACGACGAAAAATGTGACAGCAGTAATAAGCATGGTAACACAAAAATCAAAATCAAAAGCATATGTATTATAAGAACATAATAATGCATGCAATGATGAAACCTGAAAATGGATTGAAATGTAATATTTAAGACACGTATCCCATCAAGCATTAAAAAATCAGGCTGTATTTTGAAAACGAAGTTGCTGCAAGCCATCCATATGACAAGCAGCAATATCGCCCAGCAATGACATTTCCAAAATAAAGTGAACAAATAAGAAAATATTTTAACATAAAAACCCGCCGTAAAAGGGGCAGACCTTGGCCAGACAGAATCATTCAAACAGTACAAAGATATCAATATCATGTCCATTTCTGAAATGAACAAAAATCGACACGACTGACAGGTGCTGAAAAGAACAAACCAACAACCATTTACGAGTTGAAGACTCGTAGTAAATTTGTTCTCCAGAGCGTGACTAAATACTGCAATGGACACCAATGATCGACAAGTGACGTACAGAAAAGATTGTCTATATCTAATATTAATGAAAAGTATGTTCATAGGCTTAGCAGTCATTGTACCACTGGTGTTGCCACACTCCATTGCTATCAGAAACAGCAACGCCCTGCTCCAAAACCAATAACACCACGACCACCATTCATTAGAAAAGAAAACGTACAATGCTAGAACGACTAGGAAATTCTGCAATAAAAGAGAAAGAACGTACTGCCAGTATTTTAGCCAGCTGGCGAAAGTAAACCTATTTATAAACACAAAATTTAAATAAGCAAGTTTAAAGCAATGAAACCTGTACATTGCTGTTATGCCGAGTACGGTCCCCAATCTAGTAAGACTTATGCTCTGCAAGAAGCAGTCTTTCACCATTTTCAAAATCAAAATTATTATGAAAAATATCAACATCATCATCATAATCATCATCATAATCAGCAAAACAAGCCAAAGGCAGCCAACGCTCGTAATACAAGCCTTATAAAAACACCTCATCATTATCATCATCATCGACAACGTCCTCATCCTCGTCATCAACTTCGTCATCAATGCAAACATCCCTGTCCTTATCATGACTACAGTTATTATTAAGATGTAACCATTCAAGGTCCAAAGATGTTGGCAGTGAGCATTAATAACAGGATATCCAACACGCGTACAAATGAATGGGAATAGGTAATTTGTCATGGAAAGGGTTAAGAAAAGCAGGTGCGTGCTTACATGTACTAAATGATCCCAGCATGTTCCAAAAAGAGAGACACACCCCCCTGAACTCCACCCTAATTCGTAACACGAAAACGTGCAAATCATTACAACAATAAGTATTAACAACTCATAGCAAGAACATTTCCAAAACTGGACAGCCAAACGAGGAGAGTATCTGAATAGACAAATCGTATTCAGCATGAACAGGGTTGACAAAAAAGCATGTAAAGTGGCATGCAGAGATTTGTGAAATCTCGCACTATCAAACAATACATGTAATTGGAAAAGGTTTGAAATTGGGACGATGCTCACATTAATGCTGAATGTGAAAATTAAATTATGAAATATAAGATGTTGGCCCGATGCAAACAAACTGAGAGCAAAGTTGACGAAAGCTACTACTACATATTTTAGCAACAGCCTACGGCAACAATATTCCCAGGTTAGGAAACATTGAGCCCACAGGGAATAACCAAATACACATAAAGTATGAAAAATGCAACACTTAAGGGTGATACATACACGAAAGATGAAATACATATACACAGCAAATAACACTAATAAGGACACCATCATCACCATCATCATCATAATTATAATTTCCATCATCCACAAATCAAGCCGGATAAACGCAATATTGAAAACAATATTAACCTTTTGATGACTAAAAATACCAAGAGACACCTGAGCAGAAAACCTGTAGAATGTCAATCTGCAGGACAGGTGAAAGCCGTCATCTGAGAATTCGCAACTGAAAAGACCAGCTCGATACCAGCCCTTCCAGTGGTAAATCCCCACACAGCGCCCCCATCCGGCCAACAAACCAACACCCAACAAACAAATAAAAAGACCATAATCCGATTTAGCCATCAAAGAGTTAAGACTAAATATAATTGATAAGAACACCAAAAACATCCAAATCATTATCATCACCAACATCATCAGCAAAATCATCATCATCAACATCATCATCATCATCATCATCATCATCTTCATCATCATCATCATCATCATCATCATCATCTCCAAGGAGATAAATATAATAATAATTATAATAATAACGCTAGTAATAATTGTTCCATAAAATCGATAAGCTAAATAAACTCCAAATAAATTGGATGGATTAAATCGTATGACGTAAGAAAAATCCAGGGACAGGCAAGGGTTAAACACCATCACAGGGCCAGAAACAAAATCCTTAAACCGTTCAGGGTCGTTATCAATAATAAACATTGCAATGAAGAGGGGCAACACTTACGGCTTCTTCTTTTTCTTCTCTTTCTTATCACCAAACTTCTCCACCTCCACCGCGTCCTGCCTCCTCTTCATGGACTGCTCAACATATTCCATGGACTTGCTCAGGTCAGGATAATCACTCAGCGAGTTGAACTGAAAACCACTGGAGAACTGGCTATCGTCATCCACATCACCTTTCACCGCAGTAGAACCATGATTGTCATCAACAGCTATAAACAGTTCAGAGTCACTCGCCGAGTCCTCTGTATCATTGCTAAGAACAGTGAAAGAGTTTTGAGTGGAGACAAGAACTCCCCCACCATCCCCAGCAACGAGCCTAGCCACCACACCATTCTCCCTGGCTGCTGACTCTCGGTGTACCTCTGCAACCGCCACCGCTGGTGTCGTCGCAATAACTATCCTCCCCTCCTCCTCCACCTCCTCCTCAATATCTTGCACAGGAGCTGCAACACGACGTACTCGATTGGCGTACGTGTCACGGGATCCAGTTGCTGCAACCCCAGGACAATCACGCCTCACATGACCGATGCAGTTACATCTCAGACAGTAGGGAAGCCGTCCTGGCAGCGTGACCAGGAATGTCACGTCTTCGAACTTGACCAGATGAGGGATCTCCCCCAACTGGACCTGTGACACCTCCATCTCAACAATTCTAATACCGGATCTAGCCTTGGTGACAGCGTTAACTGGTACCTCTTCATAAGTCACTTCTCTTACTTTTCCATACTGCGAGAAGAAATCCGACAGAAAAGCATTACTTATTTTGTATTGTAACCAGTGTACCTTTAATTGAATGAGTTGACAGTTAGCTAAACTAAAACGATATTCTCTTCCATCAGACTCTACAAACACAAGCTCAACAAGTTGATTACAAAGACTCACAGATTTAAGCACAATGTACCATGTAGGCGAGGCATCTAACTTATATATGCATTCAATATCAATTGCCTGTGCAACGGGATTGATAGCGTGAGCTACATCCTTCCTACCAGCACGGAATGAATTACCACCGAACACACTAACTTTGATGGTTCTGTCCTCAATCTTCTCATCTAAATACTTCACAGGAACACGCCTGGTAAGAGTCACAACTGGAGGCATGGCGCCTCTAAAATCCGAGGGGGTAAGGCAAAGAAAGCCCGACCCCACAGGAGACACAGGTAAATCCAACAAACGAAAGTATATCACAGATATATCACCAATAGATCGGACGTTATCACGCGAGACAAAATCCTAATTATTCCGATCTTTACAGTAATCGTTCCAAGTAATCGTATGGTCTCGGACCTCAATCTTATCATTATTTCCGCTTTTCTCATATAATGAATATCTGGGAATGGGGACTAGTAATGGTTTCCTACACTAACTCAACAAATTATGGATATTTTACCCTAGTATTATTTTCTGACATAAAGCGTTCTTAGACACCAAATATTATAGGAATTAGTGTTTAGCACGGAATGTTCTGATGAAAGAGATAGAATAAGCGCAGAGGAATATGCAATCTGGAGAGGGAAAATGAATTAGAATACCTTCTATTTGAACCCAGTAGGAATTACCTCCCTTATCTATTGCCCACCAGCTAACATTAAGAATCCATAGCTCGTCATATAGAGAAATACTATGGGCGGATTCAGGATTTCTGGAGGGAGGGGTTTAAATGAAAAGGACAGTTTCAATCACCTGCAAGAGAATTATGCAAAGGATTGCACACACACGCACGCACGCAAGCACGCACGCACGCACGCAAGCACGCACGCATACATGTCCGCCTGCCCCACAGCACACATGCATGTACGCACCAATGCCTACCCACCCATCCGCCCACATGCACACACAAATGAATATACTCACCATGAGAGCAAGTAAATTCGTTTATCAGTCATGGCTGCCTTCTCTGGTATAGGCCAGTTTTCTTGTTAGATGGTAATACTGATAGCTTCTGTTTATGATGGTGCATATCTGTGAAGGCACAGGCATTTGAAGTTTACCTGCCTATTTCATATTATTAGCATATTTCAGATACTACTATATACATATTAGTTTATGAAATATGCTAATAATATGAAATAGGCAGGTAACCTTCAAATGCCTGTGGTGAAGGAACAGCTAGAATATCTGATCACTTAGTCAATATATAATACTAAACCTGCTATGTGTGTGAATGATTTTCGGATATATGGGTTATCTCCAAGGTTTAGCAATTTGTAACAGTTGTTTATGAATGTATAGTACAGAGACCTAATGGTACCTGCTTATATTCAAACTAATCTGTACATAAATGAGGTCAACTTTCACCAGTTGATTCATATTCAGTAGTTTCATTAGTTCAATTTAGTTTAAGCTTTGAAGTAATCTAAATGGCCTCGGACCTCAATACCGTAATCATTTCTGCCTTTCTCATATAAGGGATTTCTGGGAGCGAGGATTAGTAACAGTTTCCTACACTAAATAAACAAATTATTGATATTTTACCCTAGTATTGTTTTCTGACATGAACCATTCTTAGACACCAAATATTATCTGAATTAGTTTCTGGCACGGAATGTTCTGATGAAAGATATGGAATAATCGCTGAAGAATATGCAACCGGGAGAGGGAAAATGAATACGAATAGCTAATATTTGAACCCAGTAGGAATTACCTCCCTTATCTATTGCCGACAAGCCAACATTAAGAATCCATAGCTCGTCATATAGAGAAATACTATGGGCGGATTCAGGATTTTTGGAGGGAGGGGTTTAAATGAAAATGACAGTTTCAATCACATGCAAGAGAATTATGTGAAGGATTGCACACGCACGCACGCACGCACGCACGCATACATGTCCGCCGGCCCCACAGCACACATGCATGTACACACCAATGCCTAACCACCCATTCGCCCATCCGCCCACACGCACACACAAATGAATATACTCACCATGAGAGCAAGTGAATTCGTTTATCAGTCGTGGCTGCCTTCTCTGGTATAGGCCAGTTTTCTTGTTAGATGGTAAGACTGATAGCTTCTGTTTATGATGGTGCATATCTGTGAAGGCACAGGCATTTGAAGTTTACCCGCCTATTTCATATTATTAGCATATTTCAGATACTGCTATATACATATTAGTTTATGAAATATGCTAATAATATGAAATAGGTGGGTAAACTTCAAATGCTTGTGGTGAAGGAACAGCTAAAATATCTGATCACTTAGTCAATACGTGATACTAAACCTGCTATATGTGTGAATGATTTTCAGATATATGGGTTATCCCCAAGGTTTAGCAATTTGCAACAGTTGTTTATGAATGTATAGTACAGAGAACTAATGGTACCTGCTTATATTCCAACTAATCTGTACATAAATGAGGTCAACTTTCACCATTTGATTCATATTTAGTAGTTACATTAGTTCAGTTTAAGCTTTGAAGTAATCTTATGGCCTCGGACCTCAAACTCACAATCATTTCTGCTTTACTCATATAAGGAATATCTGAGAGTAAGGACTAGTAATGGATAAATGAATTAGAATAGCTACTATTTGAACCCAGTAGGAATTACCTCCCTTATCTATTGCCGACAAGCCAACATATTAAGAATCTAGCTCATCTTATAGAGAAATACTATGGGCGTATTCAGGATTTCTGGAGAGAGGGTGTTAAATGAAACGTACATTTTCAATCACCTGCAAGAGAATTATGCAAAGGATTGCACACACACACACACACACACACGCACGCACGCACGCATACATGTCCGCCTGCCCCTCAGACACATGCATGCATGCCCCAATGCCTACCCACTAGTTCGCCCACACGCCCACACGCACACACAAATGCATGTACGCACCATGTGAGCAGGTGAATTCATTTATCATTCTCTGCTTCTTTCTCTCATATAGGCCAGTTGTCTTGTTAGATGGTAAGACTGATAGCTTCTGTTTTTGATGGTGCATATCTGTGAAGGCACAGGCATTTGAAGTTTACCCGCCTATTTCATATTATTAGCATATTTCATATGCTACTATATATATATTAGTATATGAAGTATGCTAATAATATGAGATCGGCGGGTAAACTTCAAATGCCTGTGGTGAAGGAACAGCTAAAATATATGTTCACTACGTCAATATATGATACTAAACCAACTATATGTGTGAATGATTTTCAGATATCTGGGTTATCTCCAAGGTTTAGCAATTTGTAACAGTTGTTTATGAATGTATTAGTACAGATACCTAATGGTACCTGCTTATATTCATACTAATCTGTACATAAATGAGGTCAACTTTCACCATTTGATTCATATTCAGTAGTTACATTAGTTCAGTTTAAGCTTTCAAGTAATCGTATGGTCTCGGACCTCAATCTCACCATTATTTCCGCTTTTCTCATATAATGAATATCTGCGAATGAGGACTAGTAATGGTTTCCTACACTAACTCAACAAATTATGAATATTTTACCCTAGTATTATTTTCTGACATAAAGCATTCTTAGACACCATATATTATATGAATTAGTGTTTAGCACAGAATGTTCAGATGAAAGAGATAGAATAGTCCGGGAGCCAATTTTCAAAAGGCGTCTAGAAGAATGGTTTCATAGCACACCCAGTATTCAGAAGGTTTGTCTCTATATTATGCTAGACCGATGTCTTGGGTATATTCTGAGCCATGTTGTACAAGAAAATTGTGGTATCACTAACCCCTGAGAAGCCCATTTACAATTGGTGTTGAATGTAGCTCTCAAACAATTTTCACAATGGTAAATTTTTCACAAACTTAAGCGCATGTTATATCAATACAATCTTAATCAAAATGGAAAGGAGTGATCGTATATCGCGGATTTATACATAATCAACCTCGTTTAAGACACCCGTATGTTGCTTTGTACATATTGGGGCACTTAGGTCTTCTTGTGACTAGCAATACCTTAGCTACAACAATGCCCATGTTTTCTACATTTTTCATAAGTAAACTTTTAACTGACATGCAGTGCATGTCTACACAAGCTGGCAGGACATATTTATCATGTGAGCAAATGAGAGAATGTTACTCATCCGTGTCAGAGTCATCTTCGACAATTGTATGCTGAACATTGTCACACATTTCACCTCCCATACAAAGGCATGCTTCAGTGCAGAGTAGATTGTTAGCCTTGCATTGACAGAGATCTGTTCTTTTGCAGGCAGACTTTTGACATCTACATGATGTGAGTTCAATTAATCCAAATGGAGCAGCATCCTTTGACATTAGAACAGGCTTGAGTAGACCATCCACTATACTCCAGCCATGTCCATTTGGAGATGGAAGATTCTGAACAGCTTGCAATGAACGTCTCCAAACAAGAGCTTGACAATTGGCCCTTTCGGTGTGATGCTTTAGACTATTCGATGTAGGTGGAAGATTTTCATTTCTTTGTCTCTTTTGACAAAAGAGCCAATAACGGGTTTCATCAGCTGTCTTTCCCACATCCCTGGTGGTATACAACTCACAGACAAATTTCTCACATAGAATTGCAGTATTCGGTGATAAGTCAACATGTTCGCCGAGTTGGGCTAAGCTAAGCTGATGACATTCAGATGACTTTAAGAGATTGAATGCTTTTCTCTTAGCGACTCAAAATAATGCACTAGTGCTATCACAACCTGTAAGAGAATGAAACCCAGGCAAAGACAGACAGATAGCTGGGCCCAGTACTTGAGCAACTGTATGTATTGGTATGTATCGCAATTTGTCCTTTGTGCCCGTACGGAACCATAGTTCAGAACAGTGAAGCGAACGATACGTATATATACTAAGTACTGCCACGTCTGTATCAGGAGACTGTATAACAACACGCATGTGGTCTTTTGAAGCGTGTAGCGCGTGCAACATCATACGCGTATCTGCTTCCTCGTGATCTGATCGAAGTTCTTCCAAATACGACGAATTGTTCGCTGAAATGACAACAACATCCATTCCATCGTTAAAGCCACCAGCCAGAATGACGCAATTGTCGGCAGATAGCATATTTGGACCAGTATCACGCCACCGCTTGCTGAAAAATGCAACCAGGTTACTTTTGTTGCTTGGATTGCTGATGTACTTGGCCCATTGCTTTGGAACGGGAGTATTTTCTCCAGCAATCTTTACTTCCAATGCTGTTGATGACCCACGTTTTAGCCGCTCTTCCGCTTTGAGAGATTCCAGTCTATCATATCTGTCAAAAACTATATCTACTCTGTTGCAGTCTTCTTGATTCAGTGGAACTGTAAAGATGTGCCAGTATTTATCAGCCAATTCTCCAAATGTAGACGTCCCTCCAGTTTTAACCATTTGCACAATTGCCATGCCATCTACTACATAAGCTGTTGCGCCGGTCTTGTCAACAGGTGGAAGCCGTCCATCAACATTTACTTCCTTTTCTAGTTCACTTAACAAAACACTTTTCACATTCTTTCTTAGAGTCCCATCCGTATGTGACAATGATAGTGGAACAGCAGACAGTTCATACGTCATCACTAGTTTTAAATCAACATCTCTGGACCTTGCGGCAATAATTAATCGACCAAATAGTTCGCGGTCAGATCTCACATTGTGAATTTTTTCATCATTTGTTTTGAGTTTTTTCTTCTGTGCTAGGCTGGCAAATGTTTTAAGTTTTAAGTGTGGCAACGTGTCCCAAAAGCTTCTCGTGTTAGTGTCCAGCCGCTCCTGAACAAAATTTTCCATAATCTCCTTACCAATGTCACAGGCGGAAACAAGTCTCTTGGCGATTTCACTAGGCAATACCACGCCAGTTGCAATGTTTACAAGCGGAAGACACTCGCTGTCGTCGTTTTCCGCAATATTAAAGGGATTGGTCATTATATCTGATGAGAACATCGAAAGTATCTTCTGCACATCGGTTTCATCCCTGTTCATTCGATTAGTCCCCATTTCCTTATGTACTCCAAACATGTGACTATCTTGTAACCCACACATTTGCTTTGTGACCGTTGTTATGGCTGCCCTCTCGTGGCTAGTTAAAAACCACCTCTCCAGAGCTCCTGGCTTTTGTGTTATTCCAATAATACCACCTCGCTTTTTGGAATCCAAATTAATCGATTGCTCTAAGGCCATATCTGTCCACACTTGATTGAATGGATGGTCTGAGCGACTTACGGAATGATTTCCATTCAAGAATTGTTCATGTACATGGGGATGTGTACTTGGAAGCATCTTCATGTCCGCAAGATATATTGGCAGCCATCTTGCATAATTGGTTCTGTCTATGCTGTAGAAATATGGCGCCATAGCAGCAGTAGCAGATAGGTGGGCCTGCCAATCTCCAGTTCTCTCAGCTCTTATGAATCCAAGCAGCAGCTCTACCATATGAATATATGAGTTCCAAAATGCGAACAGGTGTGATTTCGAGCTTGACTCAACTTTAAATGATTTGAACAGCTGTTGCAATTTATTCACATACATACACACACCTCTTTGAAATTTTCTTGCAGTGCGTCTAAGTCATCAAAGCTGCTTTGGCACATCTTAATTTTCTCATCCAGACTCTCCAATTCTGTTGGAGTAATGTGGTCTTCATGTTGTCCATTTTGTTGAATCCATTTGGAAAAAGACTGCTATTGTAATCGCAGCAGCGCTTCCATAATCAATTTGTGAGCCCTCACTCCTCGATTATATGACTTCCCTTTAAGTAGAGCAGCAGCCGTGCTGCTACCATATGTGTTGGCCTCTATGAGGAGATCGTCTAAGCCAGAGTCATCAAACATCTTTCCAATAACAGCTAAGTAGTTTAGCGCAATGTGGAATCCCCCCAGTCTGATCACAGTGTCACTAAACTCTTCTTTATATCGCCACTGTATCTCCTTTGCCTTGACATATATGGCCAAGTCGAATGTAATGACCGAGTCATTCTGTCCTAGTGTTGTCATCATTCTTTGAACTTGTTTCATGACCGTATACACCGTATTGAATTCAGTTGCTGATCCGGAAATCATTGGACAGTAACCGATTCGTGTAAAAGGTGCGTTAGCACATGATACAAGTGCATTAAATCCACTCCAACTAGGGACTGTTTGTGTTTCTGTGGTCATCATGGGTACAAGATCTACCGCAAACAATTTTATTGTCTCATTCCAACCACCATTACCTGGGTGCTTTGTCAACAGTGGTACAGCTGGATATACAGATTCTATGATGGAGTTAGTATACATACATAAAATATAACCTTCACATTTCACCCTCGCCTTTGGTATATGCATGCAAAATGTATGTTGGATATATGTTAGGTCGATATCTGTCTAAATATCATATATGGTGAATCTAATACGATATTACTTTGAGTTATGACACGATCATGCTTATATCATTGTGCACTGTGGATACAGCCAAAGCCTAGACCCCCTATGCAAAGAAATCAGGATAACTAATTAGTGCTACCACAATTTGTTTGTACAACAGGGCTTAAAATGTGTGGGACATGTCCCCCAAGCCACAGCAAGTGTCAGACCTTCCGAATACTGGGTGTGCTACGTCACGATTCTGACCTAGCTTTAGCTCCTGGACTAGAATAAGCGCAGAGGAATATGCAATCTGGGGAGGGAAAATGAATTAGAATAGCTACTATTTGAACCCAGTAGGAATTACCTCCCTTATCTATTGCCGACCAGCAAACATTAAGAATCCATAGCTCGTCATATAGAGAAATACTATGGGCGGATTCAGGATTTCTGGAGGGAGGGCTTTAAATGAAAAGGACAGTTTCAATCACCTGCAAGAGAATTATGCAAAGGATTGCACACACAGACGCACGCACGCACACATACATGTCCGCCTTCCACACAGCACACATGCATGTACGCACCAATGCCTACCTACCCATTTGCCCACCCGCCCACACGCACACACTAAGGAATATAATCACCATGAGAGCAAGTGAATTCGTTTATCAGTCGTGGCTGCCTTCTCTGGTATAGGCCAGTTTTCTTGTTAGATGGTAATACTGATAGCTTCTGTTTATGATGGTGCATATCTGTGAAGGCACAGGCATTTGAAGTTTACCCGCCTATTTCATATTATTAGCATATTTCAGATACTACTATATACATTTTAGTTTATGAAATATGCTAATAATATGAAATAGGCGGGTAAACTTCAAATGCCTGTGGTGAAGGAACAGCTAAAATATCTGATCACTTAGTCAATATATGATACTAAACCTGCTATGTGTGTGAATGGTTTTTCGGATGTATGGGTTATCTCCAAGGTTTAGCAATTTGTAACAGTTGTTTAAGAATGTATAGTACAGAGACCTAATGGTACCTGCTTATATTCAATCCAATCTGTACATAAATGAGGTCAACTTTCACCATTTGATTCATATTCAGTAGTTTCATTAGTTCAATTTAGTTTAAGCTTTGAAGTAATCTAAATGGCCTCGGACCTCAATACCGTAATCATTTCTGCCTTTCTCATATAAGGGATTTCTGGGAGCGAGGATTAGTAACAGTTTCCCACACTAAATAAACAAATTATTGATATTTTACCCTAGTATTGTTTTCTGACATGAACCATTCTTAGACACCAAATATTATCTGAATTAGTTTCTGGCACGGAATGTTCTGATGAAAGATATGGAATAATCGCTGAAGAATATGCAACCGGGAGAGGGAAATGAATACGAATAGCTAATATTTGAACCCAGTAGGAACATAGCTCGTCATATAGAGAAATACTATGGGCGGATTCAGGATTTCTGGAGGGAGGGGTTTAAATGAAAAGGACAGTTTCAATCACCTGCAAGAGAATTATGCAAAGGATTGCACACACACACACGCACGCACGTACGCACGCACGTATGCATGCATGTCCGCCTGCCCCACAGCACACATGCATGTACACACCAATGCCTACCCACCCATTCGCCCATCCGCCCACACGCACACACAAATGAATATACTCACCATGAGAGCAAGTGAATTCGTTTATCAGTCGTGGCTGCCTTCTCTGGTATAGGCCAGTTTTCTTGTTAGATGGTAAGACTGATAGCTTCTGTTTATGATGGTGCATATCTGTGAAGGCACAGGCATTTGAAGTTTACCCGCCTATTTCATATTATTAGCATATTTCAGATACTGCTATATACATATTAGTTTATGAAATATGCTAATAATATGAAATAGGTGGGTAAACTTCAAATGCTTGTGGTGAATGAACAGCTAAAATATCTGATCACTTAGTCAATACATGATACTAAACCTGCTATGTGTGTGAATGATTTTCAGATATATGGGTTATCCCAAGGTTTAGCAATTTGTAACAGTTGTTTATGAATGTATAGTACAGAGAACTAATGGTACCTGCTTATATTCCAACTAATCTGTACATAAATGAAGTCAACTTTCACCATTTGATTCATATTTAGTAGTTACATTAGTTCAGTTTAAGCTTTGAAGTAATCTTATGGCCTCGGACCTCAAACTCACAATCATTTCTGCTTTACTCATATAAGGAATATCTGAGAGTAAGGACTAGTAATGGAGAAATGAATTAGAATAGCTACTATTTGAACCCAGTAGGAATTACCTCCCTTATATATTGCCGACAAGCCAACATATTAAGAATCTAGCTCGTCTTATAGAGAAATACTATGGGTGTATTCAGGATTTCTGGAGAGAGGGGGTTAAATGAAACGTACATTTTCAATCACCTGCAAGAGAATTATGCAAAGGATTGCACACACACACACGCACGCACGTACGCACGCACGCACGCATACATGTCCGCCTGCCCCTCAGACACATGCATGCATGCATGCCCCAATGCCTACCCACTAGTTCGCCCACCCGCCCACCCACCCACACGCACACACAAATGCATGTACGCACCATGGGAGCAGGTGAATTCATTTATCATTCTCGGCTTCTTTCTCTCGTATAGGCCATTTGTCTTGTTAGATGGTAAGACTGATAGCTTCTGTTTATGATGGTGCATATCTGTGAAGGCACAGGCATTTGAAGTTTACCCGCCTATTTCATATTATTAGCATATTTCATATGCTACTATATATATATTAGTATATGAAGTATGCTAATAATATGAGATCGGCGGGTAAACTTCAAATGCCTGTGGTGAAGGAACAGCTAAAATATATGTTCACTTAGTCAATATATGATACTAAACCAACTATATGTGTGAATGATTTTCAGATATCTGAGTTATCTCCAAGGTTTAGCAATTTGTAACAGTTGTTTATGAATGTATTAACTTACACGAACTTACTTACACGAATCCTCTACTGACAGCAGGCGTCAACAAGCCTCTAACGTCAGGAATGGGTTGCATATATTTATGGTTCATTTTAATGTTATTATGTTGTTATTAACAATTACACATTGGCTATGTTATAATGATTCTGGAGTATAAATATTACAGATGGGTTCACAGTCGTAGTTATAGCGCAATGGATGACTTTCCCATAGCTTGTCTAGTCTAGCTTTGAAAGAATTCACTGAGGGAGCGCTGATAACGGATTCGGGTAGTTTATTCCATTGATCAGTACAGCGTAACGGGAATGAAAACCTTCGTATATTGAGTCTTGGTCTTATTTTCTTAATTTTTAGGCTGTGGCCTCGAGTTATGCTATTTGTGTCTTGTCGCTCAATAAGGTCTGCAGTAACTTGGTCATATTTATTGCTGAGAATTTTATATAACTCGATCATTTCACCATGCAATCTTCTAAATACTAATGTTGGTAACTTTAACTTTTGGAGGCGTACGTGATATGGTCGATTACGCATACCAGGAACAAGTTTGGTTGCCCGTCTTTGGACATTTTCGATTGCATTTATGTGCTTTTTCAGATATGGAGCCCAAACCACATTAGCGTATTCAATATGTGGCCTAACAAGAGATTTGTAGAGATGTTTAAAGTTTTCTTTATCTAGATAGTCAAATGTTCTCCTAATCACTCCCATTATCTGGTTAGATTTGCTTATTTTTCCATTTATATGTTCATCGAAGCATAGTTTATCGTCTATTATGACACCTATATCTTTTTCACTAGATGAATGGGCTAGAGTATGGTTATTAAATTCCATTGTATAAGTGTGTAGAGATGTTTTTTTTGTTGATATTCGCATACTTTTGCATTTATCTGGGTGGAACCTCAATAATAAATTATCAGTCCATGAACACATAGAGTTAATATCATTTTGCAGGGTGTCACAATCTTTTGGGTTAAAGATTGATCGAAAGAATTTAGTGTCATCTGCAAATAAAAAGATCTCAGACCCACTACTGATTACATCGGGAAGATCATTAATGTAAATTATAAACAGTAATGGCCCTAAAACTGAGCTCTGTGGTATACCGCTTGTTACGTCTGTTGGTTTAGATATGATTCCATTTATAACTACTTGTTGCTGCCTTCCGGTTAGGAAGGATTGGATCCAGTTTAACAAATTACCTTCTATGCCATATGCAGTTAGTTTTTTAATTAGACGTTTATGTGGAACCTTATCAAATGCTTTCATGAAGTCGCAGTAAATCACATCAATCATAACCCCCTTGTCCAGAGTCAGTAGCCATTTTTCAAGAACAGTCAAAAGTTGGAGAACTGTTGATCGGCCGCTTATAAAACCATACTGTTTTTCTGATAGCATATTATTATTCCTAAGATGTTCCATAATCGTGTCTTTAATGACAGATTCCATTATTTTACAAACAACAGATGTTAAGCTAATTGGACGGTAATTGTCTGGTTTGGTTTTATCTCCTTTTTTGAAAATTGGTGTGATGTTTGCATTTAACCAGCATTGTGGTAATGTTCCCAGGCTTAGTGATTTATTAAAAAGAATTGATAGTGGCAGGCTTAGTTCGTAGCTTAGTTCATAAAGGAATCTTGGATGGAGTTTATCAGGCCCGGGTGACTTAGCAGTGTTGAGATTCACAAGTTTTTTTCTTACAATTTCAGGTGTGATCTTTAATGTACCCATTGGCATGTAGGCTCTACAAGGAATAGGTGGAGAATCATCGTCAGGTTCTGTTGTGAATACTGATCTGAAGTAGCTGGCTAGGGTGTCTGCCTTCTCTTTATCATTTTTTGTAAATGACACTTCCATATCATGCTCAGTGGCACTAGGTATTTGCAGATCTGGAATACCTGATCTGACTTTAGTCTTGGATTGCACATAATTCCAAAACTTTTTGGGGTTATTTTTGGCTGATATAGAAATATTTTTCTCATATTGTTTCTGTGCTTTTCTTGTTTCTCTTCGAACCTGGTTTCTTGTTTTACAATATTCATCATATATATTACGGTTACCGCCTGTATCAATATATTTTTTCCATAGTCGCTTCTTCCTGTTTATTTTGGTTCTTGTAGTTTGGTCAAGAGGATATTTGTGCCTTTTGTTTTTTTAGTGTTCTTTTAGGAATAAATTTATTTTCAGCTTCTTGACACATTCCAAATATGGTCTGCCACATATCATTAATATCGTTTATTTCTTTTAGGCGTGTGTTCCAGTCTATATTTAAGAAATTAATTATAGCTTTATAATCTGCTTTATCATAACAGACCCTTGTTTTACTTGTAGTAGTAAATTCGCCATTTAAGCGAATCTCCATCTGTATAGTGGAATGGTCACTTTTTCCAAGTGGCGCATTTGTATGAATATTATCCACCAGGTCAGGGTAATTAGTAAATACTAAATCCAATATTGTTGGCTTGTCGGACCCACGCCCTCTAGTAGGCATTGAAATTAGCTGTTGTAAGAAGCAGTCTCTTACAGATTCAATAAACTTAAACGTAAAGTCTAGGCTAGAGCTAGAGGTGTTGTATGTGTTTGTAAACCAATTAATATGTGGCATATTAAAGTCTCCTAGAATAAGCGAGTGCAGGTTAGTGGTGTGTATTTCCTTTAAAATATGACAGAGTTCATTATTGTTTTGGTTATTAGAGTTTGGGCTTCTATAAAACACTCCCAAACGCAGTGTTTCATGTTTACATCGTATGTCGCAGAGGATGTATTCTTCGAACATACTTTGGTTAATGCTTAGTAGTTTATAAGATAAAGTGTTTTTTATGTATAGTAAGCTACCTCTTCCTATTGTAGTAGTAATATTTTTTATCTTCAATGCTGTAGCCATCTAGATTGTAGTCTGCTATACTAGGTTGAGTTCTGTAGTTTTTTGGCTTGGCTTCAACTATAGCTATGATATCTGGTGGGTCATCTTGTATTATGTGCAGAAGTTCGGTTTTCTTCTCACGTGTAAAGACGTCAGCATTTGTATAGAGGATCGTAATCTCATTAATTGATTTTGTACATTTCGTATTTACATTATTTGGTTTATTTCCTCTAATTTTGGAGCCGACCAGAGATTGTGTCAGACTTTGGCCATGTTTATTATTTACACATTCGTCTGAAAGTAAAGTGAAACAGTTTCTAGTGGATATAGGGAAACAACGATCTTAAGGACACAATCATCGGGTACATTACCAGTATTTAAAACATTCCATTTAAATAGAGAATCTACATTCGCACAATGTGACTTATCAAAGCAAAAGTTAGAAGAATTGAGATGTTTTGATGTATGTACAGTGTCATGCAAATTACTATGTATGCCATTAAATCTCTTTACAGTTGCTGGGCCATTAGTTACTGTACAGGTTGAAAATTGTGATAGTACTGGGTTGGTCTGTACTGTGATTGGTGGTAGGTGGGGGCCCGATTTGCCCAGGAGCTCTTTGCATTGTAGTTCTGGTGTTCCTCCCATGCATCCTCCCATTGTGAAAATATGGATTCATGAAATGATCGTCTACATTCTGTAGCATAGGTGTCATGTACGCAGTTTGTGACATTATAAGAATCAAGCTTAAATAGTTTGTAATGTTTTCTGACAAAACACGCGTTCCATTGACATTTGGATGAATGCGGTCATGGAATAGCTCTGTGTAAACTGTTCCACTAGGGTCATTGAAGAGCTGGGAATTGTCTAGGAATATTGCATTTTGTGTTTCTGACAGTTTAAGCAGCATGCTGTTAAATTCCAATGTTAGACTATTCTCATGTGCATTCAGAGGTCTAGGTAGTAGTGAGGATACAAATATTTGTATGTGCGGTGAGATAGCATGGATCCTATGCAGCAGCACTGTGTAGTCTTTTACCATTTCATGTGGATTACTCTTCACGATGTCATTACTTCCGACATGGATAACAATTGCATCGTGACTGCTTGCAGAAAGATAACTGTCTATGTGGTCGTGTATGTCAATAATATGAGAACCTCTTAGAGTTTTAATGTTGATGTTCATATTGTCATTGGACATATAGTGTCCACTAAACTTCCTCAACATTGAGCTCCCTATAATTAGGACGCGTTTCATCTGGTCCCTTGTTGGAGTAACATCGGAATGATACTGTGCTGTAGCAGTCCCATTCTGGTAAGATATATCACCTGTTGCCTTTGTGATGTTCCTATTCTGGTTATTATATTTCTGCTTATTTTGGACATTTTCTGGATGGTGATAGGCTTGTGAGTTCATACTATCACCATTGTATTTCTGTCTCATTTGAGAATGTCCTGTGGTTGGTTGATAGGTTTGCTGGTTTGTATTTATATTCAGATTTGTCTGCCTACCAGTGGATTGAAATTCCCTTGATGTTTGATAGGATTGTGAAGTTGCTGCACTGCTGGGTATTGAATTTAACTGTCACGTTTGCCTGGTTAGAACTGGTATCGGTCTGTATGTTGGTGGAGAAACATCTTTGATAACTGGAGTTATGAATGTATTATTATGCTCTACACCATGGTGAGGGGTGGATTGAAGATTCTTTACTTGATAACTCAGCGATTCAAGACTCTTTTGGATTTCTTTTATTTGTCCAGCAAGATCAACTATAGTAGGATTAGATGTAGGTACTATTGTGCTCGGTGAGGATCTTTTAGCTAGTTTTACATCATTAGTTGATGTAGCAGTTAGAGTTTGTTGCATTTCCATGTTTGTTAGGCTTACATCATTAGTATGTGTTACCGTTTGTTGGATTTGTGCAGTTGGTAGGTCTGCAACTTTAGGGGATGTCTCCATTAAAGGTTGCTGGGACGGTGAATCAGGTCCAGCAGCTACTGTGTTATTGTCTTGGGACGTACTTATATGAGCTGGTCCATGTTGGCATGTACTGTTGGGTGCTGGTTCAACATGGCAGCCTTCTGGTGTTTTACGCCATTCGATGTATTCTGCAATATGGTCTGAGATAGTCGTACAGGTGCTACAGATGTATCTGCGCCGGGATGCAGTAAGGGTGGACAACATATAAGTTGGCAGATTAGTACAGTGGTAGTGTTGCCAGTTCTTACAATTAAAACACATTATCATATACCTATTATTTGGTTTATGGCAGGGGCATAAAATCTGTAGAGTATGGGTATTTTCATTTTCTTCTTGGTTACCAGGATCAGTCATATCTGGTAGTATGTTTGTGATAGGAGGCTCAACAACACATGTTTGCTGTGTGTGAGAGCCAGTCGGAGAAGTATTTGTTGACAAGCTTGATGTCATAATGTCTGGTGAAGAAAAATGCTCATTTGGGGTTGTATACACACCCATGGGAGACTTTGACACACTAACTGGCGGAGTTGGCTGAACAACTGCTTCAGTGGCGGAGATGTTGATTGATGGGTTTGATTGTTTGGGCTTCTGGCGTGCCATGTTAGTAATTACTTTGGCTTGATTTGAGGATTGTGTTGATAGATATTTCCTATATACTTCCTCTTCTCGTATTCTGTCGCACTCTTTGCATAGCCAATAGTCTGATGATCTAAATTCTGTAGGCTTTGCAGGGTCCTTACAGTCCTGGCATACCATGTTGCTTACTTCTACCAAATAGTGTATGTGGTTGGTATGGCAGTTTAATAAGGTGTATAGTATATTACTCGATTTTTTCTAATATTGTGCTTAGACAAACATCACAAACAGGATAGAAACACAAACCTAATTGTTAGTATAGTGTATGTAGAGTTATTTCTATGTCCCGCGGCAACTTGGGAAAAGCTTAGACAGGGGACAGCCGTAGGAGAGACAGACATGAAACAGAACAATTTCAAGAATGTTAGTAAGTAATCAAGATTGGTTTGGGGGAGTACAGGTGCATGTTATATGCCTAGTAGTGAAGTGTGACTTGTGATGATGTACGTTTTGATGTGGGTATTTTTTCACACATTTAAAAATAATTTATTATTATTGTTAATTGTTTTATATATTTTTGGTGTTTATTTTTAATTATACTCCGTTATTTTTATTATTATTTGTTTTTATTTGTTACAAGACAATAATCTATCGGAAAAAGGTGTTATTACAGTTTTACACTGTTTAATTTGTGTACGGGTTAAGTTTACATGTGTTTATGTGCATGCCTAAATGTTTGTGATGTTGAAACAACAGACAGAATAAAATTATATTGGCTGGATTGTATGATACAGCAGAGATCTTTAGCGTTGCTAATGTAAACAATCACGGAAACTGGTGACGTCTTCTAAAAAGCGAGTTTTAAGCATCGAAGCTGACACTATCAGTGGTTAGATGTATTAATCATTTTATTACAGTTTAACAACGGTAACACTGATCGATTTAGTTGATTTGGTTTTAGTTTTAACCGATTTTTTCTAATTTATATACGACACTAAATTTTTAACACTAAATTTTTAACGTCTGTTTCTTCTATTAGTATTAGTACAGATACCTAATGGTACCTGCTTATATTCATACTAATCTGTACATAAATGAGGTCAACTTTCACCATTTGATTCATATTCAGTAGTTACATTAGTTCAGTTTAATGTCAAGTAATCAAGTAATCTTTTTTTTTTTTTTTTTTTTTTTGTAAAATCCTTTATTTACATAAATGTTTGTACAATTAAAAAGCAGGCCATATGAGCTTGCGTAATATACTTTATGCCGTAATGATCAGTACAAGTGTCCTATTAATCTGAGCAAAATTCAATAACTGTAGCATTTAATTTACACAGTATTATAAACACATCAAATAAACCAGTTATTTAAAATATTCCAAAAATACTTTGCCCAAAAGCCGCCCCTGGCATAGGCCGCAACAGCATTCAATCAAAGCCGTTCCAAAATATCCAAATATGCAAACATCAACATGTAAACGCAATGCAAATCCACCAGGATGGAACCAACACTCACAGATTAAAAGCCAAAATACCTACGATATCTCACTTTTGCTTGTTGGAACCCTTTGACACTTTCGTGACTGAACCCTACCACTGTCAAAGACAGCAGCAGCATCCCTTCCAGACAGTTCCGAAGCACTCAAACCTTCAATGACCGTAAGCTTAAAGCGATGTGAATATAGAAAGACAAAAATCCGACAGGCTAACAGACAAAATCTGACAACCTGGCTGATGAGCAGACATAAATGCTTATACAATTAAAAAGCAATAGCATAGCCAAAAGATAAACGCATAATTAAAGTTTTAAAACTACTTTGACTGAAAACTACCTCCGCCAAAAGCAACAACAGCCTTCAGTCAAAACAGTTCCAAAAGCATCCAAAGAAACCTTAATCAAATACCATTCTGAAAATACTCTGACCGGAAACTGGCTCCGCCAAAAGCAGCAACAGCTTCCAGTGAAAACAGTTCCAAAAAACCTATACACAGTTTTGTGCCATTAAATAATGTAAAGAAAACTTAATCATGAGTCAAAACAACACTAATACTCAATATACAGAAGAATGCAGCATCTGCAATACTGGACAATATAAATTATGTCAAAAAGTTTTGAAAAAGATCCGACCGGCAGCTGTCTCAGTTAAGAGCTGAAACAGCTCCCAGTTGGGTCAGTTCCAAAACCTCAGAATGCTCTAATGATGATAAATAATCCGACACCTTTAAGGGCGCTACAGCATTATAAAACACTAACAAAATGACAAACTTAACAGATAACATACATAAATCAAAAATGAAGACATAGCTTTGATCTATCATCAAAATAGCAAAACAGATTGGAAGCGAGCCAATGGCTGCTAAATTCACTCTCAATCATACGTTTATAATCTACTAAAATTCTGAACCTTATTGAACTGAAAAGCTCAGCCAATAGGTCCAGCGATAGAATTTTTCTTAAAGGGTACACTCTAACTTCGCACCTATTCCGCCATATAATATGCCGGCCAAGGGCTACTACCGCTAAAATAACATTAAATTGTTCTTTTTGAACAATGTTCGGAAAATTGTTGAAACGTACTAGGTTTTCGTTCAGATTAATCAAACCGTTAGACAACTGATGTACCCATTTGGAAATCACTGACCACAGATCATTGCCTATCTGGCACTTGTACATCAAATGCTCAGCAGTCTCAATATGGGGACAAAAAGAACATCTAATCTTCATATTCATATGAAGCTTACGAGCCATGAAATAGCCCGTGCCTAATATGTCATGTGCTAACCTGTACGTAACAGTCCTATGAACAGGATCTATAAACCTATTGTGTAAATTGGACCAGGTGGTAGAGAAATCAATCGTTCTAAAAACTTTGTATAGAGGCAAAGGAACAAAATATCTCTTATTCAGAAGCTGATAAAAGGACTTTGTAGAGTTAAAGCTTAACCAGTCATGGTCCGGATAGAGTTTACTAAATTCATGGAAAACCTTGACTACTTCCTTATAGAAAGGAGGCATCCAATCTGCATGAGGGACGGAATTACTGGCTAAAGATGGCTTGATCTTCCGTAACGTAAACCCTATCCAGTACCGAGCGAAAATAGCCCATTTTGGCATATCTTCACTCAAAATCCGTTGTATATGTGTTAAAATGAAAGCTTTAACCTTTAACGTGATATTAATTAAACCTACCCCGCCTTTAAGAACAGGGTAGTACAGGAAATCACGCCTTAACGGCTCAAAAAACTTTGTATCCCATAAAAATAAGAAAATTTCCCTTTTAATACGTTTAACAACAGCACTGGGAATAGTCATGACACTTGCCAAATACCAAAGTTTGCTAAGTGCAAGAACATTAACTACACTAGATTTGCCGAAAATTGATAGACTTCTACGTTTCCACATATTTAAAACCGAAATTAAATTATTCACCACTTTATTAAAATTCATATCAAGGGAAACGTGCCTGCCAAAATACACTCCTAAAATTTTTCCCGAAGAATCTGGCCACGAAATGCCGAAACCATGATCAGAACTACTTTGCCATTTGCCAAATGTCAAGACTTTACACTTTTGCATGTTGAGCTTAGAACCAGAAGCTTTACCGTAATGGTTGGCTATACTCAAAAGGCGACCGACTGATCTATGATTGCTACAAATACCGGTCGAGTCATCCGCGTACAACGATATTCGTACTTCCTCGCCGCTGCCAGGTATTTTAAAACCTGACAGCTGCGCATCTGCACGAACCATCCTCGCAAATGGCTCGAGAGCTAGTACATATAGCAACGGACTAAGTGAGCAACCTTGACGTACTGACCTCTTAATAGCGAAAGGTTCACTGATGTTACCATTTACTAAAACAGAGCTTTCAATATCAGTATACAATAAACGAATCCAACGTATAAAAGTCTCTGGAAAAGAACAAGCATCTAGAAGCTTAAATAAATATTGATGATTGACCCGATCAAAAGCCTTTTCCTGGTCTAAACAAACAAAAGCTACAGAGGTACCACGATTATGACAATAATCCACAATATTCCTTAGCATATGTAAATTATCTAGAATGGAGCGACCTCTAATGGAGCAAGTTTGGTCAGGATGGACAAGATTTTTTAACACACAGGACAACCGATTTGCAATGGCCTTTGACAAAATTTTATAGTCCACATTTAACATAGACAAAGGTCGCCAGTTTTTCAGAAATTGCTTCTGAGTTTTATCCTTACAAAGTAAAGTTATGATTCCAAGTTTCTGTGACCTTGACATTTGACCTTCTTGAAATTCATGATTATATAAATTAGTAAGATAAGGACCTAGAAGAGGCCAAAAAGTTGAGTAAAACTCAGCTGTGAGACCATCCGATCCGGGTGACCTATTGTTGGACATGCCTTTTAAAGAGACCTCAATTTCTTCAAGTGTGATGGGACCGTCACAGAAAAGCTGATTCTCATCGCTTAAGGAGGGCATATCTTTAAGTATTTCATTACACATTAACCCATCAACAGGTTCATTTGTATATAATTTGAGATAAAATTCCCGCGCATAAGCTTCTATAGACGTAGGGTCAGTAATTTCAATTCCATTGTCTTCTAATTTAGGGATGACCTTGTCTTGGGAAGATTTAAATTCTTTCTGATAGAAGAATATTGAAGGGCTTTCGCCGTACTCAAGAAGATTAACTTTAGAGCGGATAAGAACTCCATTCTGTTTATGTAAATGAAACCTATAAAGGCTGTCTTTCAAAGCTTTAATCTGATCAGTAAAGTTCCCAGGGCTTCTAATCTCTGCCTGACACAAAAGATTCAAACGCAACCTTTGACCTTTAACCTCAACAGATTCTAAACGCTTCTTATTTCTTGAAAAATTTATAGCAAATTGCTTAATTTTCTTTTTAAAGACATCCCAGCAATCCGAATCTATATTATGCTCAGTTAGTAAATTTTCCAAGAAATCATGACATTGAGCGACGAAACGCTCATCCTTTAGAAGGGTATTATTAAACTTCCAATAATACGGACCTATAGAGAAGCCATCAATATTTGAAAGTGTCAATAGCACGAAACGATGATCACTAAAGATAACATTAGTGATTACAACTTCAGATATTGAAGCTTTCAAAGACTCACTTACGTAAAAACGATCTAGACGAGTACCCACGCTAAAGTCTGAATTCCATCTGGTAACCGCTCTAGTGGCCGGATGTAAATGTCTAAAGGCATCAGTAAGTTTGAAATCCCTAATAGCAGATATTAACATCTCCGATCCGACCTTTCCTGTAGTAGGATTCCCACCAATTTTGTCAACACTAGCATCTAAAATGCAGTTAAAATCACCACCTAATACAACAGAATGTCGACAGACCATGAAAGTACATAAATAGGTAAAGAAATTCTTCCGTTCTACTGGATTAGATGGTGCATAAATGTTGACAAAACGATAAGATTTACTGTTCAATGACCAATCAACAGCAATCAGCCGGCCTTCCCAGTCTCTTTGAATTTTCAAAATTTCTACATTGAGACCCCTCCTGAACAAGATAGCCACACCTGCTAAATGTTTCGCGCCGAAAGACCAGTAACCAGTCATCTGAATCATACTTTCAAAATGCTTTCTCTCCTGCTCATCCACCACATGCGTCTCTTGAATGAATAATACATCCACATTCATACTCCCAATCTCACTCACGACCACACGCTTCTTTCTCTCCTGAGCCATTCCGGCGCAATTCACTGAGCCTATTTTAATGTCCGCCATCTTGAACAGAAGGGAAAGGGTACACTACTAAAACAAGAGAAATAAAAGGATCCCATAGTTGACAAAAACCCTAAAAGACAACCTTCACAGTGTATCTTAAAAATGAGGTCAAATAACCAAGAAGTACGGACAGAAAATAAAATCCATGAAAACAATACTATGACGTACCGAACATAAAATAGCGAAGAGAATATAAAGTAATGCAAAACAATTAACATGACAATAACAGGAAACACATTAAATTTCATCACGATCCTTATCGTCATGATCAATATCCTCCTCCTCCTCATCATCATCATCATCATCATCCTCATCATCATCATCATCATCAACACCATCATCCTCATCACCATCATCCATAACATTAACAGTAGCTGCAACGGCGGCGGTGATGGCAGCGACTGCAGCGACAGCAGCAGCAGGAGTAGCAGCAGCAGCAGCAGCAGCAGCAGCACCATTGGCCGCGATGGCAGCAGTCGCAGCTGCAGCACCAATGACGGCAGCGGCAGCAGCAGCAGCAGCAGCAGCAGCAGCAGCAGCAGCACCCTTAGCCACCGCAGCAGCAGTAGCAGCCGCAGCACCACCATTAGCAGCCGCAGCAGCAGTAGCAGCCGCAGCGACGACGAAAAATGTGACAGCAGTAATAAGCATGGTAACACAAAAATCAAAATCAAAAGCATATGTATTATAAGAACATAATAATGCATGCAATGATGAAACCTGAAAATGGATTGAAATGTAATATTTAAGACACGTATCCCATCAAGCATTAAAAAATCAGGCTGTATTTTGAAAACGAAGTTGCTGCAAGCCATCCATATGACAAGCAGCAATATCGCCCAGCAATGACATTTCCAAAATAAAGTGAACAAATAAGAAAATATTTTAACATAAAAACCCGCCGTAAAAGGGGCAGACCTTGGCCAGACAGAATCATTCAAACAGTACAAAGATATCAATATCATGTCCATTTCTGAAATGAACAAAAATCGACACGACTGACAGGTGCTGAAAAGAACAAACCAACAACCATTTACGAGTTGAAGACTCGTAGTAAATTTGTTCTCCAGAGCATGACTAAATACTGCAATGGACACCAATGATCGACAAGTGACGTACAGAAAAGATTGTCTATATCTAATATTAATGAAAAGTATGTTCATAGGCTTAGCAGTCATTGTACCACTGGTGTTGCCACACTCCATTGCTATCAGAAACAGCAACGCCCTGCTCCAAAACCAATAACACCACGACCACCATTCATTAGAAAAGAAAACGTACAATGCTAGAACGACTAGGAAATTCTGCAATAAAAGAGAAAGAACGTACTGCCAGTATTTTAGCCAGCTGGCGAAAGTAAACCTATTTATAAACACAAAATTTAAATAAGCAAGTTTAAAGCAATGAAACCTGTACATTGCTGTTATGCCGAGTACGGTCCCCAATCTAGTAAGACTTATGCTCTGCAAGAAGCAGTCTTTCACCATTTTCAAAATCAAAATTATTATGAAAAATATCAACATCATCATCATAATCATCATCATAATCAGCAAAACAAGCCAAAGGCAGCCAACGCTCGTAATACAAGCCTTATAAAAACACCTCATCATTATCATCATCATCGACAACGTCCTCATCCTCGTCATCAACTTCGTCATCAATGCAAACATCCCTGTCCTTATCATGACTACAGTTATTATTAAGATGTAAACATTCAAGGTCCAAAGATGTTGGCAGTGAGCATTAATAACAGGATATCCAACACGCGTACAAATGAATGGGAATAGGTAATTTGTCATGGAAAGGGTTAAGAAAAGCAGGTGCGTGCTTACATGTACTAAATGATCCCAGCATGTTCCAAAAAGAGAGACACACCCCCCTGAACTCCACCCTAATTCGTAACACGAAAACGTGCAAATCATTACAACAATAAGTATTAACAACTCATAGCAAGAACATTTCCAAAACTGGACAGCCAAACGAGGAGAGTATCTGAATAGACAAATCGTATTCAGCATGAACAGGGTTGACAAAAAAGCATGTAAAGTGGCATGCAGAGATTTGTGAAATCTCGCACTATCAAACAATACATGTAATTGGAAAAGGTTTGAAATTGGGACGATGCTCACATTAATGCTGAATGTGAAAATTAAATTATGAAATATAAGATGTTGGCCCGATGCAAACAAACTGAGAGCAAAGTTGACGAAAGCTACTACTACATATTTTAGCAACAGCCTACGGCAACAATATTCCCAGGTTAGGAAACATTGAGCCCACAGGGAATAACCAAATACACATAAAGTATGAAAAATGCAACACTTAAGGGTGATACATACACGAAAGATGAAATACATATACACAGCAAATAACACTAATAAGGACACCATCATCACCATCATCATCATAATTATAATTTCCATCATCCACAAATCAAGCCGGATAAACGCAATATTGAAAACAATATTAACCTTTTGATGACTAAAAATACCAAGAGACACCTGAGCAGAAAACCTGTAGAATGTCAATCTGCAGGACAGGTGAAAGCCGTCATCTGAGAATTCGCAACTGAAAAGACCAGCTCGATACCAGCCCTTCCAGTGGTAAATCCCCACACAGCGCCCCCATCCGGCCAACAAACCAACACCCAACAAACAAATAAAAAGACCATAATCCGATTTAGCCATCAAAGAGTTAAGACTAAATATAATTGATAAGAACACCAAAAACATCCAAATCATTATCATCACCAACATCATCAGCAAAATCATCATCATCAACATCATCATCATCATCATCATCATCATCTTCATCATCATCATCCTCATCATCATCATCATCATCATCATCCTCATCTCCAAGGAGATAAATATAATAATAATTATAATAATAACGCTAGTAATAATTGTTCCATAAAATCGATAAGCTAAATAAACTCCAAATAAATTGGATGGATTAAATCGTATGACGTAAGAAAAATCCAGGGACAGGCAAGGGTTAAACACCATCACAGGGGCAGAAACAAAATCCTTAAACCGTTCAGGGTCGTTATCAATAATAAACATTGCAATGAAGAGGGGCAACACTTACGGCTTCTTCTTTTTCTTCTCTTTCTTATCACCAAACTTCTCCACCTCCACCGCGTCCTGCCTCCTCTTCATGGACTGCTCAACATATTCCATGGACTTGCTCAGGTCAGGATAATCACTCAGCGAGTTGAACTGAAAACCACTGGAGAACTGGCTATCGTCATCCACATCACCTTTCACCGCAGTAGAACCATGATTGTCATCAACAGCTATAAACAGTTCAGAGTCACTCGCCGAGTCCTCTGTATCATTGCTAAGAACAGTGAAAGAGTTTTGAGTGGAGACAAGAACTCCCCCACCATCCCCAGCAACGAGCCTAGCCACCACACCATTCTCCCTGGCTGCTGACTCTCGGTGTACCTCTGCAACCGCCACCGCTGGTGTCGTCGCAATAACTATCCTCCCCTCCTCCTCCACCTCCTCCTCAATATCTTGCACAGGAGCTGCAACACGACGTACTCGATTGGCGTACGTGTCACGGGATCCAGTTGCTGCAACCCCAGGACAATCACGCCTCACATGACCGATGCAGTTACATCTCAGACAGTAGGGAAGCCGTCCTGGCAGCGTGACCAGGAATGTCACGTCTTCGAACTTGACCAGATGAGGGATCTCCCCCAACTGGACCTGTGACACCTCCATCTCAACAATTCTAATACCGGATCTAGCCTTGGTGACAGCGTTAACTGGTACCTCTTCATAAGTCACTTCTCTTACTTTTCCATACTGCGAGAAGAAATCCGACAGAAAAGCATTACTTATTTTGTATTGTAACCAGTGTACCTTTAATTGAATGAGTTGACAGTTAGCTAAACTAAAACGATATTCTCTTCCATCAGACTCTACAAACACAAGCTCAACAAGTTGATTACAAAGACTCACAGATTTAAGCACAATGTACCATGTAGGCGAGGCATCTAACTTATATATGCATTCAATATCAATTGCCTGTGCAACGGGATTGATAGCGTGAGCTACATCCTTCCTACCAGCACGGAATGAATTACCACCGAACACACTAACTTTGATGGTTCTGTCCTCAATCTTCTCATCTAAATACTTCACAGGAACACGCCTGGTAAGAGTCACAACTGGAGGCATGGCGCCTCTAAAATCCGAGGGGGTAAGGCAAAGAAAGCCCGACCCCACAGGAGACACAGGTAAATCCAACAAACGAAAGTATATCACAGATATATCACCAATAGATCGGACGTTATCACGCGAGACAAAATCCTAATTATTCCGATCTTTACAGTAATCGTTTCAAGTAATCGTATGGTCTCGGACATCAACCTCACCATTATTTCCGCTTTTCTCATATAATGAATATCTGGGAATGAGGACTAGTAATGGTTTCCTACACTAACTCAACAAATTATGGATATTTTACCCTAGTATTATTTTCTGACATAAAAGATTCTTAGACACCAAATATTATATGAATTAGTGTTTAGCACGGAATGTTCTGATGAAAGAGATAGAATAAGCGCAGAGGAATATGCAATCTGGAGAGGGAAAATGAATTAGAATAGCTTCTATTTGAACCCAGTAGGAATTACCTCCCTTATCCATTGCCGACCAGCCAACATTAAGAATCCATAGCTCGTCATATAGAGAAATACTATGGGCGGATTCAGGATTTCTGGAGGGAGGGGTTTAAATGAAAAGGACAGTTTCAATCACCTGCAAGAGAATTATGCAAAGGATTGCACACACAGACGCACGCACGCACACATACATGTCCGCCTGCCCCACAGCACACATGCATGTACGCACCAATGCCTACCCACCCATCCGCCCACATGCACACACAAATGAATATACTCACCATGAGAGCAAGTGAATTCATTTATCAGCCGTGGCTGCCTTCTCTGGTATAGGCCAGTTTTCTTGTTAGATGGTAAGACTGATAGCTTCTGTTTATGATGGTGCATATCTGTGAAGGCACAGGCATTTGAAGTTTACCCGCCTATTTCATATTATTAGCATATTTCAGATACTGCTATATACATATTAGTTTATGAAATATGCTAATAATATGAAATAGGCGGTAAACTTCAAGTGCTTGTGGTGAAGGAACAGCTAAAATATCTGATCACTTAGTCAATACGTGATACTAAACCTGCTATGTGTGTGAATGATTTTCAGATATATGGGTTATCCCCAAGGTTTAGCAATTTGTAACAGTTGTTTATGAATGTATAGTACAGAGACCTAATGGTACCTGCTTATATTCCAACTAATCTGTACATAAATGAGGTCAACTTTCACCATTTGATTTATATTTAGTAGTTACATTAGTTCAGTTTAAGCTTTGAAGTAATCTTATGGCCTCGGACCTCAAACTCACAATCATTTCTGCTTTACTCAGATAAGGAATATCTGAGAGTAAGGACTAGTAATGGAGAAATGAATTAGAATAGCTACTATTTGAACCCAAGGTTTAGCAATTTGTAACAGTTGTTTATGAATGTATAGTACGGAGACCTAATGGTACCTGCTTATATTCAAACTAATTTGTACATAAGTGAGGTCAACTTTCACCATTTGATTCATATTCAGTAGTTACATTAGTTCAGTTTAAGCTTTGAAGTAATCTTATGGCCTCAGACCTCAAACCCACAATCATTTCTGCTTTACTCATATAAGGAATATCTGAGAGTAAGGACTAGTAATGGAGAAATGAATTAGAATAGCTACTTGTTGAACCCAGTAGGATTTACCTCCCTTATCTATTGCCGACAAGCCAACATATTAAGAATCTAGCTCGTCTTATACAGAAATACTATGGGTGTATTCAGGATTTCTGGAGAGAGGGGGTTAAATGAAACGTACATTTTCAATCACCTGCAAGAGAATTATGCAAAGGATTGCACACACACACACGCACGCACGTACGCATGTACGCACGCATACATGTCCGCCTGCCCCTCAGCACACATGCATGCATGGCCCAGTGCCTACCCACTAGTTCGCCCACCCGCCCACACGCACACACAAATGCGGAGCAGGTGAATTCATTTGTCATTCTCAGCTTCTTTCTCTCATATAGGCCAGTTGTCTTGTTAGATGGTAAGACTGATAGCTTCTGTTTATGATGGTGCATATCTGTGAAGGCACAGGCATTTGAAGTTTACCCGCCTATTTCATATTATTAGCATATTTCATATGCTACTATATATATATTAGTATATGAAGTATGCTAATAATATGAGATCGGCGGCTAAACTTCAAATGCCTGTCGGGAAGGAACAGCTAAAATATATGTTCACTTAGTCAATATATGTGTTGCAAGCAATACTGCAAGAAATCAAGGTAATAAAGGAACAAGTACATGACCTACAAATACAGAATGAACTGCATCCAAAGCAGACTGAAACTAAATGTATACCAGTAGTTAGTACACGACAAAACAACAATAATGTAACAACCACAGCTAGCAGAGAAATACGTCAAACTTTTAACAGCAAAAGTAATAATAAACATGTGGCTCAATTCCAAGCCCCATTTCACAGTCAGGATACACAGAACAAGTATAATATGAATAAATCAGGCAATGTTCATGGTCCTATGACTTACAGAGAAGTGGCTTCCAAAAACGCAGCTCCCTCTTCACAGCATTCTCATAATAATCCTACAAGATCATATCATGAGGCTAGAAATGTTAACAGGGGAAATGCAGGGGTGCATAGCTATGTAAGGAATAACCCACCCAGCATGAACATGATCAACCCTGAAGCTAGAATGAGAAATGTTGAATTCCGCCAAGGCAATTTTAGGCAAAAGAATGTCTTGATCATTGGCAGCTCCACCCTTAGAAAATTGAGTGGACGGTATATGTCCAATAATGAATATAATGTGTCAATTCGAACAATACGTGGAGCACGGATAATTGATTTACATGATCAACTTGAAAGATACATGACACAGAGCCATTATGGTATTGTTGTGGTACATGTAGGCAGCAATGATATAGGCCGCAGGAAGCCAGAGAGCATGATAGAAGATTATGACTCTATTATCCAATACATCAGGCACTTGTCACCAGACACACAGATTTTAATCTCAACTTTATTACCTAGACCACAGAATAATCATGAAAACAATCTAACGAGTCACTTTAACAGTTTGTTACAAGGTCAGGTGGAAAGGAATGGGGTGTTATTAGTAGACAACTCTACCCTTTTTTATGATTCATATGGTTACATATGTACACAACTATTTTTTGATCACATTCATCCTAATGGAGATGGAACAAGAGTTCTTTCAGAGAACAAAATGAATTATGTTGTCTCTCTAAGTAGTACTCCGAGTAATTTTAATGAAAGTAATGGAGTGGAATTGTATAATAATAATAATGCTTTGCAACAAAATTTTCGCAATGGGAGGAGCCATCAACCGCTACAATACCAGGAACAATATGCAAACCATTTACCTTATCAGAGCATGTAAGACTATCTAACAGCTTCAAGTTTCTAAATAATCTGCACAATTCAAACTACCCAAGTCAAACAAACTATGTTGACAAAGATAAAAACTCAACAGTTAACCCTATGTGTGCTAAAACTGTAACTACCAGTAACATACAGAAGTCCAGGCATATATTATGCAAATCAAAGGAAGCACCCTCTATGCAAACACAACAAAATATGTTAAAAGTATTTTATACAAATGCTGACTCTATCATAAATAAACGACAAGAACTTTTAGTAATGGTTCTTGATACACAGCCAGATATCATTGTATTAACAGAAGTACTTCCCAAACACTTCAGATTCAAGGTGTATAAAGAGGAATTACAAATTGATGGATATTCCTTATTTACAAATGCAGAAGACTATAGCAGCCTGGGGAAAGTAAACCGGGGTGTGTGTATATATATACGCTCAGTATTGAATCCAGTAGAGGCTCTATTAACAATAGATGACCTACCAGATGAAATAGTGGTAGTGGAAATTAGGCTAAAACAAAGAGACAAATTGCTAATAATGGGAACATACAGAAGTCCAAACTCAAATGAAATAAATGATAACAGATTACTGGATACAATTAAAAGATCTGTTCAAAGCAAGCATTCACATTTACTACTGATAGGTGACTATAATTATCATGAAATTGCCTGGGAGATAGAACCACAAATTAGTAAACCATCAATAAGAGCATCTAAATTTCTTGAAGCAGTATCTGACGCTTTTCTCTACCAACATGTTACCATTCCGACCCGTTATCGTCCAAATAACGAACCTAGTACTTTAGATTTAGTCTTCACAAATGAACAGTATATGTTTGAAAATATTTCTACTTTTCCTGGCTTGGGAAAAAGTGACCATATCTGTTTTACTTTTGATTTGATATGCTACACCAAAATAACTCAAAGTAAGGTTACAAAATTCTTATATGACAAAGGAGATTATGAAGGGTTATGTAGGGAATTGGACAAGAATTGGGAGACACAATTTGAAGGACTGTCACTGGATCAATGCTGGGTGAAGTTAAAAGAGAGTATAAGTCAAGCAATGCCAATATATATACCGCACAAAAAAATAATTCCCTCAAACAAACATAGACCACCATGGCTAAATAGACAATTACTTAGGTTAATAAGAAAAAAAGAAAAGTACTGGAAAACATATTTGGGCACACAAGATACACATCATTATAACAAATATGCGCGTGTGAGAAATCAAGTAAAAGCACAATGTAAAAAGTCAGTCAGGCTCTTTGAAAGAAACATCGCGACTAACATTAAAAAGAACCCTAAATCATTTTGGCGCTATGTCAATAATAAACTAAAAACAAAAGAAAGTGTGGGAGATCTTGAAGACATAAATGGTAACCTTACTGTAACAGACCAAGATAAAGCAGAATTATTAAATCAACTTTTTTGTAGTATATTTACCCAAGAAAATATAAATATTATTCCCATTATGAAATTTAAAACCGAAACCAATGCATTGAGCAACATTAAAGTGAATCTGGATAGTGTGAAAGAAAAACTAGGCAACTTAAAGCAAAACAAATCCCCAGGACCTGATGGTTTACATCCTCGGCTACTCAAAGAATTAAAGGATGTCATAGCAAGGCCCTTGACACTTATATACCAAAAATCATTAGACACAGGTTCAGTGCCGACAGATTGGAAATATGCCCATGTCATACCCATACATAAGAAGGGGTCAAAAAGACAACCAAATAACTATAGACCGGTTAGCCTTACTTCCATTTCCTGTAAGGTACTGGAGAGCATTGTGAGGGACAAGGTAGTAGCCCACATGATAAATAACAGTTTTTTTTACTGAATATCAACATGGTTTCATGGCTGGGCGATCTACAGTTACACAATTATTAGAAGTGTTAGAGGCCTGGACGACTGCTCTAGACAGGGGTGAAGATATAGATGTCCTGTATCTTGATTTCATGAAAGCATTTGACACAGTGCCTCATGAACGCCTTCTAAGTAAATTAAGCCAATACAAAATTTCAGGTAATCTACTAAACTGGCTAAGATCCTTTTTAACAAATCGCCAACAGAGGGTTGTAGTAAATGGAGCCTTTTCGTCATGGACACCTGTTTTGAGTGGAGTTCCACAGGGCAGTGTACTTGGTCCAGTACTTTTCACTATTTTTATCAATGACATGCCATCTGTGATTGTATCTGACATTTCTTTATTTGCGGATGATACTAAAGCTTATAGAACCATAACACATGCAGATGATTGTAAAGAACTACAACAAGACCTTAACTCACTGCAGCAGTGGTCAGAAACATGGCAGGTCCGATTTAATCCTCAAAAATGTTCTGTAATGCACATAGGCCATAATCACTTTAATACTTCCTATCAAATGATAGATAATGGGAAAACCCTAAAATTACATGGCGAAAATATAATCAATGACCTAGGCGTGTCAATAGATACAAAACTAACATTTGAGAGCCATATAGAGAAGATAACGTCCAAGGCTAATAAAATGACAGGCATAATATGGCGTACATTCCAATATATAGATGAAGACCTGTTCATGAAACTTTATCCAACATTAATACGCTCTCACCTGGAGTATGCTGCCCCTGTATGGTCACCAAACACATGGAAACAAGCAGAAAAACTTGAAAAAATTCAGAGACGAGCTACGAAAATGGTGCCCAAAATCTAAATTACCAGGCAAGATTAGAATATTTAGAACTACCAAGTGTAGTATACAGAAGAATAAGAGGGGATCTTATAAATGTTTATAAGTACATGCATAACCTGTATACTGTGGACTCTAGAAAACTTCTAATTATCCGTCCAAGAAAGAGAACTAGAGGTCATAAATTTACATTACTAAAACCAAGAGCAAATACATCCCTTAGACAAAGCTTTTTCTCTAACCGTGTCATAGACTGGTGGAACTCCCTGACGCCTGAAGTTATTGAAGCTCCATCTCTAAATAGTTTTAAAACCAGACTAGATAAACTATTTATTCAACATCCTGTATACTATAATTATAGAGCTCTAGATAAACCATGTAATCCAAAAATGACTATTAGATAATGTAGCTCATCACCAAATTTATTGAATTAGCTGATAATAGGATACAATGTCCTAAAAAGCTGTACATGTTATGATTATGATTATGATTAATATATGATACTAAACCATATATGTGTGAATGATTTTCAGATATCTGGATCATCTCCAAGGTTTAGCAATTTATAACAGTTGTTTATGAATGTATTAGTACACATACCTAATGGTACCGTCTTATATTCATACTAATCTGTACACAAATGAGGTCAACTTTCACCATTTGATTCATATTCAGTAATTACGTTTAAGCTTTCAAGTAATCGTATGGTCTCGGACCTCCATTACACCATTATTTCCGCTTTTCCCATATAAGGAATATCTGGGAATGAGGACTAGTAATGGTTTCCTACACTAACTCAACAAATTATGGATATTTTACCCTAGTATTATTTTCTGACATAAAGCATTCTTAGACACCAAATATTATATGAATTACTGTTTAGCACCGAATGTTCTGATGAAAGAGATAGAATAAGCGCAGAGGAATATGCAATCTGGAGAGGGAAAATGAATTAGAATAGCTACTATTTGAACCCAGTAGGAATTACCTCCCTTATCTATTGCCGATGAGCCAACATTAAGAATCCATAGCTCGTCATATAGAGAAATACTATGGGCGGATTCAGGATTTCTGGAGGGAGGGGTTTAAATGAAAAGGACAGTTTCAATCACCTGCAAGAGAATTATGCAAATGATTGCACGCACAGACGCACGCATGCACACATACATGTCCGCCTGCCACACAGCACACATGCATGTACGCACCAATGCCTACCTACCCATTTGCCCACCCGCCCACACGCACACACAAATGAATATAATCACCATGAGAGCAAGTGAATTCGTTTATCAGTCGTGGCTGCCTTCTCTGGTATAGGCCAGTTTTCTTGTTAGATGGTAATACTGATAGCTTCTGTTTATGATGGTGCATATTTGTGAAGGCACAGGCATTTGGAGTTTACCCGCCTATTTCATATTATTAGCATATTTCAGATACTACTATATACATATTAGTTTATGAAATATGCTAATAATATGAAATAGGGGGGTAACTTCAAATGCCTGTGGTGAAGGAACAGCTAAAATATCTGATCACTTAGTCAATCTATAATACTAAACCCGCTGTGTGTGAATGTTTTTCAGATATATGGGTTTATCTCCAAGGTTTAGCAATTTGTAACAGTTGTTTGTGAATGTATTGGTATGAATGTATTGACCTCATGGTACCTGCTTATATTCAAACTAATCTGTACATAAATGAAGTCAACTTTTCACCATTTGATTCATATTCAGTAGTTTCATTAGTTCAATTTAGTTTAAGCTTTGAAGTAATCTTATGGACTCAGACCTCAATACCGTAATCATTTCCCTCTCATATAAGGGATATCTGGGAGCGAGGACTAGTAACGGTTTGCTACACTAAATAAACAAATTATTGATATTTTACCATAGTATTGTTTTCTGACATGAACCATTCTTAGACACAAAATATTCTCTGAATTACTTTCTGGCACGGAATATTCTGATGAAAGATATGGAATAATCGCTGAAGAATATGCAACCTGGAGAGGGAAAATGAATACGAATAGCTACTATTTGAACCCAGTAGGAATTACCTCCCTTATCTATTGCCGACAAGCCAACATATTATGTATCTATAGGTCGTCATATAGAGAAGTACTATGGGCGGATTCATGATTTCTAGAGGGAGGGAGCTAAATGAAAAAGGACATTTTCAATCACCTGCAAGACAGTTACGCAAAGAATTGGACACACACGCACTCAGGTACGCACGCACGCATGAACACACGGACACACGCACACCTACACACACACACACATACTCAGACACCTACATACGCACGCATGCATCCCCGCACACACTCATACATGCACGCTCGCAGGCACGTATATATATATATATATATATATATATATATATATATATATATATATATAGTATAAGAAATATGCTAATAATATCAAATAGGCGGGTAAAGTTCAAATGCCTGTGCCTTCACAGATATGCACCATCATAAACCGAAGCTATCAGTCTTACCATCTAACAAGAAAACTGGCCTATACCAGAGAAGGGAGCCAAGACTGATAAATGAATTCACTTGCCCTCATGGTGCGTACATGCATTTGTGTGTGCGCGTGGGCGGGTGGGCGAACGGGTGGGTAGGCATTGTGGCGTGCATGCATTTGTGCTGAGAGGCAGATGGACATGTGTGTGTGCATGTGATATATATATTAGTATATGAAGTATGCTAATAATATGAGATCGGCGGGTAAACTTCAAATGCCTGTGGTGAAGGAACCGCTAAAATATATGTTCACGTAGTCAATATATGATACTAAACCAACTATATGTGTGAATGATTTTCAGATATATGGGTTATCTCATCCAGCGTTGAAATTGTACAATCCTACTGTTACATAGGCATTGTTTTACCCCGTCTGGTATATTTAACAGCGCATGTGAGAGGCTCAAAGATCAGGCCCTAAAAGCACTCTTTAAACTCAAAGCGCTTAGCGTACGGGAAAACATTTTAATTGCCTTTAGACTGTTCCGTTCACTGATCACCCCAATCATTAGCTACTGTAGTGAGGTTTGGGTCCCATTCTACTTAAAGGGAATGAACGCACAGAATCTGATTAGCCTTAGTGAGAAAGTCCCAGGTGAAAAGGTTGTAATGAATTTTTACAAATACCTTCTTGGGGTCAATAGGAAGTCCACAAATGCAGCGGTAAGAGGGGAGTTGGGTCAGAATCCTTTACTGGTCAGTATGTTGTCTCAATCTGCCACATATTGGCTTAGAATCCTTGAGAAACCAGCATCGTCCCTTGTTTATCAAGCATACCTTTCCTGTCACACTTTGCATGATAAAACCAGTAACTGGGCTACCTACATGAAAGACCTGTGGCATAAGTTTGATTGTGCTGGTGTTTGGGATAACCATGGTGCCAAGAAAATTAAAAAAAAGGTTTCCATCCTGAGCAAATCTGTTAGATTGAATTATGCCAACAATTCGCACGACTACATCGATAGAATAACCTCGGTGACCTCTAATTCTGGCTCTAAGTTAAGGTGATACAAATCTTTTAAGCATAGCCTTTCAATCGAAAACTATCTGTTGAGTGAAAAGAATTTTTAAAAACGAAGAAATTTCTCTAAGCTGTGTATTAGCGCACACACTCTACAAATTGAAGTAGACAGGCATAAAACTCCAAGGGTCCCACCAAATATGCGATTCTGCATGATTTGCAACCAAAACCTAGTTGAGGACGAGAAACACTTCTTAATGGACTGCCCCTACTACTGCCAAGAGAGAGACAGTTTCTTTAAGAAACTCAACTTATTCACCAGTTTCAACTCTCTAGACAATTGTAAAAAATTTGAATTTTTAATGTCATATAACAATGGTGACTGCGAAATATCGAAACTAGTCATCGAGTATGTCAACATATGCTTAACTGCTCGTGACAACTGCTTAAATCCAACTTCTGCCCCATCAATTGGCCTCAGTACCTGATCCCGTGTGCACGCATGTAACTGTTTGTAATTTAATCCTTTAGAGACGATAACGGTCAAAACCGGCCTCCTTGAAGGTCCGGAGGAATGCCCATTTGCAGACCAGAAGACTGATTTTGGAAATTTACAACTGGAATGACTGGCCCGATAACCGGGCCAGTCATTCCAGTGGTAACTTTTAAAAAGTAGTCTTCTCTTGGCCTACAAACGGACATTCAAAAATCAAATACTTAAATTTTCTGGAATAAATTTAGGCGCTAAAGGGTAAATCCATCGTCCACGACCAGAAAAGTTATCTACAAACCCATTATTAATCACGTCATAATGCCTCTAACGTCACAATCATACGTACACTCACAATGGGCAGTGGATAACTTTTTGACTTCTTAACTTTTTAAGATCCGCTCAGATCTCTACTCTATGCATGTGTAGCCGGATGGCGCCGATTCTGGGCCATCACATGGTCAATATGGCCTGGTAATGTCCTAGTGACCTGCGTTATCTGGGTATATATGCTGGATTATCATAATTTGTCAACTCAATATTCCACCCATTCTGTCTGTCCATGCAATGGCTGAAGCATACATACTGTTCTGTGCTATGTACATAGTTTTATATATATATATATATATATATATATATATATATATATATATATATATATATATATATGTTAATCCATTGCTTTAAATATAATTATATCCATTATTTCTACTGTCTCGTAATGTACATTATGTATACTGTCAGTGCATGTCTGGCTATATCTTTATATCTAGAATTGTGCCAATAAATAATTGATTGGTGTAAATTGAAACAGAGGTCTAGTGATATTTGTTCCAGGAGAATTCTCAGTGGATTGTTAAGTGGAATGAAATGTGAAGCGTCAAGTATCAGTCTAGTGGCATCCTCCTCCGTCAGCTCACACAGCCTTGGTACATCAGCAGTCTGAAGGATGTCATCTATTCTACGAAGATATGTGACACGAACACCTTCTAAGCTCGGGCACAGCAGGAAAAACTTCAAATGCCTGTGGTGAAGGAACAGCTAAAATATCTGATCACTTAGTCAATCTATAATACTAAACCCGCTGTGTGTGAATGTTTTTCAGATATATGGGTTTATCTCCAAGGTTTAGCAATTTGTAACAGTTGTTTGTGAATGTATTGGTATGAATGTATTGACCTCATGGTACCTGCTTATATTCAAACTAATCTGTACATAAATGAAGTCAACTTTTCACCATTTGATTCACATTCAGTTGTTTTAATAGGTGAATTAAGTTTTAGCTTTGAAGTAATCTTATGGACTCAGACCTCAATGTCGTCTTTATTTCTGCCTTTCCCATATAAGGGATATCTGGGAGCGAGGACTAGTAACGGTTTGCTACACTAAATAAACAAATTATTGATATTTTACCATAGTATTGTTTTCTGACATGAACCATTCTTAGACACAAAATATTATCTGAATTACTTTCTGGCACGGAATATTCTGATGAAAGATATGGAATAATCGCTGAAGAATATGCAATCTGGAGAGGGAAAATGAATACGAATAGCTACTATTTGAACCCAGTAGGAATTACCTCCCTTATCTATTGCCGACAAGCCAACATATTATGTATCTATAGGTCGTCATATAGAGAAGTACTATGGGCGGATTCATGATTTCTAGAGGGAGGGAGCTAAATGAAAAAGGACATTTTCAATCACCTGCAAGACAGTTACGCAAAGAATTGGACACACACGCACTCAGGTACGCACGCACGCATGAACACACGGACACACGCACACCTACACACACACCCAGCCATCCACGTACGCACGCACGCATCCACGCACACACTCATACACGCATGCTCGCGGGCATGTACACATGCATGCACACATGTCCGCTTGCCCCTCAGCACACATGCATGCAAGCCCCAATTCTTACCCATCCCTTCGGCCACCTGTCCACACGCACACACAAACGTATGCATGCACCATGAGAGCAAGTGAATTCATTTATCATTCTTGGCTTCCTTCTCTGGTAGTGGTATAGGCCGTTACCTTGTTTCTTGTTAGATGGTTAGACTGATCGCTTCTGTTCATGATGGTGCATATCTGGGTGAATATACAACTTTGGGACAAATTGAAGTCCCTGTACATAACATTAATGTTCTTATAGAAATGTAATAAGCTACCTCGGAGTTACGGCGTCGCAAAGAATTATGGGTAATGTCAAAGGTCAAAGCACATAAACAAATCTCTCGAGTCTGACAGTTCTGCGGTTATGAATGCTACGCCACGAATTTTCCTCCTCATCCATGCGTGTTTTATGGTGTTCTTATGTGTGAACTTCTTAGGGGCAGCTTGATATGGAATCATGTCAAGATATTTATGCAGCAGAATTAGAAAATCAAATAATATTTACGCAACTGGAGGCGGAAAACAACGCGGTCAAGCGCATTCGCCCCGGTGCCAATTCGGCCCATTTTTCGCTGTTCCGATTAGAAGTGGATTCACACTAGTGTATTTTGCATGAATTCAATAAATAAATGTAGTTATTATATGTATTTTAGAAGTACAATTACAATATGCTTATTTTTAAGTCTATGTAATGTCAGCGATTACGTGAGACTGACGGCGTAGGCCTACACACGTACACCAGCTTCATAGTTAGGCCTATATAGTTAGTGTGTATGGTACTACGCATACTTGGGTTTTACAATTTCATTGTTGTAATATTCCCAATTTAACACTATATAATTCTCTAGTCTCCTAAAGGCACTATTAGGCTACCTAATGTAATCATTCAATGTAATAGGTGCGCGTAGATTGCGCTATTCATTGATAAAGGAATTATCCCAAACAGAGTATAATTATTTTTATCATATTATCCATAAATAAACATCAGTCAAACAACCCACTCAGGCCGGAAGCCAGGGCAGGACCGGTGCACTATGTAATATTACCCCCAATCAGGCAGCCATGGCAGGGCAAGCAATCAGGCAGCCAAGGGAGGGCAGGTAGGCAATCAGGCAGCCAGGGGAGGGCAGGCAGGCAGCCAGGGTATGGCAGGCAGGCATCAGGCAGCCAGGGAGGGCAGGCAGACATGGCAGGTAATCAGACAGCCAGATCAGAGCAGGCAGGCAGGCATCAATGGCATGGCATGGCAGTTAGTTGGTCGGTTGACCAGCCAATTGGTCAATCGTCCTGCCACTCACTCACTCACTCACTCACTCACTCACTCACTCACTCACTCACTCACTCACTCACTCACTCACTCACTCACTCACTCACTCACCCACTCACTCACTCACTCACTCACTCACTCACTCACTCACTCACTCACTCACTCACTCACTCACACTCACTCACTCACTCACTCACTCACCCACACAATTTATCAGTCACTCACTCGTGAGTGAGTGAGTCGGTGGGTCCGTCGATGAGTCAGTAAGTTGGTCAGTTCGCCAGTCAGTGAGTGAGTCAGCGAGCCAGTGAGCGAGCCAGCCAGTGAGCGAGTGAGTGAGTGAGTGAGTGAGTGAGTGAGTGAGTGAGTGAGTGAGTGAGTGAGTGAGTGAGTGAGTGAGTGAGTGGGTGGGTGGGTGAGTGAGTGAGTTGGTCAGTCGGTGAGTGGATGGGTGGGGTCGGTCTGTTGGTCAGGTCGGATCGGGTCGGTCTGTGAGTTGGTCGCTCTCTGAGTCTGTCGGTCTCTGAGTCGGTCGGTCTCTGAGTCGGTCGGTCTCTGAGTCAGTCGGTCTCTGAGTCGGTCGGTCTTTGAGTCGGTCGGTCTGTGAGTCGGTCGGTCTGTGAGTCAGTCGGTCGGCGGGCCAGCCAGTCATGTACTCTATTGGTTAGTCGATCACTCACTCATGCATTTAGGCTACTTGGTAGCCCAAACCGCCCCATACACGACGCCACTGCAATTGTACGTATATATACCTAATTGATTGGCCGAACGATCGCATGGCTGGCTGTAATTGAATGGAATTGAATCCAACTATTGATTGATTCATTTCTTTATTCTTTAATCATTGATTGACTGAATAATTATTCTGATTGCTCTAGAGTGGCTGACTTGTTGATCCTTTGGTTGCTAGATTGTTTAGGTACATGGGTGATCAGTAATCGCATTGGTCTGACAAATTATTTGATTGACAGTGTGGCAGGAGACAGTGTCGGGAGGGTGTGAGTTAGATCTTCCCAATGGAAATCTTTGAAGATTAAGCTCGATCTGAGAATCCTTCTAATACTTTAATTGTAGAGTTGCTCTTAAAATAAAATTAAAACAATACACCACAACATAGCATAATTCACCCTAATTTTGTTTACAAATTTGGATTTTTCAAACCAAAAAAATCACGGGATTGCCATTGTTGGAGGGGGGTATAGTCTGTGTGGGGTGGGTGGGTATCACAAACGTAAATTAAAAAAATAAAATACTTGTTTTCAGAACCGTACAAGTTCGTTTATTGGATTTAACACAGACACCATACAAGGACAAGTTGGCTTTTAAATTTTCGAGATGCTTGCCATATACATAGGCGTAGGGGAGGGGTGGGGGTGCTAGCAACCCTTCAGATTTTTTTCTCTCAGTGTATTCTCCGTAGCGCCCATTAGGTTTTGGTCATATAGTTTAGCGCCATCACCCCCCCCCCCCCCACCCACCACGTCAAAGTACGTTCCTACACACCTATGAATGTAGGCGCTATATATGATATGTGATATAAATTTCCAAAAGGTTATAGCAGCCAACTGCTATTGGGGGGAAATGGGTTCAAACATACAGCCAAACATGAGGTTTTTTAAAAAGATTTAATAACAAATATTTACGTTCTTGACACCCCGGCCGTGGCTATTTGGAGGGGGGGGGGGGGGGGGGGCGGTGTCACGCGCTAACCGCCGAGGCTGCTAATTATATATAGATACAAAATAATAGTTACAAACTGTTGATTTTGTAGGGTTTAATCAATATGGGTATGAAATATAAAAAAATTTATATAATACCCGGCGACAGTCGCTGGAGTTAAATATAGCAGTACTACATATTATATAGGCTAACTATATAGGGAATATACGAAAATAGGGTATTTCGTGCGATTCGTGTTAGCCATATGAAATTTCTTTTATAAACACGCAGTGATTATTACGTAAGAATATTATCTTTATGAATCGAGATGTTTGTAAAAAGTTTATTTAGCTGAAAACGCCGTAAAAGCTATGTGATTATTACTAAGCGAAGGCACGCAAAGTGGTTTGTTTATGTGCTTTGACCTTTGACCTGACGTTTGCTGCACATGCGCATTCGGAACTCCGAGATAGCTTATACATCTAACAATATATAAATACATTTAGTACTACGCAATTAATAAATCATCAAATTAATCAAGTCCTGCTTTTTACTTATTTTTTATACATCGATATCATGCGGAAATGTCAACTCCGTAATGGTCCCAAATGCATGTTACTAATATTTGAACTGAATGTAACCTAATATAGAAACCATGCAATTTTCACATTGGTAATATACATTGTAAATAAAATGATAAGGAGTTACTACAATATGCTATAACCTGTTATCTTTAAAATGCGTATGAAATATTCTCATCAATAAGTCTGTCCCTAGTGTTAATGTCAACTCTGTAACAGATAAATAATTTGAGGTGTGCCTTTAGTAAGGAGAAGCGAAAGAACAACATTTTATGCTATGCTAAGTTACCTCCCTTTACACTGTTATTCAGAAAAGTTTGAGCATCTCAAATTTCAAACTTTAACTTTTGTAGATTTCTAAAGGTAATTTGGTGGTGGCGTACCTTAATTAGATGTCAACTCTGTTACACCTGATTCACTAATTATTACTGACACAATTTCAACTGAAATATATTAAATATATTAGGAATATTAGACACTAATTATTTATATCATGACTTGGAATTCTTGCAAAAGGGCAGCCATATTAGATTCCAAATATGGTAAATTTGTCAACTCTGTTACGGTCAACTCTGTTACGTTGTAGGCGTGACAGAGTTGACAGAATGTGACAGAGTTGACATGTATATCACATGTATGCATAGACGCAAACTCTGGAATGCATGTACACACCATGTACACGTTATAACACATACCTCTGTGCATGTGTGGACTGCGCATCAACGTACTGTACGTACATGTTTGAAAACATGCACTCACTCACGCACTGACTCACGTCGGTACAGGTACCATCACTACCATGAAATTCAAATGTGAGCATGCACAAGCAGGGCATGCACACATATGCCTATATGTACAGATTTACAGGTGCCCACACTCGCACGCACATGTATGCATATACACGCACATACACACTCATGCACGTATGCACATGCATGTACAAGTATACAGACTCGCGCTCGCACGCACACATAGGCCGCCTACGTATGCATGCACACGTGCGGTCACAAACACATGCATACATGCATACACGCATACACGCACGCACAAACAGGCATCTCCATGGAAATTTTAAAGACTGAGCAATCGATTGAACATTGTCTTGTCATTCGCCTAAATTTGATTAGCTACGATCACGATCAATGAGCAGCTCTATTAAGAGAGAGGAGAGTGGTTGCATGGCCCCTACCATGGAGATGCCCGTAAAAATACACCCGGATACACAGTTACTTAAAGGAGCATGGCCATGGTAAAATACCTGAATATAAATTTGTTGAATTTGTTCACGCTTAGAGGCTTAACCCTTTGCGCTCTGGTGTCAAAATTAGCAACTTTCCTTGACCGAGTGGCAACATGGTCAGTGCGCATTTTAAAACAATTGTTTTGCAATAAACACTGGTGTATCCTTGCATTTAATTTGAAATTTTTAAATTTTGACATGATAGTGCTAAGGGTTAAATAGACTACCGTATGTCTAGGTCTACATCAGGAACCGATGCCGTATCTCAATTCACGTTTTAAACGTGAGCACTGCTCAATATAGAATTATATCACAGACTTTTAAAATTGATTTCATTTTCTGATGCAGATGTCTGATGTCCAGCACTTAATTCTAAAAAATTACAATTTTAATAATTTTATATTCTGCCATTTTACCCTGACTATGCTCCTTTAAGCTTTTAGTAAATGCTGAATTGAAAATAGTCACATTCCTTCTGCTTTTAGGTAGCACTATGCCGGCCTTAAGCGCTGCTGAGCGACAGAGACTTTTCCGACAACGTCGAAATGCTGACCCTCAGAGACGAGCTGAGTATTTAACTAAAGAGCGTCAAACATGGCATAAGCGTAAGCTAGCTGGCAAAATTAAGACAGTTTCGGACATGTCAGAAAAAGAAAAGCGGCAGAAAAAGCGATATTGGCGAAAGGTGAAGGCTAGGTCAAGGGAACAAAAGAAACAATTGGAATTGGACTATCAAAGTGTTTTATCACCACCAGGTACGCCCGACGATATTGAAGTTCCAGCTGTTGCTTCAGTATCTCATGAACCTATGTCAAATTCACGAAAACAAGCTGGTCGCAGAAGAGTAAAAAAACAAAAATCAAAACTCTATAGAGATATGTTTTCCCTCCGCATAGCGCTTGGTAAAGAACGGTGCCTGTCTGCAATGTACCGAAAACGCTGTCAGAGAATGGGCGAAAAGCACAGACCTGAAAAGCTGAATAACACTCCGAGGTCAAAAGCAAATAAATTACTTAGTGACCCTACTAAGCATGAAAAAGTAAAGAGGGCATTAGTATTTCACTATGCATTAACCAGCAAACTGAAAAACAAGTTCAAAGCAAAAGCTCCAGAAAAAGAAAAACAATTGTTGTCAAAGTGTATTCGAGGAAACATTCTAAAAAAATACAAGTTACAGGATTTAGCCCGTAAGAGTTTTGGATTTTCCAGAAAAAGGTGCAAGTATAATGATCAATCAAATGGCTTCAGCTATTGTCGGAAGCAACAGTGTAATTTAAAGAGACACGTGTTGAAAACGAAGGTGCAAACATTTCTGGAACAAGACTATAATTCCAGGATAACAGCAGGGCGGAAAGAGACAATAACCCGTAATGGTATTAAGAAGCAAAAGCGTTTCCTAACCAACACCATGAAAGAGCTACACAAGCAATTTTGCATTGTGTATCCATTTACCCGAATTTCATATTGTCTCTTTTCCAAACTGAAACCATTCTATATTCTGTATCCTAAAATTAGTGATAGGGAGACGTGTCTTTGCATTCTACATGAAAATGTCAATTTTAAATTTCAAAGATTGCACCACCTTGGCATTCTGAAAGAGAAAACATTAGACGAAGTAGTTAACACTGTTGTGTGTGATGCAACAAATAAGGAATGCATGTATAATGAATGTATCAAATGCAAAGACACATCTCCAGATTTTGACTTCCATGACTACCCGCTTGATGCAACTGTATGGTACTGGATGTGGACAAGCAAGCAGGTTGAGCGAGAACAAATAAAACAGGGTAAAAAGGTTCGGTTTGTGGTGAAGCTAACAACTAAAGAAAAGGTAACTTCAACTTTGACAGACCTAGTTGAGTTATTTCAGCAAACTCTGAAAAGCAAATTCATCAAACATGTATTTAACCATTATTCTCAGTATCAATGCTATAGAAATCTCACTGCCCCATGTGCTGATGTAGCTCAAAATAATAATACAGAGGTGACTAGTGCTGAGGTAATATTACATATCGATTTTTCAGAAAATTACCAGTGTAAGTTTGGTTCTGAAGTACAGTCGGTACATTTTGGCGCATCAAATGCCCAAGCAACTTTACACACTGGTGTTATGTATTATAAAGATAGGACAAAAGGGTCAACCAAGTCTGTAACTTTCTGCTCCATTTCCCAATCTTCTAGACATGATTCAAACGCGATTTGGGCTCATTTAACTCCCATTTTAAGATGCGTGCGTGCATCATTTCCTCATGTCTCTGTAATAAACTTTTTCAGTGATGGTCCCACTACCCAATACAGAAACAAAACGAACTTTTATTTATTTTCGGACCAAATTTATGATTTAGGATTTGAAAAAGGAACCTGGAACTTTTTTTAATCATCACACGGGAAAGGTGCTGCAGATGGGGTCGGGGCAGCTGTTAAAAGGCAGGCAGACAGATTGGTGTCAAGTGGAATTGATATTCCGGATGCACCATCCCTTTATAATTGTCTTTTGATGGAAGATTCCACAATAAAGTTATTCTATATCAGTGAAGCTGATATCAATGTTCTTGATGACAAAGTGCCAACAAAGCTGAAACCAATTCCAAATACAATGCAAATACATCAGGTATTTACATCTAAGAGAAACTGTGTACATTCTCGAATACTTAGTTGCTTCTGCTCACATCCCCATTTTTGTAGCTGCCATTCGCCTACTATCACAGAATTTATATCACCTCAAACCATACCAACAATTCCAGAACAGACTACCACAGTGGACCAAATATCAGTCAGCGCAGATGACCCAGTTAATGGCACAGATTTGCCAGAAATTGGCACATGGTGCGTTGTCAGATATGATGGTTACACATACCCTGGAATTGTTTGCAATAACGACTCAGAGGATACGAGTGTTGAAATCAACGTTATCCATAAATCTGGCATAAACAAATTTGTTTGGCCAAAGAAACCAGACAAAATATGGTATTCCGTTGATGATGTCATCTGTGCTATTCCAGAACCAACTATGCATACACGATTCATAACTCTAGAAAAGAATGTCTGGAATGACTATTTTTAATTTATATGATTGTCTTTGTCACGCTCGTACCGGTAGTGTAGGCCTAAAACCAATCTATCTATAGCCAAAACATGTGAAATGCCATTCCCATAACAGGCCTACCTAAAGGCAGCATTGTCTAACAATTTATGTGTGTATCAAATAAAAACAAGTCTCGTAGCAGAAAATGTAAAACTGACTTGTGCTGCCTTTAGGTAGGCCTTTAAAACCATCAATCTGACATAAGATTGGCATTTTATGTAACAGAATTAGTGAATATTCCATCACTGGTATAATGACAATAAAGATAACGGTAGTACCTTTTAAAACTAACTTAGTGTATTTGAAACAAGCTTTCGCACAGTAAATGTGCTTCTGTAAGTTCTGATGAAGCACATTCACTGTGTGAAAGCTTGTTCAAACAAACTAAGTTAATCGTAAAAGGCACTACCCGTATCTTTGTTGTTATTCATAATAGATAAACACTGCTACATAATTTACCTTGTATAATGACAATGGTGTTATAATTTACTATAAATTACAAGTTGTTAATGTTTCCACATTTCCACATTAAATTGATTCTTTTTGTTCTTTAATTAAATTCAACTTTTCAACGAGTTTCGTTCTGTCTTGTCAACTCTGTCACACTAGTCACAAGGATGTCAACTCTGTCACGGCTTAGCCTTTGCAAAAACCTTTTATACCTATTGCGCCTTTCTAAAATTTATTTTTTATTTATATTAATAATATGCACTGCTCATAATATAAGCATAGATAATCTTATTTAGTCCAATAATTACTTACAGAGCAAAGATGTCATGTGTGAGATTTTGTAACATTTTACACAGAAATGTCTTTTCAAGTGTGATGAGGAGAAATTTATATGCAATAATATTATCTCTCATTACGTGCTAGCTACTATGCATTTATCAGAACCTATTTCAATATACGGCAATGCCTGGAACACAGAAAGCTTTATGCTGTCTGGCCATTTAATGTCGTTACAGAGTTGACACTTTATCAAGACATCACCTTCTTTTGGTGAACTTGTTACTGAATTGCTTAAGACTTGATCCTGGCCAGCTATAGACCCTGCCAGCAGAGTTGTTCATCTACCAAATTATATACATATTAACCATAACAAGTCATTGGCCAAAAAAACTTTCTCACATGCTCTATTTGTCCCAAAGTTGTATATTCACGATCTGTGAAGGAACAGCTAAAATATCTGATCACTTAGTCAATATATGATACTAAACCTGCTATGTATGTAAATGATTTTCAGATATATGGGTTGTTACCAAGGTTTATCAATTTGTAACAGTTGTTTATGAATGTATTAGTACAGTGACCTAATGGTATCTGCTTATATTCAAACTAATCTGTACATGAATGAGGTCAACTGTCACCATTTGATTCATATTCAGTAGTTACATTAGTTCAGTTTAAGCCTTGAAGTAATCTTATGGCCTGGGACCTCAATCCCACAATCGTTTCTGCTTTTCTCATATAAGGAATATCTGAGAGTAAGGACTAGTAACGGAGAAATGAATTAGAATAGCTACTATTTGAACTCAGTAGGAATTATAACCTCCCTTATCTATTGCCCCGACAAGCCAACATATTAAGAATCTAGCTCGTCTTATAGAGAAATACTGTGGGCGGATTCAGGATTTCTGGAGAGAGGAGGTTAAATGAAAAGGACATTTTTAATCACCTGCAAGAGAATTATGCAAAGGATTGCACACGCACACACGCACGCACGCATACATGTCTGCCTGCCCCTCAGCACACATGCGTGTACGCATCAATGCCTACCCACCCATTCGCCCACCCGCCCACACGTACACACGAATAAATATACTCACCATGAGAGCAAGTCAATTCGTTTATCAGTCTTGTCTCCCTTCTCTGGTATAGGCCGGTTTTCTTGTTAGATGGTAATACTGATAGCTTCTGTTTATGATGGTGCATATCTGTGAAGGCACAGGCATTTGAAGTTTACCCGCCTATTTCATATTATTAGCATATTTCATATACTACTATATACATATTAATTTATGAAATCTGCTAATAATATGACATAGGCGGGTAAACTTCAAATGCCTGTGGTGAAGGAACAGCTAAAATATCTGATCACGTAGTCAATATGATGTTTTTCAGATATATGGGTTTGTTTATCTCCAAGGTTTAGCAATTTGTAACAGTTGTTTATGAATGTATTAGTACAGAGACTAATTAAGTCACTGTACTAATTAATACACACAATGGTACCTGCTTATATTCAAACTAATCTGTAGATAAATGAGGTCAACTTTCACCATTTGATTCAAGTTCAGTAGCTTTTAGTTGAATTTAGTTTAAGTTTTGAAGTAATCTTATGGTTTCGGACCTCAATAGATTACTGATTTCTGCCTTTCTCATATAACGGCTATCGGGCAGCGAGGACTAGAAACGGTTTGCTAAACTAAATAAACAAATTATTGATATTTCACCCTAGTATTGTTTTCTGCCATGAACCAGTCTTAGACATCAAATATTATCTGAATTAGTTTCTGGCCCTGCATGTTCTGATGAAAGTGATAGAATAGTCCTAGAAGAATATGCAATCTGGAGAGAAAATGAATTAGAGTAGCTAATATTTGAACCCAGTAGGAATTACCTCCCTTATCTATTGCCGACAAGCCAACATATTAAGAATCTAGCTCGTCTTATAGAGAAATACTATGGGCGGATTCAGGATTTCTGGAGGGAGGGGGTTAAATGAAAAAGGACATTTTCAATCACCTGCAAGAGAATTACGCAAAGAATTGCACACACACACGCACACACGCACACCTACACGCCCACCCACCCACTCATGCATGCACGCACGCACACATGCAGGCACACATGTCTGGTTGCCCCTCAGCACACATGCATGCATACCCCAATGCCTACCCACCCGTTCGCCCACCCATCGACACGCACACACCAACGCATGTACACACCATGGGAGCAGGTGAATTCATTTATCATTCTTGGCTTCTTTCTCTCGTATAGGCCAGTTTTCTTGTTAGACGGTAAGACTGATAGCTTCCGTTTATGATGGTGCATATCTGTGAAGGCACAGGCATTTGACGTTTACCCGCCTATTTCATATTAGTTTATGAAATATGCTAATAATATGAAATAGGCGGGTAAACTTCAAATGCCTGTGGTGAAGGAACAGCTAAAATATCTGAGCACTTAGTCAATATATGATACTAAACCCGCTATGTGTGTGAATGATTTTCAGATATATGGGTTATCTCCACGGTTTAGCAATTAGTAACAGTTGGTTATGAATGTATTAGTACAGAGACCTATTGGTACCTGCTTATATTCAAACTAATCTGTACATAAATGAGGTCAACTTTCCCTTTTCATATTCAGTAGTTACATTAGTTCAGTTTAAACTTTCAACTAATCTTATGGCCTCGGACCCTAATGGCACAGTTATTTCTGCCTTTCTCATATAAGGAATATCTGGGAGGGAGGACTAGTACGGTTTCCTACACTAAATAAACAAATTATTGATATTTTACCATAGTCTTATTTTCTGACATGAATCATTCTTAGAAACCAAATATTAATTGAATTAGATTCTGGCACGGAATGTTCTGATGAAAGAGAGAGAATAATTGCACAAGACTATGCAATCTGGAGAGGGAAAATGATTTAGAATAGCTACTATTTGAATCCAGTATGAATTACCTCCCTTATCTATTGCCGACATGCTAACATATTAAGAATCTGGCTCATCTTATAGAGAAATACTATGGGCGGATTCAGGATTTCTGGAGGGAGGGGGTTAAAGAAAAAGGACATTTTTAATCACCTGCAAGAGAATTATGCAAAGTATTGCACACACACGCACGCACACTTACATGTTCGCGTGCCCCACAGCACACATGATTGCACGCACCAATACCCACCCACCCATTCTCCCACCTGCCCACACACACACACATGCATGTACACACCATTAGAGCAAGTGAATTCATTTATCAGTCTTGGCTCCCTTCTCTGGTATAGGCCAGTTTTCTTGTTAGATGGTAAGACTGATAGCTTCTGTTTATGATGGTGCATATCTGTGAAGGCACAGGCATTTTAAGTTTACCCGCCTATTTCATATTATTAGCATATTTCATATACTACTATATAACATTGTGTTCCCTGTATTTGCGTATCCCCTCTCTTTGCGCAGACGCGTTCAAACTCTTGTGAGAGCCCCTCACGATCGGCACGCACACATATTGATTCACATGTCAATCTATGGTTATTCATTTTGCTCATACAAGACTTTCTCCGCTTGAAATTGTGAAACTATTTGTCAATATGAGTTTAAAGCAGTGCTGTTGATTTCTGACACTGAAATATTAATTCAAAATTGTCATATCTATTGCAAAAATTGTTCTTAGAAACATAAAATATGAAGGCGTGTACCTATATTTGGTGATTAAATAATATCAGATGACATTTTCTTCCCCTCTTAGAATAGCACAGACATTTTTATGCAGTCACAGTCACCATTTGTCAAACCGATCTTTCAAATATGATACATATGTTACCATTGGTTAATCTTCAGCAACAATGCATTTATGGAAAGACATATGTTAAAGATGTGGTAGCATATGCTGCACAACACATACCTTTTGCCCATGCGCAAAAAGTGGCTACACAATTGGATTCAGTAGCTTCCCCTTTTGTGCCGTATTTTACGCAGACCTACAATTAAAAAGTCAAGTTTCATACAAGTGAATAAGAACCCATACCAGTTTCTTATATTTATTCAACAATTACAATTTTTGCTCAGACTATTTGATAGGAGGCGATAATCCAAACATGCGCAATATGTGGGTACCATAGGATACATATTAGTTTATGAAATATGCTAATAATATGAAATAGGTGGGTAACTTCAAATGCCGGTGGTGAAGGAACAGCTAAAATATCTGATCACTTAGTCAATATGTGATACTAAACCCGCTATGTGTGTGAATGATTTTCAGATATATTTGTTATCTCCAAGGTTTAGCAATTAGTAACAGTTGTTTATGAATGTATTGGTACAGAGACCTAATGGTACCTGCTTATATTCAAACTAATCTGTACATAAATGAGGTCAAATTTCCCCATTTGATTCATATTCAGTAGTTACAGTAGTTCAGTTTAAACTTTCAAGTGATCTTATGGCCTCGGACCGCAATGGGACACTCAATTCTTCCTTTCTCGTATAAGGAATATCTGGGAGGGAGGACTAGTAACGGTTTCCTACAATAAATAAACAAATTATTGATATTTTACCCTAGTCTTATTTTCTGACATGAACCATTCTTAGACACCAAATATTATCTGAATTAGTTTCTGGCACGAAATGGTCTGATGAAAGAGATAGAATAATTGCAGAAGACTATGCGATCTGGAGAGGGAAAATAAATTAGAATAGCTACTTTTTGAACCCAGTAGGAATTACCTCCCTTATCTATTGCCGACAAGCCAACATATTAAGAATCTAGCTCATCTTATAGAGAAATACTATGGGCGGATTCAGGATTTCTGGAGGGAAGGGGTTAAATGAAAAAGGACATTTTCAATCACCTGCAAGAGAATTACGCAAAGAATTGCACACACACGCACGCACGCAGATACATGAACACACGGACACACGGACACACGCACACCTACACACACACACACCCAGCCACCCACGTACGCACGCACGCACGCACGCATACACGCACACACTCATACACGCATGCTCGCGGGCACGTACACATGCATGCACACATGTCCGCTTGCCCCTCAGCACACATGCATGCAAGCCCCAATGCTTACCCATCCCTTCGGCCACCTCTCCACACGCACACACAAACGCATGCATGCACCATGAGAGCAAGTGAATTCATTTATCATTCTTGGCTTCCTTCTCTGGTAGTGGTATAGGCCGGTTTTCTTGTTAGATGGTTAGACTGATCGCTTCTGTTCATGATGGTGCATATCTGTGAAGGAACAGCTAAAATATCTGATCACTTAGTCAATATATGATACTAAACCTGCTATGTATGTAAATGATTTTCAGATATAGGGCCTATGGGTTGTTACCAAGGTTTAGCAATTAGTAACAGTTGTTTATGAATGTATTAGTACAGTGACCTAATGGTACCTGCTTATATTCAAACTAATCTGTACATGAATGAGGTCAACTTTCACCATTTGATTCATATTCAGTAGTTACATTAGTTCAGTTTAAGCTTTGAAGTAATCTTATGGCCTGGGACCTCAATCCCACAATCGTTTCTGCTTTTCTCATATAAGGAGAGTAAGGACTAGTAATGGAGAAATGAATTAGAATAGCTACTATTTGAACTCAGTAGGAATTATAACCTCCCTTATCTATTGCCCCGACAAGCCAACATATTAAGAATCTAGCTCGTCTTATAGAGAAATACTATGGGCGGATTCAGGATTTCTGGAGGGAGGAGGTTAAATGAAAAGGACATTTTTAATCACCTGCAAGAGAATTATGCAACGGATTGCACACGCACACATGTCCGCCTGCCCCGCAGCACACATGCATGTACGCATCAATGCCTACCCACCCGTTCGCCCACCCACCCACACGTACGTACACACAAATAAATATACTCACCATGAGAACAAGTCAATTCGTTTATCAGTCTTGGCTCCCTTCTCTGGTATAGGCCAGTTTTCTTGTTAGATGGTAAGACTGATGGCTTCTGTTTATGATGGTGCATATCTGTGAAGGCACAGGCAGTTGAAGTTTACCCGCCTATTTCATATTATTAGCATATTTCATATACTACTATATACGCGTATATTAGTTTATGAAATCTGCTAATAATATGACATAGGCGGGTAAACCTCAAATGCCTGTGGTGAAGGAACAGCTAAAATATCTGATCACTTAGTCAATATAATGTTTTTCAGATATATGGGTTTGTTTATCTCCAAGGTTTAGCAATTTGTAACAGTTGTTTATGAATGTATTAGAATCTGTACATAAATGAGGTCAACTTTCACCATTTGATTCATGTTCAGTAGTTTTATGAGTTGAATTTAGTTTAAGCTTTGAAGTAATCTTATGGTCTCGGACCTCAGTTGATTACTGATTTCTGCCTTTCTCATATAACGGATATCAGGGAGCGAGGACTAGAAACGGTTTGCTAGACTAAAAAAACAAATTATTGATATTTACCCTAGTATTGTTTTCTGCCATGAATCAGTCTTAGACATCGAATATTATCTGAATTAGTTTCTGGCCCTGCATGTTCTGATGATAGTGATAGAATATTTCCAGAAGAATATGCAATCTGGAGAGAGAAAATTAATTAGAGTAGCTACTATTTGAACCCAGTAGGAATTACCTCCCTTATCTATTGCCTACAAGCCAACATATTAAGAATCTAGCTCGTTTTATAGAGAAATACTATTAGTCCAGGAGCTAAAGCTAGGTCAGAATCGTGACGTAGCACTCCCAGTATTCGGAAGGTCTGACACTTGCTGTGGCTTGGGGGACACACATTTTAAGCCCTGTTGTACAAACACATTGTGGTAGCACTAATTAGTTATCCTGATTTCTTTGCATAGGCTTTGGCTGTATCCACAGTGCACACCGATATAAGCATGATCGTGTCATAACTCAAAGTAATATTATTAGATTCACCATATATGATATGTAGACGGATATCGACCTAACATATATCCAACATACATTTTGCATGCATATACCAAAGGCGAGGGTGAAATGTGAAGGTTATATTTTATGTATGTATACTAACTCCATCATAGAATCTGTATATCCAGCTGTACCACTGTTGACAAAGCACCCAGGTAATGGTGGTTGGAATGAGAGAGATGGATGTGGTGGTAATCGGTGCGGAAAAACAAATTAAAATGAACTTAGACGTACTGCAAGAAAATTTCAAAGAGGTGTGTATGTACGTGAATAAATTGCAACAGCTGTTCAAATCCTTTAAAGTTGAGTCAAGCTCGAAATCACACCTGTTCGCATTTTGGAACTCATATATTCATATGGTAGAGCTGCTGCTTGGATTCATAAGAGCTGAGGGAACTGGAGATTGGCAGGCACACCTATCTGCTACTGCTGCTATGGCGCCATATTTCTACAGCATGGACAGAACCAATTATGCAAGATGACTGCCAATATATCTTGCGGACATGAAGATGCTTCCAAGTACACATCCCCATGTACATGAACAATTCTTGAATGGAAATCATTCCGTAAGTCGCTCAGACCATCCATTCAATCAAGTGTGGACAGATATGGCCTTAGAGCAATCGATTAATTTGGATTCCAAAAAGCGAGGTGGTATTATTGGATTAACACAAAAGCCAGGAGATCTGGAGAGGTGGTTTTTAACTAGCCACGAGAGGGCAGCCATAACAACGGTCACAAAGCAAATGTGTGGGTTACAAGATAGTCACATGTTTGGAGTACATAAGGAAATGGGGACTAATCGAATGAACAGGGATGAAACCGATGTGCAGAAGATACTTTCGATGTTCTCATCAGATATAATGACCAATCGAATGAACAGGGATGAAACCGATGTGCAGAAGATACTTTCGATGTTCTCATCAGATATAATGACCAATCCCTTTAATATTGCGGAAAACGACGACAGCGAGTGTCTTCCGCTTGTAAACATTGCAACTGGCGTGGTATTGCCTAGTGAAGTCGCCAAGAGACTTGTTTCCGCCTGTGACATTGGTAAGGAGATTATGGAAAATTTTGTTCAGGAGCGGCTGGACACTAACACGAGAAGCTTTTGGGACACGTTGCCACACTTAAAACTTAAAACATTTGCCAGCCTAGCACAGAAGAAAAAACTCAAAACAAATGATGAAAAAATTCACAATGTGAGATCTGACCGCGAACTATTTGGTCGATTAATTATTGCCGCAAGGTCCAGAGATGTTGATTTAAAACTAGTGATGACGTATGAACTGTCTGCTGTTCCACTATCATTGTCACATACGGATGGGACTCTAAGAAAGAATGTGAAAAGTGTTTTGTTAAGTGAACTAGAAAAGGAAGTAAATGTTGATGGACGGCTTCCACCTGTTGACAAGACAGGCGCAACAGCTTATGTAGTAGATAGCATGGCAATTGTGCAAATGGTTAAAACTGGAGGTACGTCTACATTTGGAGAATTGGCTGATAAGTACTGGCACATCTTTACAGTTCCACTGAATCAAGAAGACTGCAACAGAGTAGATATAGTTTTTGACAGATATGATAGACTGGAATCTCTCAAAGCGGAAGAGCGGCTAAAACGTGGGTCATCAACAGCATTGGAAGTAAAGATTGCTGGAGAAAATACTCGTGTTCCAAAGCAATGGGCCAAGTACATCAGCAATCCAAGCAACAAAAGTAACCTGGTTGCATTTCTCAGCAAGCGGTGGCGTGATACTGGTCCAAATATGCTATCTGCCGACAATTGCGTCATTCTTGCTGGTGGCTTTAACGATGGAATGGATGTTGTTGTCATTTCAGCGAACAATTCGTCGTATTTGGAAGAACTTCGATCAGATCACGAGGAAGCAGATACGCGTATGATGTTGCACGCGCTACACGCTTCAAAAGACCACATGCGTGTTGTTATACAGTCTCCTGATACAGACGTGGCAGTACTTAGTATATATACGTATCGTTCGCTTCACTGTTCTGAACTATGGTTCCGTACGGGCACAAAGGACAAATTGCGATACATACCAATACATACAGTTGCTCAAGTACTGGGCCCAGCTATCTGTCTGTCTTTGCCTGGGTTTCATTCTCTTACAGGTTGTAATAGCACTAGTGCATTATTTGGAGTCGCTAAGAGAAAAGCATTCAATCTCTTAAAGTCATCTGAATGTCATCAGCTTAGCTTAGCCCAACTCGGCGAACATGTTGACTTATCACCGAATACTGCAATTCTATGTGAGAAATTTGTCTGTGAGTTGTATACCACCAGGGATGTGGGAAAGACAGCTGATGAAACCCGTTATTGGCTCTTGTCAAAAGAGACAAAGAAATGAAAATCTTCCACCTACATCGAATAGTCTAAAGCATCACACCGAAAGGCCAACTTTCAAGCTCTTGTTTGGAGACGTTCATTGCAAGCTGTTCAGAATCTTCCATCTCCAAATGGACATGGCTGGAGTATAGTGGATGGTCTACTCAAGCCTGTTCTAATGTCAAAGGATCCTGCTCCATTTGGATTAATTGAACTCACATCATGTAGATGTCAAAAGTCTGCCTGCAAAAGAACAGATCTCTGTCAATGCAAGGCTAACAATCTACTCTGCACTGAAGCATGCCTTTGTATGGGAGGTGAAATGTGTGACAATGTTCAGCATACAATTGTCGAAGATGACTCTGACACGGATGAGTAACATTCTCTCATTTGCTCACGTGATAAATATGTCCTGCCAGCTTGTGTAGACATGCAATGCATGTCAGTTAAAAGTTTAATTATGAAAAATGTAGTAAACATGGGCATTGTTGTAGCTAAGGTATTGCTAGTCACAAGAAGACCTAAGTGCCCCAATATGTACAAAGCAACATACGGGTGTCTTAAACGAGGTTGATTATGTATAAATCTGCGATATACGATCACTCCTTTCCATTTTGGTTAAGATTGTATTGGTATAACATGCGCTTAAGTTTGTGAAAAATTTACCATTGTGAAAATTGTTTGAGAGCTACATTCAACACCTATTGTAAATGGGCTTCTCACGGGTTAGTGATACCACACTTTTCTTGTACAACACGGCTCAGAATATACCCAAGACATCGGTCTAGCATAATATAGAGACAGACCTTCTGAATACTGGGTGTGCTACGAAACCATTCTTCTAGACCCCTTTTGAAAATTGGCTCCCGGACTATATGGGCGGATTCAGGATTTCTGGATGGAGGGGGTTAAATGAAAAAGGACATTTTCAATCACCTGCAAGAGAATTAAGCAAAGAATTGCACACACACGCACACACAGACACACGCACACCTACACACCCACCCACCCACTCATGCCCGGTTGCCCCTCAGCACACATGCATGCATACCCCAATGCCTACCCACCCGTTCGCCCACCCGTTGACACGCAAACACCAACGCATGTACGCACCATGGGAGCAGGGGAATTCATTTATCATTCTTGGCTTCTTTCTCTCGTATAGGCCAGTTTTCTTGTTAGACGGTAAGACTGATAGCTTCTGTTTATGATGGTGCATATCTGTGAAGGCACAGGCATTTGACGTTTACCCGCCTATTTCATATTATTAGCATATTTCATACACTACTATATACATATTAGTTTATGAAATATGATAATAATATGAAATAGGCGGGTAAACTTCAAATGCCTGTGGTGAAGGAACAGCTAAAATATCTGAGCACTTAGTAGTCAATATATGATACTAAACCCGCTATGTGTGTGAATGATTTTCAGATATATGGGTTATCTCCAAGATTTAGCAATTAGTAACAGTTGTTTATGAATGTATTAGTACAGAAACCTATTGGTACCTGCTTATATTCAAACTAATCTGTACATAAATCATGTCAATTTTCCACATTTGTTTCATATTCAGTAGTTACATTTAATCAGTTTAAACGTTCAACTGATCTAATGACCTCGTACCCTAACACAAATGTTTTTGCCTTTCTCATATAAGTAATATCTGGGAGGGAGGATTAGTAAAGGTTTCCTACACTAAATAAACAAATTATTAATATTTTACCCTAGTCTTATTTTCTGACATGAAGCATTCTTAGACACCAAATATTATCTGAATGAGTCTCTCGCACGGAATATTCTGATGAAAGCGATAGAAAAATGGCAGAAGACTATGCAATCTGGAGAGGAAAAATGAATTAGAATAGCTACTATTTGAACCCAGGAGGAATTACCTCCCTTATCTATTGCCGACAAGGCGTAAATCATGGCTGGGATTTTCTTTTGAAAACAGATAGAGGGATAGATTAACATGTTATCATGCACTTTTATTCTTTTTAAAACGCGTATGCTAGAAGAACGTGATTATAAATGTTGAAAATTATGCCTTTTGCTGCTTCCTAATATCACTCGGCAAGTTCCTAAAAACTGGTGAAACGCACCACTTGACACGCGTCACAAGTGGAAGGGACGAGGGAATTCCCTCTAGTCGTTGACGTGTTATTTAGTCCGACTGGCAAGGAGAAGAGTTGCATTTAGATATATTTATGCAATTAATTTTGTTAAAATGACACAAAGATGCGTAGTACGATATCGAAACACACGTGAATAATTTATCCTTTGATTAATTTCCGTCAGATTAAACTTTGGCAATGTTTGCCAAGTGATAGTATTGAGATTTCGGGGCTCTCGGTGGTAGGCATACATGTGTTAAAAATACATGAATTTTCATATTCAACGCTAGAAAAATTTGTCGTACTATTGATTCTGATATAAAAAAAGAATTGTGAATCGTGTTCTAAAATCCCGCTGTACATATTAGAATATATTTTCTAATATTAAACGATTTATAGGGACAGCTCAATCGCCAATCCATCCCGCTAGCATTTAGCATTGCGCGAATCGAAGGTTCGTCGCATTTTCTTTCCAGCAACAAACGGGTAAATCGAGTCCACTAAACGATTCCTTCACAGGAATGCCCGAATCGTGATAATGATTGGATAAGAAGGAAACCCCTTTATCTGAAATAAACTTTCTCGAGGTTCTGTAAAAATGAAATCTGCCAAAATCATAGGCAGCAACACATTTATATCAAATTGCCATTACAATATTATGTGGTTATTAAATGTCAATTTGTCAGTGTGTTCAAACTGTTTGAACATTGATAAATTGGCATTCAGTAATTAAATGGGATAGTTGCTTACCAGTAGTAAATGGGTCAATAACTGACTTTTCATAAACTTAAAACTTATGGATTTCTTTATAGATATCCCATTTCCCAAGTATGATTTGGCTTTTAAATTTTTGGAAATCATACACTATTTCCTTTTTAAAGATAAAGGCCTATGTCAAAAATGTAGCTGTTATGATAATAATTTTGTATCTTGAAAGCCAACACATCTGGGAAATGGGCTAAAGCTGAGAGGCTTATATAAGTTTAAGCTCCTTGAGTGAACACTGATAGAATTGTAAACCTGGCATAAATCATGAATGTTACCTTGAACATATCGACATGATAAATATATCAAACAGACAAATAATTTAAAATCAAATTTAAGGGAGTGGCATGGTTCTCAACAATGAACGACTTAAACCACGAACCCAGTTCACGGCTCAGTGGTGAATTATCTTACCACCTGAGGAAACATTGGCAATCTTCTTGACTCTTTTCTCATGCACCCAATAGTTGCCTACCTGTAGTGAACACTGATAATGCACAATCAGATCGAATGACAGGTTCTATTAAACCAATAAAGAACCAACATGGCCACCACACAGTAAATTATGATGGGTCCATGACAGCCATGTTTTATCACTGATCGATTTCTTTTGGACAAACTTTAATCACCCTTAGTTATCGATGAAATATCAGGAGTTTCAACCTGAACCATAAGCACTTCCCGTGATGTCATTTTCAAGAACAAGATGTTCACCTGAAAATGGATGAGTTAAAATTCCAGGCACTCAATATGAGGTACTCCTGTCCGAATTTGGTTAAAACCGGGAATTGATTAACCCAATAATACTCACACCACCCAAAAAATTGCTTCTGCGGTAGATCTGAGAAATGTCCATTTTCAGACCAGGACTCCAGTAGAATACTATTTTGTAAATTTACTACTGGAATGACTGGCTCGATAATCAAGTCAGTCATTCCAGTGATAAATTTTCAAAAATAATTTTGACCTGCACATGGACATTTTCTATGAGAAAATTGATACTTATTTTGAAGAATTTGAGGGGTAAATGGTTAAGGATGAGACATCTGGCCAATCAAATTTCTGAATAGAACTTCTGGAACGTACCGTACACCATAGGGTTCATCTAGTTAAATTTGGTTTAAATCAACCAAGCGGCTGAGGAGATGCATTTTGACAATTTCCGGGAACTTTTTCATAGAATCTAAGATTTTCACCCCAAAACTGACTAATCGAAGTTCTGAAGCGTAGCACCATATGGTTCTTATAGCCAAATTTTGTTGAAATCCACCAAGAAGATGCAGTTTGACAATTTCCAGTAAATCATTTATAAAATCTAAGATTTTCAGTGATCAATTTATGGATCAATCAGAATTCTGAAGAGATGTTCTGGAACCTAACACCCAGGGGTAGATTTTAAGGATTTGTTCTACTGACCTAGACAGGATAGTGCATCATTGATTTTACTAACCCTCAGCAAACTTCACTGACCTAATGTTTGTAAGCTCAAAGCTGATCACTTCTTTAATCCAATCACTACTACAGAGAAGCCGTTGAATATTTTGAAATTAGGTTGTCTGGAAAGCCATTGCTGTCTTTGGTGGGTACTCAACATAATGACATTAGAATAGTGTTTTTTTGTATTTTCTCTTTTGAGAGCAACTAACGCAGACATGTTAGTGCAGGTTCAGTTTTACTAGCCCATATGAAATTCTACTATCCTCGGGTTAACAGGTTAGTCTTATAATCGAGCCCTGCTAACACGATAAGCTGCTCCCAGACAAATTTGCCTGAAATTGGTCATAGAAGATGCGATTTGACAGACAGCTCAGTCATGACCACCACAGCATAAGCTCACTTTGTCAGCATTTATCTCATAATCGGCCATAGCTGTCATGATTTTTTACCTGCGTCGCCAGACGCAATGGTTAATATGAAAATGGATTGCTTCGACTTCTTTTGGGTAAAAAGCACAATGCAACAGCTTTCAGCAAGAATTTCTTCAAATTGGACACTGTGAATAACTCTGGTTCTACTGGCCGAATGTTTGTCTATGGGGTCCCGAATATGTGCACCAATTTTGCGGTCAAAGCTACATCTCAAACAGTAAAAGCTTTCAGTTGGCAACATTGCTTCAAAAACACACTTTTGACGTCATAGCGTCAAAATGTAAAAAGGAACAGAATTAGATTTACCTCTCCTCACGCATCTGAGCATTGGGAGGCATATTAAGGTAGTTTAGTTGCCTTAAGTTATTCTGATTCATTGTATCTTCTTTACTGGTGATAGTAGGTACATTACTGTATGGTGTTACCAATCAACACCATTTGGAAGCTCCCTTTTCCTTTACCTTAACCACATGCCTCAAGTGTGGTCAATATTTATCCATGATTGTTGTCTATGAGTCTCTTAATTCTTTTGATTTTATCCATGAAACTCCAGTGTCAGTCTGACAGTCTAAAGCTTTTTCAAGGGGTTAATACAATATAAGAAAGCTGTTGGATGTTCAGCAACCTTTCATTGACAAATCCCTGAAAAAATAAATTCCTTACGACATAAAACTTATTCTGTTGAATATTTTGAAATTGATTTAATTGGAAGTTGTTGTTTCCTAAGGTAGCAACAGTTTCTAGTCAGATCAATTTCAAAATATTCAACAGTTCCTCTATGGTTGCCTTGAAAATGAGATATTGGGAATTCATCCGTGAAAGGGTTAAAGCAAACAGGGGCCAGAAAAGCATAGCACAATGAAAGCATGGGCCTTCACAGTACACTCGGGTATTAGTACAGCCATTCTATGTGAAATCATAGCACAATGAAAGCATGGGCCTTCACAGTACACTTGGGTATTAGTACAGCCATTCTATGTGAAATCATAGAAGATTGTTGTTGCATCAACTATTGAAATTACTGTGATTCTTGTGCATGGCTAAATTTCAATAAACTGAGAATATTCGGAAAATATCAGATCATTATTAACTCGCCTGACCTGAAGGCCCAAGTGAGCCTATGCCATGGTGTTCATCCGTCGGTCAAATTGCATATCCTGGGTCAGCTTATGCAATCGTAATTCGGATGTAATGAATAACCTGGACAAATTTGCACAATATTCATGTCGTTGATACATGTATATTTTTCAACTGGGCCGCTATGACGTCAAAGGTGTCTGTTTTGGAAGCAATGTTACCAACTGAAAGCTTTTACTGTTTGAGATTTAGCTTTGACCTCAAAATTGGTGCAAATATTCAGGACCCCATAGACAAACATTTGGCCAGTAGAACCAGAGTTATTCACAGTGTCCAATTTGAAGAAATTGTTGCTGAAAGCTGTTGTGATTTTTACCCAAAAGAAGTCGAAGCACTCCATTCTCATATTAACCATTGCGTCTGGCGACGCAGGTAAAAATCATGACAGTTATGGCCGATTATGAGATAAATGCTGACAAAGTGAGCTTATGCCGTGGTGGTCGTGACTCAGCTGTCTGTCAAATCGCATCTTCTATCACCAATTTCAGGCAAATTTGTCTGGGAGAATCTTATCGTGCTAGCAGGGCTCGATTATAAGACTAACCTGTTAACCCGAGGATAGTAGAATTTCATATGGGCTAGTAAAACTGCACCTGCACTAACCTGTCTTGGTTAGTTGCTCTCAAAAGAGGAAATACAAAAAAACACTATTCTTATGTCATTATGTTGAGTACCCACCAAAGGGAGCAACGCCTTTCCAGACAAACTAATTTCAAAATATTCAGAGGCTTCTCTGTATCAGTGATTGGATTAAAGCAGTGATCAGGTTTGAGCTTACAAACAATGGGTTAGTGAGGTTTGCTGTGGGATAGTAAAATCAATGATGCACTATACTGTCTAGGTCAGTAGAACAAATCCTTAAAATCTACCCCTGGGTGTTAGGCTCCAGAACATCTCTTCAGAATTCTGATTGATCCATAAATTGATTGGTGAAAATCTTAGATTTTATAAATGATTTGCTGGAAATTGTCAAACTGCATCTCGTTGGTAGATTTCAACAAAATTTGGCTATAAGAACCGTATGGTGCTACGCTTCAGAACTTCGATTAGTCAGTTTTTGGGTGAAAATCTTGGATTCTATGAAAAAGTTCCCGGAAATTGTCAAAATGCATCTCCTCAGCCGCTTGGTTGATTTAAACCAAATTTAACTAGATGGACCCTATGGTGTACGGTATGTTCCAGAAGTTCTATTCAGAAATTTGATTGATCAGATGTTTCATCCTTAACCATTTACTCCTCAAATTCTTCAAAATAAGTATCAATTTTCTCATAGAAAATGTCCATTTGCAGGTCGAGATTATTTTTGAATCTTTATCACTGGAATGACTGGCTTGATTATCGAGCCAGTCATTCCAGTAGTAAATGTACAAAATAGTATTCTACTGGAGTCCTGGTCTGAAAATGAACATTTCTCAGATCTACTGCAGAAGCAATTTTTTGGGTGGTGTGAGTATTATTGTGTTAATCAATTCCCGGTTTTAACCAAATTCGGACAAGTGTACCCCATATTGAGTGCCTGGAATTTTAACTGATCCATTTTCAGGTGAACATCTTATTCTTGAAAATGACATCACAGGAAGTGCTTATGGTTCAGGCTGAAACTCCTGATATTTCATCGATAACTAAGGGTGATTAAAGTTTGTTCAAAAGAAATTGATCAGTGATAAAACATGGCTGTCATAGACCAATCATAATTTACTGTTTGGTGGCCATGTTGTTTCTTTATTGGTTCAATAGAACCTTTCATTCGATCTGATTGTGCATTATCAGTGTTCACTACAGGTAGGCAACTATTGGGTGCATGAGAGAAGAGTCAAGAAGATTGCCAATGTTTCCTCAGGTGGTAAGATAATTCACCACTGAGCCGTGAACTGGGTTCGTGGTTTATGTAGTCCATTGTTGAGAACCATGCCACTCCCTTAAATTTGATTTTAAATTATTTGTTTGTTTGATATATTTATCATGTCGATATTTTCAAGGTAACATTCATGATTTATGCCAGGTTTACAATTCTATCAGTGTTCACTCAAGGAGCTTAAACTTATATAAGCCTATAGGCTCAGCCGTAGCCCATTTCCCAGATGTGTTGGCTTTCAAGATTCAAAATTATTATCATAACAGCTACATTTTTTACATAGGCCTTATCTTTAAAAAGGAAATAGTGTATGATTTCCAAAAAATTTAAAAGCCAAATCATACTTGGGAAATAGGATATCTAAAAGTGAAATCCATAAGTTTTAAGTTTATGAAAAGTCAGTTATTGACCCATTCACTACTGGTAAGCAACTATCACATTTAATTACTAAATGCCAATTTAGCAGTGTTCAAACAGTTTGAACACACTGACAAATTGACATTTAATAACTACATAATATTTTAATAGCAATTTGATATAAATGTGTTGCTGTCGATGATTTTGGCAGATTTCATATTTACAGAACCTCGAGAAAGTTTATTTCAGATAAAGGGTTTCCTTCTTTCGTGTTTATTATTGCTCATTAATATGTATAAGTTGAAAGAATGCGGGTTTTATCCAATCATTATCACGATTCGGGCATTCTGTTCTGTTCTGTTCTTGAAGTTTCCGCCAATGTCTGGCACACCACCTTTCGGTGTATTACCCGGGAATCTCTAGAATCCGCAAATTACTGGAGTTTTCCATTAATTATAAATTATATTATATACACACACGCAAACGATCATTAAATCTGACATTATGTACATGCATGTACACACACAAGTGATTTTCCTATGTGTATATAGGTAAATGGTCACAGTTCATAGACGAGTAAATTTATGTTCACCAGACACGTAAATGAGTTCATTGTTGTTGAAATACATGTAGGAGCATCCAGAAAGCATAAGGTGCACCGTGTTTTTCTATGTGCAATTGACTTTAATTATACTAACTTGATATTCTTGAAGGAATCGTTTAGGGGACTCGATTTACCCGTTTGTTGCTGGAAAGAAGATACGACGAACCTTCGATTCGCGCAATGCTAAATGCTACCGTGATGGATTGGCGACTGAGCTCTCGCTAAAATCGTTTAATATTAGAAAATATATTCTAATATGTACCCAGGAATTTTAGAACACGATTCACAATTCTATATCAGAATCAATAGTACGACGAATTTTTCTAGCGTTGAATGTGAAAATTCATGTATTTTTAACACATGTATGCCTACCACCGAGACCCCCGAAATCTCAATACTATCGCTCGGCAAACATTGCCAAAGTTTAATCTGATGGAAATTAATCAAAGGATAAATTATTCACGTGTGTTTCAATATCGTACTACGCATCTTTGTGTCATTTTAACAAAATTAATTGCATAAATATATCTAAATGCAACACTTTTCTCCTTGCCAGTTGGACTAAATAACGCGTCAATGACGAGAGGGAATTCCCTCGTCCCTTCCACGTGTGACGCGTGTCACGTGGTGCATTTCACCGGTTTTACGGAACTTGACGAGTGATATTAGGAAGCAGCAAAAGGCATAATTTTCAACATTTATAATCACGTTCTTCTAGCATATGCGTTTTAAAAAGAATAAAAGTGCATGATAACATGTTAATCTAGCATCCCTCTATCTGTTTTCAAAAGAAAATGCCAGCCATGATCTACACTTTAAGAATCTAGCTCGTCTTATATAGAAATACTATGGGCGGATTCAGGATTTCTGGGGGGAGGGGGTTAAATGAAAAAGGACATTTTCAATCACCTGCAAGAGAATTACGTAAAGAATTGCACACACACACACGCACGCACGCACGCACGCATGCGTACATGCAGACACTGACACATGAACACACGCGCACCCACACACGCACCCACGTACGCACGCATGCACGCACACACTCATACATGCACGCCCACAGGCACGTATATTTACCCGTTCGCCCACATGCACACACAAATGCATGTCTTTGTGAAGACTAAAGGCATTAGTATCATATGCGAAGAGTAAAAGAGAGAGAGACCTTTGCATAGTTTAGGTATAACATTTATATAGATAGGAATGAGTAAGGGGCCAAGAAATGATCCTTGTGGAACACCACAAACAACATGTGCTGGATCAAAAAGGTGTACATTGTATTGAACATATTGTGTCCTGTCAGACAGGTATAACCTAACCCAGTCAAGTGCCACTCCCCTGATACCAAAATAGTACAATTTCTTCAGGAGGATTTGATGGTCATTCGTATCAAATGCTTTTAAAAGATCCAAGAAAAGGCCAATAACGTGTTGTTTATTTTTTAATGTTTCATTAATCTTTTCTAATATATCTATTAAAGGCAGCATAGTAGAGTGTTTTTTTCTGAATCCATATTGTCTTGAATATAGTATTTTCTACTTGTCTAAATATTTCATTAAACGGTTATACATAAGTCTTTCTAGTAATTTTGAAAATATAGGTAATATTGATACAGGCCTGTAATTGCTAAATAGTGATGGGTCTTTGGCTTTATACAGAGGAGTGACACATGTGATTTTCAGCATTGATGGAAACATTCCCTGTGTAAGAGAGAGATTGCAAATATGGCTTAATGGTAATATTTTCGAAAATAACCTCTAACTATTCCGTTTGTATAGTGTGATTGTTTATGAATCGTCTATGACCCGATAAGCCTAGTTAATCTTTATTTTCCCCAGTGGATGTACATATAAATATCACTTCTACGATTCAGACTTCCTCCATCCGGACTAAGTATGATCACCTTTCTCGGATATCTAGGTAGGCTACATATAGTTCTTTTTTGTTGTCTAGAGTTCTACAAATGGCTTCTGTTAATACTGTGGCTGCTGCTAAAGGTGAGGCTCCTGATGTAAACCCGTATTGCAATAGGCTTTGGCCCTGTATGAGGGTATTCTTGATTTTATTCAAATAAAGTTTCTCAAATATGATGCTAAAGACTGGGGTAACTGTAGTCTTCCTGTAATTGTCTGGGTTTTCAATAGTCTTGCCCTTCTTCTTATTGATTGGTGAAATTAGACCAAGTTTAAAAAGTGTCGGTATTGAGAAGCTCTGAAGAATCTCATTAAAGATTTTGGTTAATTGAAGGCATAGTTTGTAGTCGCCATATTTGATGTGCTCTGAAGTCATGCTGTCTAATCCTACTGCTTTCCTATTGGTCATTTGCTGGGTCACATTTGCAACCTCTTCTATGTTAAATAAAGTTGTTGTTATTTTCTGCCTGTTACACAGGAATTTAATGATTTCTCTGTCAGAGAATATAAGTTGGCGGTGTTCTTCATTGAAGTTAGTATCTGTCAGTGGGATGCCAAGAGTCTCAAAGTAGCTTGTCCATCCTTCCAGTAGATCTTGGCCCTCATACTGCTTGCCATCCACCGTAAGTTTTCTGTAAACTGTGTGCTACTGGATTGGCTCTGTCGCCGAACAAGCTGGAAGAATGGTTGTTGGTCGTTTGCATCTGCATCCATTATTTTTTCGTACAGACAGTCTCTAACTCTAGCCTTTACTGCACGTTGTTCCTTCTGAAAGAGATAATTATACCATTTTCGGTGTTTAACTGTTGGATGATCAGGATTATTTGGTCTGCCTGCTAATCTCCATTCCCTCATAGCTTCTTTGCCTGCTCTTGACACGTCAGCTAAAGTATGGTTCCAGACTGTTGCCTTTTTATTGTGGGCTATACGTGGCATTGTATGGGGTACATGATTTGAGGCCGATGTTTACAGGATCTCAGTGATATGAGAAATGGCTTCTAGTGTATCCAATGATAATGACATTTTTTGTAGTTCTTCAGTGATCTCAGATTCGTAATCCAACACATTTGCTCGGCCCCACTGTATAGTCTAGGTACTACTTTGAGCGTGACTCTTGACTGGCCTGTGTGCTTGAATATTATGTGTGTGAATGATTTTCAGATATATGGGTTATCTCCAAGGTTTAGTGTAGCTCGCTGGGTAGTGTCCGGTGTAGTATGTCGACTCGCCGTGCCACAAGTGCACCACGAGTGATGATGCTGGTTAGCATCCGGTTTCTGGGTGACAGACCTTGTACGAGACTGCCCTGCAGGAAACAAAAACCGGCTCCTAAGGCTGGTCGAACTCAATCACTCCGGTGGGGCTGTGCGACCATCGTCGCGAACAGTAAACACAACTGTCTCATCCCACGAGTTTGTGTCACCAGTATGCCTGTCCATAGCAATTTCGTCATCTATGGACTTACAAGATTTGATTTGGTGACCTAAAAAATAAGTCTATACAATGAGTTTACCTAAACAATTAAAAATATGCTAGATAAAACTACAATAAGCGCATACGAAAACACGAGACATAGAGACAGGTAGATGAACTTTTAAACATGGGGCTCCCGGAGGTACCACACAGTCTCGTAGGGCCACAGAGGTATCCCCGCAAGGGAGGCTCCCATACACGAGACTTAACTAGTTAACTTAATATAGTTATTATACCTCTATGCTGAAAGGAAGAAGGTTATCTCAGACGAAAAGTGAAAATTGTCCAGACATTTTAATAGAATTTGGTGGGAATGCGCATCTCGCCCGTCACCAGGTCCTATGGCACTGACCATTTTACCTGTCATTAGGTTTATATACAAGTTGCCAGTTTTGGACTGCGGTGCGGGAGGATTGTCAGTAAATAAGATAATAATCAATACATGTGTTTTCGCAGTGCTTTCCTACATTGGCTTAAAGTGCTAACTACTAAGTATCCGAAGATACACGGGAATGTGTATGTGACACCACACCCTGGCCATCACCGCTCGGAAACACCAATAGCTTCCCAGAGTCGGATCAGCCCATGGTGCGGATGGGGACATGCAAACAATTAAGAAGCCACAAGGCTGAGTGGAACATGAAGAGAGACAAAATTTTACTTATGAGTCTTACCGGAGTGTGGGGCTAGATTATCGCACTACCGGAAGAGAAGAGTTTATTACACAGTATGTAATGAAGAAAGGGTCTCTAATCATTTTGAACCTATAATCTTGAGCTGAATAGAAAAGATTTAGACGGTAGCATGCCGGGATAAACAGAGTTATAGCATGGACAGCGACCTCAGTGAAAAATTGTTGGTGGCGGGAGAGTGTTGCATATATAAGTGTTGCTGTATAGTGTTTCCTACGTGCACTGCAGTCCTATATTTTCTATGAATGAACAAAACATATGAACGGATGGCCACAAAACCTATATAGAGAAATAATTAAACTGTGAAGTATAGTTACTTGAATACTTCGTGGTCATTCCTAAGTTAGGCTACCGTGTTACTGAAATTGATACGTCGATGCTTAGTCGACGTGAGATGATGCGCTCTCTGGAAGCTGGAAAGTTCCTGCACATTGGTTCCCGCAAGCTCTTTTCTGCAAACAAGACTTCCGCAAGAACACTCATGGTGGGAGTACATCGCTTAGTGCTGTAGGCCTAATAGAATGTCTAATGAGCAGTCAGTAAAAGATATGATAGTACTGCATGGTGAAGAAAGTTCCCCATACACCGATGGCATGGATGGAATGTGTAAACAACCCGTCACTAGTGGGGGTTGTCAGAGACAAACGAGAATACAAAATAAAGCATCATGGTGCAGGGTATGTCAGCCAGCTCTGAAGACGCACCGGGCAGAGTTTGCTTGCTGCCGTCGAAAGTCGAAAGAACCGACACAATATTAGTGCGGCGGTGATTGAAATACCACTTTTAGGCGTGGCTGGCAGATCCAGCGAGTCATCCATCAAAGAACATCCTGTCTCTACATCTGTAGACTCACATATTCAGGCCGTAAAGGCCTCACCACAAATTTGTGTCACGAATTTAGCTGTTGGTATTCGTGAACAATTATCAGAAGTTCCAAATTACTCCTGTAAATGGGGTGTTACAAAATTGTTTTAGTGCGGTGGGTTGGAGAACTGCATGCTACGGGATAAAAACCAGACACATAGTGAAGGAAGACGCGTATTGTCTGTCGCGGTTGTAGTAGCTGGTACAGATCCAACCTGTTCGGCCCCTGGCCGAGGATGCGCTCGATCACTGGATCGCTTCTCCTTTTATACTTCTCATGACGTCACAGGCACAGGCTTCATCCAATCATCGTTCGAGCAGGAGCCAATCAGTGCGCAGCTAATACTAGTGCAGTCGATCATTCTAGAACATTCTAGAAGCTTTGCGTCCACGTGGTTATGACGTCACGGCAAAATTTTGAAGATAATCATGAAGAGTTTTCCCTGGATAACTCAGCCATTTCTCAACCGATTTTGAAATGGCTTACAGATTTGAAAAGCCCGTCGGATTATGGTCTTGATTACTGCCAGATTTAACGGGAACAGTCAATCACTAAGGATTACAGGGTACACTAAAAGCGCCATCCTATCTAGGTCGTAACTATGCGCTCCATATAAACATCATCCAGCGCGCATGCGCATCGTGCGTTTTAACGAATTTAGTCGTTTTTCGATACGCTATCTCTCCCATAGGCCTATATACGCTTATGGCTCTACCCAGAGGGGCTTGTTCAGGAAACGAATCCAGGACGGGCGGTGTGTATCCAGCTCAGCTGGTACGGCCGGTATCTGACCGGTCGATCCAAACTACACCACCCCCTCCTAGTTTTTCATCCGTGGCAAACGATTGCGCTTGGTGGATCGACGCACGGACGCACACTAGGCGGGAATTATAGACTTCCCAGGTAGGCATGTGGCCGGAGAGGTGTAGTGACGCATTAGACGCGTATTCAAGAGACAGAGCACATAGGGGTGCCAAGAGGAGGGGGAGGCATACTTTTAGTTTTTAATTTTGACCTGGAATTATTTTTCCAGGCCTTTCTTCTTTATTTGTTTTATTACTAATATTACGGTGCGTGCTATAACTTTATTTAGTAGATGATTCTAAACAATAGCTCGCATGGGTGTTCTCTTTGAGTGTGGATAATCATGATCTCCGCAAAGAACACCCAAGCTCCAACGTACCACAATTTAAGTTTGTAAATATATATAAAAATATAATAAGAAAAAGACAAGGTATATCTAAACCATGTAACATACCCTTACGAGGTATTTATTTATTAATCACACCATATTACTTGCACACCCTGGGTAAATAAAGGGGTAGGCAACACGTATCACTTAGCATTAAAATTATATAAAATATCTATTTGCGGCCCGTTATTGCGGGTCCGCAACGGTCAGCTCTCGCTGGCCTCATATCCGTCCTGACACCTGAGAAAAGAAGAAAAATAATAAGAAAAATAAGATATATAATAATAATAACATAAGAATTGGTTTATCAGGCAGCCTCAGCGTCGCACATGATGTTCCTACAACCTCGGAGTCCACAGTGCTCATTTCGTGTGAGACACAACCGGGCACTGAAGTGTGCGGCTGTGTCGGATAACCGTAGTCATCCTAAGGATGGGATTCAATTGATCTAGCATATATAATAAGAAGAAAAGTATTTTTGAAATAAAGTAATAATTAATACATTTCCACGAATCGCCTATTGATATTTCTGCTGAATTACATATGATCACACCTCTGCAATGAAATTTCCCCATTGAGTCTGGGTCCCGCGACTGATGGTGGTGGGTCGCGGTGGATGCACTGTCATTGCTGAGATGCTTTCACTCTTATTGGCACTCTGAAACATCCGAAGTGATGGTGGCGGAAATATGCGCGTCTGTAATGTCTCTCACACGTACTGCTGGTTCCAATATATTCGTCCATATAGCAGCGGCGGTACTAGTGGTTGCCAATGTTGCTGATGCGGTGGTGATGGTAGCTGTCGTTGTGGTGGTTGTAGCTGTCGTGGTGGTCGCTGTAGCTGTTGTGGTGATGGCAGGAAGCTGTACTGCGAGTCGTAGTGCGGGAGCGGATACGGCGGGAAACGGCATCTTCCGAAACTTAGCATACATTAGTAGACAACTTGCGGTGATGTTAGGCATGGGCTGGATAGCCTGTGTGTGGGCAATTCGTCTCTTTCCCGCATATGGACGTTATGGCGTGGTTCCCTTTCTGATTGTGGGGTCAGAAAGGCGAGGAGGCAGATGCTGAATAACACGGGTCGGAGTTACACTTATTGTCACAGGTTACAACGGTCCTGGTCCTTTGTCTATGGAAAGTTCGGGTGGAGATGGAGACTGCGGGTAACTTGGAATGTCTATTTCCGCAGGTTTCGTAATTACCACTGAAATCAGTTGACTGGTTAACACTGTTTGAGATACTATGGTGGCGGGTGTAGTGACCATAGTCAGATGGCTAATAACTGATGCAGGTGCTCCCGAACTGGATTCTGCGGGAGATTTTCGTTTCGTACTCTGCTTCAGGACCAGGGTGGATGATGTGACAGGTATCCGCGTAACACTTCCAGACGCAGCTGCAGGCAGGATTTCATGTCTGGGTGTTGGTACGTTGCTTACTGTAGCTGTGGGAACGATGGCTAACGGGATATCTATGAGTAGTGTTCTTTGTGCGGGCCATTTTCTCAGATGGGAGAACTTTAACCGGGAGCCGAGATTCGAAGCGGGTGGCTAAAATAGCATGATCCTCGTTCTCTTCTCCAGGAACTAACGTCACTTCCAACACACAGTGATGATAATGGAGCGCAAGTGTCACCCCGTAGCGAGTTGCAGTGTAGAGATACTGGCACGTCACACAAAAGGCTGACTGGAAAAGATGATCCTTATTAACATGAAGGGTGCGGTATGATTTCCTAGTGAAAGTTCTGGTACATGGCTCTCCGCTAGCTAACAATGAGATACACGGGAACCGCTTTGGAACTTGTACCGATTCTTCTTCAGATGAATCCGACAACGCTAAATCTTCAAGGAGTGACATCTTGTACCCGCATGGTAGTTAGTTGCGGGAACTTTATTCAAAACCTAATGCCCTATCTCTTCATGGTTTATAACTTTCCAGGCCAAATATAATAATGAAAATAATAAGAAAAACATCAGAATTTGGTTTGCGACACGAAAGAAGCCTAATGCTATTTTCTTCCCTGGTGTTGAGTTTTGACGGGAAGACAAAGTTTCAGCGCGTGCTTCCTCCTTTTATACTATTTGGTGACGTCACAGGTGGCGGATGACCACGCCTAAAAGTTTTTTTAACAGGTGATTCGGTCATCCTTATATGAATGTTTCCTCATTTTCCGGCCTGGACGTCATAGGATTAATTCCTCCCATATGAAGGGAGTACCTTTAATTATAGGAAGAATGGATCGTTAAACCTGTCTTTAGTTCGCACATTTAACAGCCTCCGATCAACATGAAAACGTGGTACTACTTTTTCTTGACGGAGCCTCACCTTTTAATTAGCGTGACGCGGTTCTCTAGGTTGGATGCTTATAAACATGCCTATTTAATTTTGGGCTGGAGCACTCGATGTGGTGTGTGGGAGCCATGTGATGTCAGCGGTAATCTCCCGGACTCACCCTCGCCACTCCTCCATCATGCTGTGGTAGTCGCGTCTTTGGGCGGCTCTTTTGTTTAAAGCGTTTGATCCAACTTACTGGAAATAGCAGTAAATGTCACGTGGCTCTAAAAAGCATGTGGTTGATTGGAAACGTGTATGCTGTCTATGGCCACGGCCAAAATGTTGTTGCTGAGGTGTAGTCTGTTGCAGAGGCGAGAGATAGAAATATATATGTTACAGCAAGATCATTATAATGTCCCGTATTTGCGCGAGTTCTTTAACATGCGTCTAAGTGGGTGTCTGTAATAGGCAGTTCTCAGCCCATGTTGATTATAGACTGGAACGCAAGGAAGAGAATTTTTGAAATTCTCTCTGTAATTTTACTGTCAGATTTTTGATGCAGCTTTACCGGCCCGTGCGCTAATTATTTGTAGCATGTTAGAGCATTTGTGCTCTTAATAAAAAATTTAACAGTAAAGTTGTAAGTAATTTTGATGCAACTTTACCGGCCCGTGCGCTAATTATTTGTAGCATGGTAGAGCTGTTGTGCTCTTAATCAAAAATTTAACAGTAAAGTTGTAAGTAATTTTGATGTGTGGTTTAAACAGTTCTATTCATGCGGTAGATCAACGTTACTGATCCCGTCAAGATAGCTGTGTTTTCCGAGCGGGAGGGCTGGCCAAGCATTCTTCTTGATGGGTAGAACTAGCTCCGTCCCGGCCTAGACCAAACACATTAGTACCATTTTTAATAATGGTTAAATTACAGTACAACTCGCAAACATGTGGGCTACAGTTATTACAATTACAATGCCGTCATTAAGGCAGCGGTAGTCTATATAAAACCGCATGGTTCCATCCTTTTTACCTGCTAGCACTATAGGGCTAGCCAATGGAGATGCTGAGGGTTCAATAATACCAGTCTGCAATATGTCGTTCACTTGTTGGTGTGCTTCCGCTTCCTTGTGAACGGGAAGACGTCATACCGGTTGTCGTATGGGGCGATTATTGCCTGTATTGATGGAGTTTCGTACGAAATGAGTCTCTCCGAGATCCATATCTCCGGAGGAAAAACTATCGTGATATTTATGTAGTAGTTTCCGAATTTCTCGTTTTTGTGATTGTAGTAATTTTTCTGTGATTGCGGTGGCACGTGGATATACATCATGTAAATGTTCGCATAAATCATCAGTCATTTGCGGTGTTGTGTCAGAAAGTGCAGGTGATTCCAATGAGAGTATGTCCACTAAATGGCCGCAGTGTACTCCGGGTTCCAGAGTGATGGGATCTGCGCTACCATTGAACACTCTAAAAGGTATTTTCTCCTTATTTGTAGTATCCACTATTATCAGAAGTTCCAAATTACTCCCATAAATAGGGAGTTACAAAATTGTTTTAGTGCGGTGGGCTGGAGAACTGCACGCTATGGAATAAAAACCCGTCACATAACGAAGGAAGATGCGTATTGTCTGTTGCGCTTGTAGTAGCTGGTACAGATCCAACCTGTTCGGCCCCTGGCCGAGGATGCTCTCGATCACTGGATCGCTTCTCCTTTTATACTCCTCGTGACGTCACAGGCTCAGGCTTCATCCAATCATCGTTCGAGCAAGAGCCAATCAGCGCGCAGCTAATAATAGCGCAGTCGAATGTTCTAGAACATTCTAGAAGCTTTGCGTCCACATGGTTATGACATCACGGCAATATTTTGAAGATAATTGATTAATGCCAGATTTAACGGGAACAGGCAATCAATAATGATTACAGGGTACCATCTCGGTACCCTAAAAGGACCATCCTATCTAGGTTGTAACTATGCACTCCATATAAACATCGTCCTAGCACGCATGCGCATCATGCGTTTTAACGAACTTAGTCGTTATTTGACACACTATCTCTCCCATAGGCCTATATACGCTTATAGCTCTACCCAGGGGGGCATGTTCAGGAAACGAATCCAGGATGGGCGGCGCGTATCCAGCTCAGCTAGTACCGCCGGTATCCGACCGGTCGATCCAAAATACGTTGGCAATGAGTAACAGTTGTTTACGAATGTATTAGTACAGAGACCTAATGATACCGTCCTTATATTGAAACTGATCTGTACATAAATGAGATCAACTTTCACCATTTGATTCATATTCAGTAGTTTCATTAGTTCAGTTTAAGCTTTGAAGTAATCCTATAGCCTCGGACCTTATTACCACGATCATTTCTGCCTTTCTTATATAAGGAATATCTGGGAGCGAGGACTAGTAACGGTTTCCTACCCTAAATAAACAAATTATTGATATTTTACCCTAGTATTATTTTCAGACATGAAGCATTCTTAGACACCAAATATTATCTGAATTACTTTCTGGCACTGAATGTTCTGATGAAAGAGATACAATAATCGCAGAAGAATATGCAATCTGGAGAGAGAAAATGAATCAGAATAGCTACTATTTGTGTGATAGTTCCGAGTTTTCACATATTCGTTTTGCCGTCTATTCCTAGATATGTCTATGGTTAAAATACGAGTTCGTTTTTCTGTTGATTAAAGCCAAACTTTAATCTTTAACATCTGTTGTTTATCATGAACATTAGTTTGTTTACAACAATTTAATCAGTTGAGAACCGCCTTATATCAGACTGTGTAATGGACAGGAGAAAACTGTTTCTACGAAGGACCTTGCTCCCAGTGGTAGCGTGAATGGACAAAATCCGTGTTTGTCTCAGGAAGCTCCATCTGAGCTTCCACGAGATTCCATAGAGGACAATGTTTCTGATCCCTCGGAGGTAAGTGAGTTGGATGACTTATTTTCAAACGACACAAATCATACTCAATCCATTCGTCTCGACTCGATCATGTATCGGATGATACGTATACTGATTCAGGTGTTTATGATGACCAAAATGAACTTCGGCGTTCTGCTAGAATTAAGAAACCTCCAAATAGACTTGATGTGTAGAATAATAATTCAACATCTTTCAATGACTCAAACTGTACTTAAAGAATATGTATTATTTCATAGGTGGGGTGAATGTGATAGTTCCGAGTTTCACATATTCGTTTTGCCTTCTATTCCTAGATATGTATATGGTTAAAATACGAGATCGTTTTTCTGTTGATTAAAGCCAAACTTTAATCTTTAACATCCGTTGTTTATCATGAACATTAGTTGGTTTACAACAATTTGAACCCTGTAGGAATTACCTCGCTTATATATTGCCGACAAGCCAACATATTAAGAATCTAACTCGTCTTATAGAGAAATACTATGGGCGGATTCAGGATTGATGGAGGGAGGGGGTTAAATTAAAAGGACATTTTCAATCACCTGCAAGAGAATTATGCAAAGGATTGCCCACGCACGCACGCTCACACGCAGACACGGACACACTCACACCTACACACACACACACACACACACACACACACACACACACACACACACACACACACACACACACGCATGCACACACACACACACACACGGCCGCCTGCCCCTCAGCACACACGCATGCAAGCCCCAATGCCTACCCACCCGTTCAGACACCCGGCCACACGCACACACAAATGCATGTACGCACCATGAGAGCAAGTGAATTCATTTACCATTCTTGGCTTCTTTCTCTGGTATAGGCCAATTTTCTTGTTGTGATGGTAAGAATGATAGCTTCTGTTCATGATAGTGCATATCTGTGAAGGAACAGCTAAAATATCTGATCACTTAGTCAATATATGATACTAAACCCGCTATGTGTGTGAATGATTTTCAGATATATGGGTTATCTCCAAGGTTTGGTAATTAGTAACAGTTGTTTATGAATGTGTTAGTACAGTGACCTAATGCTACCTGCTTATATTCAAACTGATCTGTACATAAATGAGGTCAACTTTGACCATTTGATTCATATTCAGTAATTTTATTAGTTCAATTTAGTTTAAGCTTGGAAGTAATCTTATGACCTCGGACCTTTGTACCCAATCATTTCTGCCCCTCTCATATAAGGAATATCTGGAGCGAGGACTAGTAACGGTTTCCTACAATAAATAAACAAATTATTGATATTTTACCCTAGTATTATTTTCTAACATGAACTATTCTTAGACAACAAATATTATCTGAATTAGTTTCTTGCAGTAAATGTTCTGATGAAAGAGAATAATCGCAGAGGAATATGCAATCTGGAGAGAGAAAATGAATTAGAATAGCTACTATCTGAACCCAGTAAGAATTACCTCCCCTATCTATTGCGGACAAGCTAACCTTAAGAATCTAGCTCGTCTTATAGAGAAAAACTATTGGCGGATTCAGGATTTCTAGAGTGAGGGGGTTAAATGAAAAGGACGTGTTCAATCACCTGCAAGAGAATTAGGCAAAGAATTGCACACATGTACGCACGCATACACGCAGGCACGTACACATGCTCGCATACATGTCCGCCTGCCCCTCAGCACACATGCATGCATGACCCAATGCCTACCCACCCATTCGCCCACTCTTACACACAATCACGCACGCACGCACGCATGCACGCACGCACGCACGCACGCACAGACGCATACACACACGCACACACGCACACGAGTCTACCCCTGCAAATCACTACACCTATAAAGAGATGGTATACGATATTTATAGCAATCACGTAATATATCCTTATGGTAGTGGTTCTTCATGGTGGGTTAGGATTGCCATTGGAGACAATATTTCTATATATGAAAAACACCATGTAAACCACTACATGTGATGATAGCACACACGTATTTAACTACATGTGCAAATCACCACATTTTAACACTAGCGTAAATTACACACATGCAACTTACTACATTCCCAATCCACTACATATAAACACTTATTTAGGTTAACACACATGCAACTAACTACATTCACAACCATCTACAAGCACACAAGAGCACACACATGTAAATGACTCCACTGGTAACCCACTACATGGACGCACTTACACACATTAGTGCATTACACACATCAAATTGACTACACCTAATGGTATCACACAGGATATCCACCTCATAAGGGAAAACTGTGCAAACCACTTCATATACACACATTGCACATGCAACTGGCTTCATTTCCAAGCCACTACGTGAGAGCTCATATGTATTAATTTACACACATGTAACTCACTACGCTTGTTAATGTCACATAGGAAATAGCTCCATAGCTAGTTGAGAACTGTATTACAGTACATTCTAACATAGTAGATGACTGGCCCAGGAGTTTGCTCAGCTAGAGTTAGCCGGCATAATGCATGCCAGTTTCTCCAATTTACGGCAGAAATGGTGGATAGCTAATAGCTTATATTACTGCAATCGTTTGCAAAGGTCAAATTTGTCACCTAGCAAACTTGATTTGTTGGTTGTGGTGGCGGGAAAAGATGTTAGAGCTTTCAAGAACAATATGGCATAACACATTACTCACTATCACAATCTACTTGTGTTGAGTGACCACCTGCCATCGTTAGCGACATCTTGATGGGCCATAACCGTACCCATTCTCTATCTCAACACTGCCATTCTAGTAAGTCACACACCAATTTAATTCTGATCGCCACTGGCATCTCTGGTTGCAAGAATAATTGTAGAACACCATAGGTCTTTCCTCATCAAGTGTTAGTCATTGATCATCGAAGGTTCCTCTGCTACCAATCTATATTGGTAAACACTAGATTCGCCAACCCTGACATTCCTCTACCAGCCCCTCCATCCACGTCTCTGGTTGTGTCACCATCTCCTGCACATACTTCGAGTGTCTTACAGTCTCAATAAACACATTCCCCAGACTCCCTGACTAGAAGTCAGCACATGGGTCCGTCTGCAGTTCACATATCTACCTAGATAACTGTTTTTCAAGATATCATAACAGTTTACTACTGGCTCTTGGAATACAGTTACCTTTAATTATGAACCCATATCATGCTCTTCTAACATTGACCTTGATTTTTGTTGCTCCTGTGATGCATTTATGGTGTGAAAATGTGGAAATACTGTACGTAATCTCCAGGCATTGTGCTAATAACTATTTAGGAGGATCATATCGATGGTCTCGGAAAATATAGATGTGTAAACTTTGAAGTATTGTCACCTGATACTGGGTCTGTTTTGATAGAGTCAAGCATACAAGTTCCAGTTGTCAGAATGTTTTTAGACTATTAGTTACATGTTCTGATTGAATAAATTATTGCCAGACAGGACCATAGTTGTCCGTTGTTGTTGTTGTTCGGAGGTAACACCGATACAGGATGGTATTGCCGGTGGTGTGTTGTTAAAATTCTGTTGCTGCACTGTTGCTCAGTTGAGGATTGTATTCAATATGTATCCCGATAACTGAACTAGAGTATGAACGGTAATGCTGACTACAAGACTAAAATCTTTTCTTTACAAACACCATGAATCTAATCATCAGAAATCATGCTGATTGGTACCGCCATACCTAACTTTCAGTACAATATTAGTGTATACCTCAGGATGTACATGATTGTATGATGGTGATATGGGGAATGATGATGATGCTGCTGATATGATTTCGTCTTTATTGGTCATAGATTGAGTTCTATGAAGTCAGATTGCACAACGCTTAGCAAGTTGATGTTGTAGTATCCTCTGCATGTCTGACACCTGTTTGCGCATACGGCTACAAATTCTAATGCCTTTTGAGCAGGCATTTTGTCTGCCGTTAGATGAACATGTCTGAACATGGATCATCGCTGTTGCGCTACTTCCACAGATAATGGCTCTGTACTATGCAGTTTGTATGATGCTGAATTTAATATTACGTTGTATGGCCAGCAATCATTTGTAATGGGTCGCAGATGTTTGCGGTGACATGTGTCAAGTTTGTTCAAGCATGCTATCGGAGCTGCCCAGCTGTTGCAATTGTATACATTATGGATACATATGAAATCGCTATTTCCTGTTACACACCAAGTTCCAGTTTGACTGCCCTCTTGGATCGCCTTCCCGCCAAAATGATCCATGTACTATATATGTAAAGCATTAGGAAATCAAAAATGTCTTTTTAATGGCTTCTCGAGCACCACTAGGCCGATTTCAAGTATATTTGGCAGAAAGCTTCCTTAGGGCATAGAGATATAGGTTTTTTCAAATGACGCCGGTCGGTCAATTTGCCCGGTGGCCATCGTGGATTTTCGTCTCAGAACTGGACATAACAGACTAAACCAACACATGTACAGGCGGTTCCACCTTACGACATCGCCCGCTTGTCCTTGTGGAGAAGCAGAACAGACCACAGAGCACATACTTCAATGTTGCAGTACGTATCAGCTGCTGAGAGAAGAGATCTGGCCTTTGTCAACCTCTTTTCTTGAAAAGCTGTATGGGCCTGTGGAATAACTGCAGCAAACCACAGATTTCATCTTGAGAACGGCTCTCCAAGTGTGATACCAGCGATCGAAAAGAAGAAGACAGACAATATAGATCAATGCGACACCAAGTGGGCTTTCATTCAATCAATCAACGTTGAGGTCAGGGCTGTCATCGACCGCCAACCTCTGCTTGGGACAGGCCCCCTCCCAGACTGGCTATGACAGAAGAAGAGTATGACTGCCCTCGACACCTACAGGGACAACATGTGTCTCTGGAAATGTCTAGCAGTCCACCGAGGAGCGAGAGCTGATAGAAGTACAGCTCCTGCACGAGAGCTTGCCACACAGTTCTACGGCAAGACAGTACCTGATGTCCGCAAGACCTCGCTGGATCAGCTCAACAAGGTAGAGTTCTTTGCCAAGATCGGGATTCGTGTATATGAACCAACTGAAGAGGGTACCTTGCACATGATTAGGCAAGCGGCTCACTACCGTGACACCATGCCCATCGGAGTGTGGGACCACCACGCCTTCTACATCAAGAACATCTCCAAGCTGGCACATACGCTGGTCTGCAGTCACTGTCAGCAGAGGTTTACAAAGGAATGCCATCTTCAACGCCACGCTGATCACTGTACAGGCGGCAAAACAAAAATCATGTGTCCTGGTGAGAAGGTTGAAGTGCCACACTCTGCATATGAGAAAGCCTTCCATCCGCCCCAAGCATCCAGTTCAGCGGCTACTCGTTGGATCGAGTATGAATCGAGAAACAGAGGCGTACACATGCACCATGTAGAGTGTGGGCAGGGTGGCGAGCGTTGGATCGAGGGCGCTCCCGTAGATGGTTATGATCCGACCACCAACACCATTTACCAGTTCCATGGCTGCCACTGGCACGGGTGTCCATAACACCAGCGAGGTGAGGATGCCGAACAAAGATACTACAAGAGAGGTGAAGCTGAGAGCCTCTGGATGCACGCTTGTGGTACAGTGGGAGTGCTGCATAAAACGCTGCCCATGCGTCCCTAAACGAGTTCGGACTGTCCCATACCCACACTTCATAGTATACGACTTCGATCGAGAGTACTCACATACCTATCTCTGTGTCAGTTGGCTGCTCCTTAGAGGGCGCCATGAGTGAACCCACTCACCTCTGCAATCCTGACCCCAAAGAACTGATCAGAGAGTTCATGCTGGAGATCCAACAGCGAGCATCTCTAATTCGGTCAAGGGTTTGGGCACAGTACATACTGATAGACCTGGACAAGCTCCCAAAGCGACAGCAGCAACTTATCAACGAGTGGTGTGACCAAGTGCCTGTACTGGAGTTCACCTCTGGATGGTATGACCTGAACCTTATCAAGAAGTACTTTGTCGATGAGCTGACTGACAGGACAGGTACAGTGAAAGTCGCCAAGAAGGCTAGTCAGACCATGTTCCTTATAACACCTGAGCTACAGTTTCTCGATGTGCTGAACTACCTCGGCCCAGGAGTCTCGTATGCGGTATGGGTCAAAGCTTATGGGTGTACACAGAAGAAGAGCTAGCTCCGGTATGAAAGGTTTGACACACACATGAGAAGCTCAACTATCCAGGGCTTCCTGACTACTCAGCATGGACATCTAAGCTCAAGGGTGGCTACCTCTTGACGCGAACAGAGTGGGAACAGTGTAACCAGACATTCAGCGAGCATGGAATGCAGACATTCGCCGACTGGCTGCGATACTACAACAACCTGGACGTCAGTCCATTCAGCAAAGCCCCAGAGCGAACGCGGGAGTTCTACACAGAATGAGAAATAGACATCCTCAAAGACGCGGTGTCTCCCAGGTGTGTGACTGCAGCACCTCCGATGCGGAACCACTCAGCACATGCCGGATGTTAGCCTCTATTCACCAGACAAGGAAGCCTACGAGTTGCTGAAGCGTGCTGTTGTTGGCGGTCCCAGCATCGTGTTCACCAGATACCATGAGGCCGGTGTGACTCGAATCCGCCAGAGTGAGCATGTCTGCCAACGTCTACTCGGCTACGATGCAAATGCTCTGTACCTGTCAATGATGGCCAAAGAGATGCCGTGTGGTAAGGGGGAAGTGCTCCATTGGTCTGGTGCTAGTTGGGTAGCTAGCTTTAAGGAGGCTCTCCTAGCAGACAGCTGGTTTGGGTTTGCTGAGGTGGATATAGAGGTCCCCAAGGCTCTGTGGGCAAAGTTCGAGGAAATGCCTCCTCTCTTCTATAACCGCGAGATTCCGGTAGAGGCAATCTCGTCTGAGATGCTGGCATATCTAGGGCAAACAGGGAGGAAGCGGCCCACCACCCAGAAGCTGGTCGGTGCCCTCTCTAGCAGGAAGCAGCTGCTGTACGTCCCGACCCTCAAGTGGTATATAACCCATGGCCTGGAGAGCACTGCTGTATACCGCACCATAGACTATGGGGCCAAGCGCCCATTCGAGTGGTTCGTGGAGAATGTTACGGAGGCCCGCCGCTCGTGAGATGTAGATAAGAGCAAAGCGCTCTTGGCAGATCTTTTCAAACTCCTCGGCAACAGTGCCTACGGGAAGCTCATAGAGGCCCTAGAACGTCATAGCAACATCAGTTTCATGAAGGATGAACACGTGGTAGACAACGCCCTGCATAGTGCATGGTTCGAGGATCTCGAGGAGATCGGTGAGTCATACGGACTCCAGAGTTGCAAGCCGAGGATCACAATTCGAAGGCCCTTCCAGGTGGGGATAGCCGTTTATGAGCTCGCGAAGCTGTGAATGCTGGAGTTCTACTATGACTTCCTCGATCGCTACGTAGCTCGTGACAGCTTTGAGTACCTGCAGATGGACACTGACTCCGTGTATATCACTATAGCAGGCTCCAACCTCGACGACGTCATTCGCCCTGAGATGCAAGGAGAGTACCAGGCTCATAAGCAGGAATGGTTAGCTTGGGACAAATGGTCTGGACGGACCCCAGCACTGTTCAAGCTTGAGTTCGAGGGCTCTCGTGCCATCGCTCTCTGCTCCACATGCTACTACGTGGAGAGCGCAGCTGCAAGTAAGGGAATGACAAAGTGGCAGAATGAGGTCTCTTGGCAGAGGTTCTACAACGCCCTACATGGCGGGTGGACAGAGCTGAAAGCGAGGCCTACACAAGGGTATGGTGACGTATGCGCAGGAAAAAGTCGGACTCTGCTTACTATGATAAGCGCCATGTGCTGCGAGATGGTGTCCATACCGAGCCCATCGAGTATCATGTTAGCACCCTAGCGGGTGGTAGCTGTGTGTCTTCAGGGACAAGCTGAAGCTCTTCTATGACAAATGGTCGCCTAGGCACCCCGTGCTGGCATGCCAGGTAGCACAGTGTAGGCCGCCCGGCCGCCTCCACATACCTGTCAAGCCTGTGAGCATCTATCGACCAGTTAGAATTGGTTGCATGCCGTCGACCACCTTCCAGCTCACCAGGCTCATAGAGGTACCGAACCAGAGCATCAGGTGGTAGGCACGCCTCTCCCTTGTTCACTCCTCTAGAGCTGTAACCAGCAGAGTGTCTGATAGCCTCTACCAGCTTCTTCCCGATTAGCGTAGTAACCTCGACATTGGATCTCTCCACCACAGCAGGCAGCCCTTTCACCCATACTCTAGAACATTCACTCGGCGCGGCCATTTCCTGGGTGTATTGGTGTGGGAACAGTCTCTCTGCCAGTGTCCGACTCCACTGCTCAATGATAGCCTGGGCATGGTGATGCCCTATCTCGCCTCGCCTAACTGCCACACCGTGTTTCCGCATGAGGGCTGCATTCTCCCCTCTGAACTCCTTACCCTCATCCACCTGCAACAATTCCAGCCACTGGAGGGGATTTTCCGAAGCCTCGTAGACACCCTGGAATGCCTGGGCCACCTGGCCAGCTGACTTGTCTGTGAGCGGTACAGCCGCCTTGTACCTGCTGGCGACATCGACGATGGTGAGGGCATACTTGTAGGTCTTTCGACCAACCGAGTCGTGTGGAAGGAATAGAACATCTGCCTGGTGAACTCTGTTCTGGACAGTTTCCTCGAAATGGGCATGCCTGATGTGCCATGGACGATGTCTGTACATCTGCCACATCGCCTTGTGGCTGAGCCACTGGCTAACTGTCTCCAATGTGAAGTTGTGGCCCTTGCGACGTGCAGCCTTGAGTAGTTGAGGGGGCTCATGGTAATATCCACCAGGCTGATAGTAGAGTTCCTCAAGAAAGACGGTTGATAAACTCTCGGATTTCATCACTGACGTCCACTCCCGTCCTGTCATGCACGGCCTGGGTGAACTCTAAACAGACGAACAGATGGCCGTCATTCATTCGACCATCACTGAAGACCTCCTCAAACTCCTCTGTACACTGGCGTCTAATCTCTGCTGGATCCTCACTGAACAGTAGTTTATCGACCAACCCTCGGAAGTTAAGGGACTTGACCAGGTCATACAGAGTTGCCATCCTTATATAGCATGGCTTAAATGTTCAGCGGCCCAGATGGCCGCGAGTGCTATGGCAATGTACGGTAGCCAAGGGCCTGCGACTCCGAAGAACGTACCTACTCCTGAGGCGATGGCTGGTATGGCTTCAGAAATCTTCGCCCCACCCCATGGAGAGCATAGTTGGCGATCTTGCGGAGCATCTCGCCAGCCTTCGTTGTGAACACAGCCATCAGCACCACAACTGCTGCCAGCGGACCGATAGAGCCTTTTACGTAAGTGCGATAGATTCCTTTCGCTCTGTGTACTAGCTTGTGGGATTCGGGCTCTACATCATCATACTCATCCGCGGTATCCGCTACATCGTAGTCGTCTGCATCATAATCATCCTCCTCATCATAGTCCTCATAGTCCTCGTCATCTATATCATCAACTGGATCAGCCTCTGGTTTATACATCGCTCTGGGGATCCGTCGCTGGGGCAGTTATATAGTAGCTTTAAACTGTAGTCTATAGCATGGCCTCCGTAATCTTGAATGCGGGCATGTTTGCCGTAGCGAATTGGGGACTCAGCTTCTTCGACAAGAAGGCGGCAGAGGTCGAGCGTGAGCGTCATAACCAGGCGATGGAGACGCTGTCTAAGGAGAAGTTTGAGTACAGCAAAACACTCGAGCATATGCGCCAGAGGGAGGCACGCCGACGACACCTCCGAGCTCAGGTCAACGAGAGCCTCAAAGAGACAGATGAGAGTCTCGATGAGTACTACGAGGCTGTAAAGATATCTGAGCCAACGCTCGACTAGGATGCATCGACAGGTCAGAAGACATTGGAGTTTATAGTAGTGGTGGCAGCTGCAGTGGTGACGACAGGAGGCGTGCTCTACGCACACTCAAGCTGAATACCTGATGTGGTCGACACGCATACCTTAGCATAGCCAAAGTAAAGTACTGTCACACCTAATGAGCGAGTCCCATCTATGAGGTTTCCGATGTTGAAGCTGAGCCCGTTTCCCTGATTAGGTGGGATGTTCCTGTCCCCGAGGTGGTGACCGCCCTCGAGTGCCGACTCGAGGTCGCCGCTTCCATTGGTTAGGCGCAGAAGTGCATATGACTTAGTTTTCTGTCTGTAGAGTTGGCAATCAGCCAGCTCGCGTACCTCACCAAAAACATTTGTCCCAGCAACCACAAGCTTGAAGTCGTATAGCTTATCCACCTACTAGATGGCTCCTCCCTTCTGAACCAGGACCGCAACAGCGACACAGTCCGATGCACCACGATGCAATGTCAGCTCTACCCGTTGGTTAGCTGTGGCTTGGACCTGCTGGTGTTCTTGCTCCACATGCACGATCCGCTGTTTGGAACCTGTTTGCCTCAGCTCCTGGTCATTCTCGTCATGCCAGACATGAAGTCTTGGAGCATTCATCGTCGCATCTGCGAGCTGCTCAGTGTACACCATGAGTAACAGCCTATCCTGCATGGCAGCCGGATTCACATGTGTGTTCTCGAGGAGATTTAAGAGTGGAACTGCCACGGGCTTCTTGACACCTGCCCGTAGTTCAAATTCGGTGAACCCCTCATTGCACCTCACAGCGTAGTACCCCTTTTCCTTCGCATAGAAGGTTGGGCCACGAGCAAGCGGCGGACCTAGGACTCGGTACTCATTGTTCACATAGGTGGTGTCCACGGTGCTGGTGCTCTGCACGATCTCCCACCTGTTCAGAACCTGCAGGACCTCAACTGTCTGCTCTATTGTGCTCTGAAGCTTGAACTCGAGTGTCATGCTCTTGATCTTGTGGATCTGTGCCGAGATTGCAAAGTCAATGCACTTCCCAGCAGCGGTAAACGGGTTCTCATCGGGTATACTTGGTCGAATGACTGTCAGGCAGTCCTTCCAAGGATCAGTGCGGTGCGATGTCGCGGGTTCAATGGCCCCATCTGGATGTTGCACATACTGCAGCATGTTTAAGGTCTGGGTATATAGAGGGGCTAAACGGCTGCCATGTTTGGTAAAGTTCTCCAGCAGATTGTCTATAGGCAGCAGGACAAGTCGGCATGACAGTCAGCATGACAGTCAGCACGACAGTCAGCACGACAGCCACGGCGTGCATTGTCCCACTGTGACAGGGTCCGAGAACTGCTTCCTGACATCAACATTATCCACGAGCGAGCCAAGGTCACACCTCCATCTGATGCGGAGATACTGGCTGCCATAGAGGAAGGAGCGCCAGCTCATAGTACAAAATAACTCCTGACTCGGATACTCTACCGGAAGTTTGACAGTCCCCAGAGCAGGACACTCGACCTACCTCCTGTGGCCCAAACCATAGGTCCTGTTATTCTAGCTCTCCAAAGGGCGAGGGTCGACCCCAAGAATCTACTAACGGCCGGGAAGTGGGCTGCCATATTTAGCCTCCATAGCCAGGAAGAGCGAGATATGCTGGATAGCCTCCAGTCTGGAGCAAATAACTACTTCAGGGAGGAGGTCAGTGCGGCAGTAGCAGAGAGCCATGACACCGGTCATGCAGAACGTACTCAGGAGGGGTTCACTGTTGGCCGCAAGGAGGCTGTTGAGCACATCTTCAACGAAAGAGGTCGCAGAAGATTGGCCAGTAATCTGGCAGCATTTCTGAAATTCCCAGATAACTACCAGGACTACCTCATAAAATCCGCTCGCAAATAAGATGCTCATCGTGCATGGACAAAGTGGATCATCTATGATTGGTTCCAGAAGAAGAGAGTCCTAGAGACGGACCATTGGCTAGAGTTTCGGCGACAGTACGGACTTGACAAAACTGCTGAAGTAGCAGCGGAGACCGCTGACGAAGGTCCTCAAGCAGTGGAGACCGCGGACGAAGTAGCGGAGACTGTGGACGAAGTAGCAGAGACCGCGCAGCCTTCTGATGAATGAAAAAAAGTTGCAGCATGGACCGCCATGGTCTCCGCTCAGTCTGTCAGCGATGACGCGTAGAGCAGCTAGTTTCATGTCTGGATTCAGCTTGTAGGTGAAGGTCTGCACCTTTTCCAGAGATGGCTTGAAGTGTGACAGCTCACCTGTCTGCTTGTTGCTGAAGATGAAGCGGTACAGCTCAGCTGCCCTCTGTACACCTGCGATAAAGTCCCCTTTAGTCTCCTTGAGGGTTAAGCTGTCGTATATGGTCTCGAGCAGGGCACGTCCACACTTGGAGCTGAAGTATAGCAACCGGGCATTGTGGCAGATGTCTGGTGAGATCGTGTGGTGTACTTCTGAAAGAGGATGAAGACAGTTATCTGTGTGTGCCGGATGCGCCTGGTGATGTTGCTGAGGTAGGTGACTGTCTTCTGGTCCATTGCAGGGTCATCGATGACTAGAACAAGTGGTTCTGTCAGTCGGGCTGCCAGCAGCTTCTCCATCAGTGCTTGCAGGTTCTGCGTCTTGGTGATTAGGCCATTGTACCATTGATCATTACTGTCAACCGCCTCAGTGGCGGTTTCAGACACCAGAAGGATGTATTGAGAGTGTAGATGTTCGGCCAGGAGAGCCCGCAGCAAGATGTTTTTCCCGTGTCCTGACGGGGCAATGATCAGCACCACCTGGCCAGCATCGGCCGGCCTACTGTCGATTGGTACAGACATGCGTGCGGAGGATGGTTAGCACTTGGTCGGTGGTAGCCTCGTCTATATCTGGGAGACTAAAGGGCAGTACTTCCTGCACCAGCTCTTTCACCTGCAGAGTAGGGAATCTTGTACCTCCGGCGGATACGAAGGATTCGATGGAGGCATCAAGCATGAAATCCCATCAGCAGCTGAGAAGATAGTGTAGAGGGCCTGTGTCAGCACCCACAGTGTCCAGTACATCCAGTATCTGTATGATACATGCACGGGAAGCCATGACTATCAAGTGGTCTTAAACGGCAAACCAAAGAACCCTGACTTCTTCACCTCTGGTAGCCGGTGGCTGGCGGTAGCACCTGTTTGGCCATCGACAGTGATATGGCTCAGGCCGAGGGTACCTATCTTGAGATTGTCTCCATCCTGTCGGAATGAGCTCCGTGGTTTCAGGGGATCCTTAACCAGGTCCTGTACATAGGACTCAGCCATAACCTTGATGGCTCCAGCCTCATCGACTCCGAGCATACCTCGCATCGTCGCCCTCTCCTTGATGCCCATCCCCTTGTATACAGTCTTGGCCTTGTTAATGGCCGATTGTCCTACCATATCAGTGTTCCCGATGAGATCTCAGGCTGGGATGGTAGCTCGGATCTCCTGCGGGTCTCCCTTCTCATCGAAGTCTAGGAAGGAGATAGGGGCAACAGTGTCCTCTGAACCGAGGCGTGCCTCGCCCAAGTGAGCAAGATCGCCTAGCTCTTTGCTTTCTAGGTCTGTGAGTGACAGAGTCATAGTGCTATATATAGACGGGTTAAACCTACTAGCCATACCCCCAGTGAAATAGTTGGGAATAGGAGGACCACGCAGTCGGCCAACGGAATAGGTAGCAGTGCTCAGGGTACTGGCCCTCTCTGCAGGGGCATACCTTGTGGGCGGTCCACCATTCCCGGGTATTGGCGATCCTCAGTCCGCATGCTCGACTATGGGCTACACACCGCCCTCTGGCACGCCATGCCTCATATGCTGCACGGGTCTCGTGATCCATCTCTCACTATTCAGAGGGGTTAAACGTAGGTGACGATGATCACAGCCATTGCACCCATTGCTAGCCATAGAACCACGGCCTCCATTAATGCAACATGTTCACCCATGATCTTGGCGGCAACAGTGTAGGAGGCAGCACTGAGGGCGATCTTTGGGATGGGGTGAGTTATTCCGAGAGAGTGCCCGGCCACCCCACTCACCACTGTAGCGAGGACAGCCGCAGTGGTGGCAGGAAGAACCTCATTTCCCCCTGTCATCTTCACCATGCCCACATTCGCCGCCACGTTACTGGCGACATGGACTGCCAGAGGGGTTGCTTCGGTCAGTAACTTCTGTGTCTTGGTTCACAGCAGGTTCTCCACCTTCTGAAGACTCGCCTGGCTCTCGGGCAGTTGCTTCACGATCTGTACCATTGACGTCATTGTTTAAGCACTGAGTATACAACACGGTTAAACCTCTGCGTCTCCTGTCGAGAGAGCTAATAAGATCGTCCCAGTCTGCGTCTGCCAGGTGGCTGGGTTGGTACTCAGGAATATTCATCTCTCTATTGAGACATCTTAAACATGTCCGGGCTCACACTATGCGAGAAGTACTATGATGTTTTCGGGAGGGAGTTGAAGGACTACAAGAAGAAGACACCAGATGAGCTCGCTCAGCTCTCCAGTGCCGAGCTGACAGAGGATCTGACAGCTGTGAAGCTCTATCTAGGATTTGGCAAGGGACAGATCTGCTTCATCGAATACCTTATCATGGGCGGGAGTATCGTCGAGCAGCTCCTGCAAGCTAAAGGTTTCTACAAGGATTGGGAGTATCTGTCAGATGTGTTCCAGCAGTTGCAGACTACCATGGCCTCACCAGTCTTAGAGCTGAACAAGGCTCTGCGATACTACAAGCTGGAAAAAGGATGCGCTGCCGAACCCTCCATCCCTTGGATGTGCATGTTGGCAGTGGGTATAGGCGCTGTAGGGCATGCCAAGATGGTTCAGTGTCTCACCGTGGTCCCCACTGCTACTGTAGAGAGTCAGGATAGTCTTATAACTGATTTCCTAGCGGCGGAGTAGGCTGATCCCGAGCGCCATGATAGCTAGGCCTGACACCACACAGAGATCTACCACGGGAAGCGGTGTCATGTCGATTGGCTGCAGTGTCAGGGCACCTGGAACTGCCGTGTCGACTGGCTGCAGTGTCGGGGTCGGAACGCCTGTATGGCTCATACTACATGTAGATGCGTTGGTGGCAGCATTGAAGTCGAAGTGAACACCGGGGGAACTCCCCTCGACTATCATGTTGTTATAGCCCCTGAGTTGGAGGTCCTCGATGTTCACGATCATGTTGCTCGGAATCAACCGTAGGTGTGGCGAAATAGCAAAGTCAAGTTTGCGACGGGCCTTCTGCAACCCCTGCTGGAACTTAGCAATATGACTACTGGGGTCTGCCACGATGATCATATCCTCAACGAGACTGATGAACATGGCCTGGACCTCTGCTCCGCTGACACCATCTATGGAATGCCACAGCTGGGTCTGTGCTGTAAGGAGGCAGTAGCACAGTGCTTCCAGGGACTGGTTGATCCAAACGATATTATAAAATATCAAGTTAGTATAATTAAAGTCAATTGCACATAGAAAGATACGGTGCACCTTATGCTTTCTGGATGCTCCTACATGTATTTCAATAACAATGAACTCATTTACGCGTTTGGTGAACATAAATTTACCCGTCTATGAACTGTGACCATTTACCTATATACAGATAGGAAAATCACTTTCGTGTGTACATGCATGTACATAAATGCCAGATTTAATGATCGTTTGCGTGTGTTTATATAATATAATATATAATTAATGGAAAACTCCAGTAATTTGCGGATTCTAGAGATTCCCGGATAATACACCTAAAGGTGGTGCGCCAGACATTGGCGGAAACTCCAAGAACAGAACAGAACAGATGGCTCTGTTATCAAATTAAGTGGTTATATTAATATATGAGCAGAAACAACATATCATTCATAGTGTAAATTTGAAGTTAATGTTGAAGTTAATGTTCTGCTAGGTACTGCGCATTAGTTACAGTGGAAACTTCACTGACTGTTGCGTGAAACCTCCGCCAGGATCACTAAATAAAAAAGAAGCAGCATCACCACTCGCCATATCTCAATATCCCATGACAGTTTAATCACCAGCAAATTACAATCAACGAGCACTTATCAGGTCATAATCAGATATGGCGTGTAATATGACGTAATAATATCATTACGTCATACCTAGGAATGAAGGCGCACATTCACACCAATATGCGCGAAAGTAAAAGTATTTAAACTGTATGCTTTTACAAGCTTAAATTGTGTAGCCCATTGTAATGAAACGAAATAAATATTAACATAGGGGCCTACGATGATTTTAATCCATATAAATTATTTAAAAATTTTAGTTGTCATATGTTAAAATTTATTTAGTTTCATGAGGCCTACATCTATTGCCTATAGGCACACCATCTAAGCCTCTAAAGTATACAATTTTAACAATTATATTTTCAAGCATTCTGGGGTGAATATGCACCCTTTACACGAACCTAAACAGGGGGATCCAATGTGTCAATCAAGAATTTAACGTCATAGTCAATGGAGGATTCCATTTTCTCAGCCAATCATATGAGGTCATAATCAGCTACGTGACGTGTACGTCTTGCAGGATGACGTCATAATTAGTGACGTCAAGAAAGAATGATGTAGCAGTTCGTCACGAAGGCATAATTGATGACGGACTACGCGTTGTTGTACGAAATTTATGTCTCTACTATTTAATAAACATTCCGTTGAATATTTTGAAACTAATTTGACTGGGTGTTGTTGCTGCCATATAAGCTGCAACAACACCCAGTCAAATGAGTTTCAAAATATTCAACAGCTTACCTGTTTTCTGGAGATTGAGCTTCAGGGAGTGCAGGGGTCGATCAATGCCCATCTTTAACCAAACTCCATCCACGCTTTGCCCGTGTTGTCAATCAATCCCTAAACTCTCGGAATTTAAATTTCCAGAAAACTATACATGTACAGGTAAACTGTTGAAAATTTTGAAATAAATTTGACTGGTTGTTGTTTCTGGCACCAACAGCGACCAGCCAAATTAGTTTCATATATTCAACACCACGTTTATTAAATAGTAAATACATACAATTCATGCAACAACGCTTATTCCGTCATCAACTAAGCGTTCGTGACGAACTTAACTACGCTATTCGTGGCCTAATTGATTATGACGTCAGCCTATACGTCAAGATATGGGTCTCTATTTAGAATTATTTAATTAACCCCTTAATGGTGTAGCCGGAATAAACCGGCCTTTGCAGTCGTCCTGGGAAATGTCAAGAGAAGGCTATGTTTAGAATTTTGCCGCTTAAAAGACTGGCTCTTGTAGTTCGGATCGACCGGGCCGTGCCAGCTAAACTGGGTACGCGTCGCCCGTCCTGGATTCGTTCCATGAACGCGCCCCCCCCCCCCCACTCCCTGGGTAGAGCCATAAGCGTATATGGGCCTGTGGGAGAGGAATTTCGTCGTAAAAATGACTAAGTTCGTTAAAACGCGTGGCGCTGCATTGACAGAGGACGTATGTATAGCTTGTCCAAGAGCGGGTGGCGCTTTTAGTGTATCGAGCATTGTAATTCTGTATACTTGCTTGTTTCCGCCAAATCTGGTATCAATCAAGACCAGAATTCGACGGGCTTTCCAAATCTATAAACCATTTCAAAATTGGCTGAGAAATGGTCGAGTTATCCACGGAAAACCCCTTTAAATTATGTTCAAAATATTGCCGTGGTGTCATAACCACGTGTATGCAACAGTTTTGGAATGTTCTAGAACGTTCGTCTACGTCACTATTGGCTACACGCTGATTGGCTATTGCTCGGCCGTTGATTGGCTAGGGCTTATGCCTATGACGGTACGAGTAGTATAAAAGGAGATAAAATCCAGAGATCGAGAGCATCCTGTGTGCAGCTCCGACCAGGCAGGACAGTTATTTCACCTCTGTCTCAGTCATCTTCTCTCCCGTAGTGCTGCAGCAGTTTTCCGAGCCACCGCAACTTAAATTTTGTAAGCTCCCGGACAGTCGTTCGGGGGCATCTTTAGAACTTTAAATAATATTGTTCACGTCTAATCAAGAACCAACAAGGAACAATATATTGTGGTGAGGCCTTCTACGGCCTAAAAATGTGATTCTACAGATGTAGAGGTAGCGATGTTCTTTGGTGGATGACTCGCCGGATCTGGCTGCCACGCCGAAAAGTGGATATTCAACCACTGCACTGATGTCGTGTATGTTTATTTAAACTTTGTGACCGCAGCAAGTAAACTTTGCCCGGTACGTCTTCAGAGCTAACTGATGTACCCCACACCGTTAAGCTTAGTTATGTATCGTCAACAGTATTCAACACCCCCCCCCCCCCCCCCCCCCCCCGTTTAACGGGTTGTTCTCAACTTTCATATTTACCGTCATTGAACGGGAACCTTTCTCATAGCAGTAATGTTATCGTAGAACTTACTGACCGTTCATTAGACATTCTTATATAGTGATTACCATCCTGAGTTCGCACCGCTCCCATCCTGGATTAGCATGCGGGAATCCTGTCTGTGGGAATCTACATGCGGAAACTCTTCCAGCTTCCAGAGAACGTGTTGACTCACATCACACCAACGGTGACGTATCAATTTCAGTCACACGATAGCCCGTCCTTAAGAATGCCTACCGACTATTCAAGTAACTATACTTAACATCTTTACTTATTCTGTTAATAACAACTTTAATGATTGTATCTCATCTTTGTAAACGGTCCCGATGATTAAAAGGCACCGTAACGGTCTCGGAAAGCTAGTTAAAATTTCTTTATCTGTTCATAGTTATTTTTATTTACTGTAAGGTGTTTTCCCTAACCGCACCGTTATAGGTCTATCAACCTGTACCATTATTGTTATCCTGATCAATTCACATTGTTATTACTTGTACTTGGTTAGTTTTGTATATGGCTAGTAGCCATTCGTTGATATGTTTTGTTTATTTGTAGAAAACTTAGGACCGCAGTGCATGTAGGAAACACTATACAGCAACATTTATATATGCATCACCTTCTCCCGCCACCAACAATCTTTCACTGAGGTCGCTGTCCATGCTATAACTCCCTTTAGCCCGGCATGCTACCGACTAAACCTGACTATTCAGCTTGATAGGATAGGTTTAATATGATTAGAGACAATTTCTTCGTTAGGAGACACATAGTGAATGCCTCTTTTCTGGTAGTTGCGATAATCTAGCACCACACTCCGGCAAGGTTGTGTAAAATTGGCCAACATACCTATATGGCCTCTCATCTATAAAGTTATTGTCTCTCTTCATGTTTCACTAAGCCTTGTGGCTTCTTAATTGTGTGGATATCCCTATCCGCACCATGGACTGATCCGACCCTTGGAAACTATTGGAGGTTTCCGAGCGGTGATGGCCAGGGTGCGGTGTTACACACACCTCCAGTGTATCTTCTGATACCTAGTAGTTTATTACCCTTGCCAATGTAGGAAGCACTGCGGAAACATACTATAATTATTAATCTTTTTTTTTCATCTCTGAGATCTTCCCCGCACCGCCGTGCAGATCTGGGCAACTTGTGTATAAACCTACCATCAGGTCAACAGTTTAGCTCCATAAGACTTGGTGATGGGCGAGATGCGCATCTCCACTGAATTCTGTAAGAATGTCTGGGCAAGATGTTGGGATCTGCCACGCCCCCACGGGAAGGACATTCACGGTGGGTATTCGTCTCTCCAACCCCCACCGTAACGATAGGTCAGTTGCTTAATCTTGCTTATGTGAAAAGTAGGCATAGTCCTGTGAAGTTTTATTTGGTTGTGGAGAAAGATAGAAGGATTTCTTGCAAAGTAACATGCATTCACGCTGTCTTGAGTGCTGATGCCTTAGGATATCCGCTCTCATTGACAGCCATATCTAAAAGCTAGGTAGGGCACCCACCATTTGCGGCCTAAACTAGGTCTTGTCTTTGAACCCTAATGGTAGGTTAGGCATAGAAGACACGCATAAATAAGAGCGGCACCTACTAATTCAGCATTTTTGGAACTACATAAGACGGTGTTTTTCTTTCCTTTTCAGTTCAGAGGTATACTACCTTATATTAAGGTAATTAGTGATCTTGTATGCGGGAGCCTCCTTTACGGGGAGCTGCGAGGCTGTGTGGTACTTCCGGGAGTCCCACATTTAGAAGTTCATCCGGCTGTCTCTATGTCTTGTATTTTCGTATGCTCATTGTTATCTAGCAAACTTGATGATCTGTTTAAGTAAACTAATTGTATATGCTTATTTAGGTTAGGTCACCATCAAATCTTGTAAGTCCATAGATCTCAAAATTGCTATGGACAGCCATACCGGTGACACCAACTCATGGGATGATAATGTGGTGTCTAATGGCCGCGACGATGGTCGCATGGCCCCATGGAACAATTGAGTTCCACCGGCCTTAGGAGCCGGTTTTTGTTATCCATAGGGCAGTGTCGCATGAGATCCGTAACCCCGAGACCGGGAGCTAGCCAGCATCATCACTCGTCATGTACATGCGACGCGGCGAGTCAACACCAGAATGGCCCGACGCTACCCCGCGAGCTACAGGTGGCGCCGGGCGAGTCAACACCAGAACGGGCCGACGCTACCCCGTGAGCTACAGGTGGCACCGATGTGGGGCTCGAAGGACAATAACATTAGCAGCATGCAGCAAACTCACGCCTACACCATATAGCGAGCTTAGTATACTTTCTCCATTCAGCGACAATTCCCTCGATCAAGAGGTAGTGTCCTACGATGGACACCACGCTCGTATGCTCACTGACTATGCCAGGAATTCTAGCAATGCAGAATCACCAGCACCACAATATCACCTGTTCTCGCCCATCAGTGAGGGGACCTTCCGTGATGCCTCACAAGCGGGAACAGAATTTTGTACCGTATCAGACATCCATGATAGGCCAACTCTATTAGGGCCGGATTGTGGACGATCTCGACAAAGACCCATTTACAGGCAAACCTATTATCCTTCCCATCACTATCATTCACCCGTATCATCACCGGATAATGAATGGCAGGGTTATAATCCTTATAATAGACAACCTCCCGTGCAGCCCCCATTAAATGTACCATCACATTTTCAGGGGATGACACGTTACCAGCGGGAGGAGTCGGCATGACCATTTCATCGATACATCAGTCATGCCACACATCCCGCCCGTCAGCCGACTGCACCACCACCATACGAGGAGTGTCTGCCCTCACCATACGAAGAATGTCCGCATCATCTCCACAATGTACCGCCTTCCGTCCATAGACCTACACCGGTTTATGGATCCGCAACGGGGTGGACATCCATGGATTTGCTTACACGTGCTCGTACTCCTCAGCATCGGCATCAACAGGAAACACCCGCAGCACCACCACTGCCACCCGCACGATGACCAGCATCAGCTTTTTCATCGGTCACCCGAGTACCACCACCACCCAGATTTCCACCACTCAGTTCCTCCCGTGGTTCTGGCCGAGTCATTCTCCCTCCAGAATTTAGTGGGGAGAATGACTGGACCAATTACAAAGTCCAGTTCGAGATAATAAGTCGAACAAACCACTGGAATGATCAACAAATGGGTGAATATCTCGCCATGAAGCTTTGCGGAAAAGCCCTTCAAGTTCTCGCGCACCTCGGGACAGACTACACCCCCACCTACACCCAACTTGAACGAGCATTGTCGGAATGGTTCAACGACACCACTCTCGGAGAAACTAGCCATCTCCAGCTCAAAAATTTCTGATGATGCACAGGCGAGACACTACTGGAGCTGGCTAGTCGAATCTGGAGACTAGTCACCCATGCGTATCCCAGCACGAACATTGAAGGCGTCACCCATCTTCATCTCGACATGTTTATTGACGCGTTGAGTGGTGAACCCGCTCTAAAGGAAAAACATTCTCGCCAACCACGGAAGCGTGGCACAATTAACAGCCACTGCGGTACGCATTGAAAATTTCCTGGAATGGGAGAAAACCAACCTCCGCCAACTTCATCTTATCAATGCGATAGACGGTGCGCATATTGCCACATCACCCGACAACCGCGCTACACTCACCATGACCACCACCACACAACAACAACAGGCACCAACACAGCACTACGATCAGAATCGCGTGCCTAGAGGAAGAGGGCGTGGCCAAGGCCACAACAGGGCCCCAGCAAAACAACAACAACCGCGGCAACATGCATGATAGAATAGACGAGATAAATAAACAGATCTCAGCACTCACCAACTTGGTAACAACACTCAGTACAAACTTGGCAACTACACACCTCAGGACCGCAAACACTACCAACACCGTACCACCACCGAACACAAGTTTCGGATGTGATTAGCCAGGACATTGGAGAGAACAGTTCCCTAATTGACCTCCGTCTACCACACCCACCACAGAACACCGCAACCAGATAAGCCATTAAAATCCTAAGGGCACCGATTGAAGAGTTACCTTGGTGCCCGTATTTACCACCTGGCTCAACTGCGGCCCCCGTACAACAACGTCTGGTGACTAACTATCACCATCAAGCATCAGCCTTCACATGCACACCAACACGCACAGCTTCATATATGTCGGTGCCTACGATGCCTCCCACATCAGCAGCACCGCCATCCCCCTCTATGTCCACACATAACAAACCTTCTTTTCTGTGTAAAACGGCAGTGGTAGGTTGTAGCACCTCCGCTGAAACAACGTTTCTGCAAGCGCCACGTCCCACCACCAAAACACTGGGCTCTTGGTGTCCTTTGGTGGTATGCAACACACCTTCCCACACAGTATCATCTCCAGCATCTACAGACAGCAGCAGTACAGGAGACACAATCAATTCCACATCATGGATCCGCAAACAATGACGCTGCCGCCAGTATGAACGTATTCCTCGACGTCGCTGCTTCTTCTGTGTATCTACTAAGCATCTGATGATGCACTGTAAGAAGTGGCTCATGCAGGTAGCTCTCATCCGTGATCGCGAGAATCCAATCCACACTGCAGTCTACACTAACACCGCATACAAAAATGGCAACAGACCCATCACCACTGCTACCACCAGCTCCGTCATCACCAAAGCATTCACAACAGCGGCAACGACGAACTGGCCCTTTCCTCGATCAGCCATCAACAGCATTAAAGGAAGCAATTAAAAAACAAGCCGACTTCATACAGAATGATTCCGTTCCTCCACTTTCACAGGCGGTATCATTGGAGACTCTTCCGCAGGTGCACCACGAAGTTATATACAAGTGTGCCTGGCGGTATTTCCACCAGTGCCACCATTGACACTGGAGCTTCTATTACCGTATTTAACAAGCGCTTATATGAGAGCATCCCACCTCATAAAATGTCTCCCCTTAAGCCTACAAATATATATTTACAGACAGCAACGGGAGTTGATGTGCCCATAGCTGGTGTAACTAATCTTATTATTCAAATAGAGGAGATGCAATTCATACAGCGAGTTTTCATCGCTTCTATCCAAAACGACGGCCTTCTTGGCTCTGCTTTTCTTAGTGCCAGTGAAGCCATCATTCACTGCAAACAACAGGAACTCGACATACACGGCTGACGGATACCTCATGGACCGGAATCATCATTAAAATAATACGTGTGCAGTAATACTTTCAAGTACCGCCACAGTTGACCCAGGACAGGAATAAATCTTATGGGCACCCGCACCACAGTTAGGAAGCAACACCCATATCACCATGCTGGAACCAGACCCTGATTACATGATCGCCTCACAATGTGCAAGTCCCCGTATGATCGTAGACACCACCAACAAAGAACACATACCTTTTCGTGTGTTCAATGGCACCGCAGATCCCATAACTCTTGAACTGGGATTCTGCATTGGCCATTTGTGCGACGTGATCTCTTTGGAAACACACACACACTTACCACCCCACACACAGAAATGACTGATGATTTACCTGAACACATTCATGATTTGTACCTTCGTGCCACAGCAGGATTACAGCAATTGCAAAAACAACAAATACGGACTTTGCTTTATAAGTATCGCGATAGTTTCTCAGCAGGAGACATGGATCTCAGAGAAACTCATCTTGTGCGACACTCCATCGATATGGGAAACAATCACCCAGTATGACAACCGGTATGACATCTGCCCATCCATAAGGAAGCAGAAGCGCACCAACAAGTTCACGACATGTTGCGGACCCGTATTATAGAACCATCAGCATATCCATGGGCCAGCCCCATAGTACGAGCAGGCAAAAAGGATGGAATCTTGCGGTTTTGCATAGACTACCGCCTCCTTAATGATCTTAGCATTAAGGATGCTTATCCCCTTCCTGGGATCGATCAGGCCTTGGACTCCCTGTCCTGAGCCAAGTCCAATGGGAAATCTGTCTATGTTACATCGATGACGTAATAGTTTTTGGACCTATGTTTGAGCAAACACTAACAAATTTGGACGATTCCGCACGGTCAACTTAAAGCTCAAACCAAAGAAATGTCATCTCTTCAGACAGAGCGTCGAGTTTCTGGGACATGTCATATCTGGTGACGGTGTGGCTACTCATCTGTCAAAAACAAAGGCAGTAGCAGAGTGGCCATTCCCCCTTAGATCACAGAAACTCGGAGTTTTCTTGGCTTATGCCAGTACCATCGCCGATACATCCGTCATTTCAGTGAGATTGCTTCACCCCTTTATAAGATCACTGAAAAAGATCGACCATTCGAGTGGACGAGTGAGTGTGAAGGTTCCTTCACGGCATTGAAGGAACTCTTGACGACTGCCCTGATTCTTGCTCATCCTAATCCAAACCTCGATTTCATCTTGGACACTGAAGCGTCGGCTTAGGATATTGGCGCAGTTCTGTCTCAGATCACAGAGGATGGAACGGAGCAGGTATTGGGTTATGGTTCGCGTACATTAAATAAAACCGAAAAAAGATACCCGACTACGAAATGAGAACTACTTGCGGCGGTACATTTTGTCAAGTACTACAAAAAATTTCTGTACGGCCGCCCATTTACACTCCGTACAGACCATGCCTCACTATGCTGGCTCAGAAACCTTAAACATCCGGAGGGCCAGGTAGCGAGATAGCAGGAATCCCTGCAAGCCTACAACTTTATCGTTGTTCACCGTCCTGGAAAATTGCATGGGAATGCCGACGTCCTCAGCAGGATAGGGCAAGGAGATGAACACAAAGAGGCCACAACCGTGACACAATCTACACAGCCATCTCCGGAGTTCCCCGAATTGCAGTGCGCAGAGTGGAATCCGGAGAAAATCGCACATGACCAAGCAACAGATGCGCAAACACGAAATATATATGCGTGGATCCAGGAGGGGGTTCGTCTTCCCAAGGAATCTAAATATTATTACCAGCGGTTTGAAGAATGTCACCTCAACAACAATGTTCTCTACATCAATAACCGTCTGGTAACCCCGGAAAGTTATCGGCATATTATACTACAACAACTACATGATAACAGCGGGCATCTGGCCGTGGAAAGCACCGTTACCCGCATCAAACAGAGATTCCACTGGATCGGGATTCGTGATAGTGTGAAGGCATGGGTTGCCAAATGTATCCCATGCCAGAGATGCGCTGTTGGCCAGCACCATTACGCACTGTTACAAGTAAAAATTGTTGGTGCACCATGGGAGTGAGTGGCTATTGATGTGCTCGGACCCTTGAATATGACAGATGACGGAAACAAGTACATCCTCGTATTACAAGATTATTAGTGGTACAAGCATTTGCTTTGCCGGACCAAGAGGCATGCACAGTAGTGGAGGTCCTGGCAAGCAATGTATTCTGCCGTTTCGATATGCCCTATGAACTACATTACGATCAAGGAAGTAATTTTTAGAGCCGGCTCATATCAGAGCTCTGCAAATTGTTTCACATCGTCAAAACAAGGATGACTCAATATCACCCCCACGGTGACAGGATGGTGGAGAGGTTCAATCGAACTCTCGCAGAGATGCTTATTAAAGAAACACGCCTTGATTGTAGAGATTGGGATTTAAGACTCCCATATGTACTCATGGCTTACCGCACTTCAGTACATTCCAGCACGGGGCACACCGCTGCTCGGTTAATGTTAGGATGTGAATTAGCCTAACCCCTGGATCTGGCTATGCCTCGGAAACCAGGAGAGAAAAATTTACCATCTCTCTATGTTGAACTCATGATGCGGCAGCATATAGAACAGGCCCATGAGTTAGTGAGAGCCTCATTATCCACTGCACACCGGCGGAGAAAGACATGGCATGACCGGAGAGTGCATGGAAATCTGTATGGAGCAGGAAGGATGGTATGAGTACACGATTCACGATGGTTCGCAAATGTGCCAAGTAAACTGAGTTACCAGTGGAAAGGCCCCTATGTGGTAGTAGGTAAGACGTTGGACGTGACCTACCATATCCGTGCTTCGGATGGCCTTACCTCAGTCATCCACATCGATTGGCTTAAACCATGTGTCAGTGATGGCCCAGCACCAGAGCTCGGACTGGGCCTTCCTCGTGACACCGGCACAGAAATTTCTACGGAAAGCAGTATTCCCACGATTAGCACAGAGCACCACGGTGCCAGTTCAACCCGTCTTCTACCAAGCAAGAACACCGGTGAATTAGCGGCTAATGCTGAGGACGATGACAAGATACATACTCGCCCTCTCCCTCCTCAGCATGGGTCTACTCGATCTGGGAAGCCGTATTTGAAGAACTTTCCATTTGTTTTGTCCAAGGGACCGGGTGGAAAAGCTGTTCCACCGATCTCTTCCCACTCCCACCCACTTCATGCTATACCCCCCCCCCCCCCCATTATAGAGTTGCCGCAAGCAGAAGCTGAGGCTGACCCAAGCCATGCTTCCTGTGGGGTGGACCATGTGATGAATAGCATGGAAGTGAAGAGGCTTTATGAAGCCTTGCGTGTCTAGAGCCGCAAAACTGCACAACTCGATGTACATGACCCCGGACCACTCTCCAACCAAGCCGCACTCTTGTCCTTGACGGCACCAACGCCCCCGTTCCAACTGGCGTCTCTCATATATACACCAATTTTGCATATCACCGGTCCAGTCCATTTCACACTCCACTCATCGTCTGCTGACCATCAATCTTCAGATATGAGAGAGACTGCTTCTACAGAGGAGGTGGCATCCCGCACCACACCAACCAACAATACCCCCCCCCCCCCCCACCGCGGTGGTCAGGGAAGCAGCCTGTTCAGCAGACTCTCGGCTCGAATTTTCCCAGTGTCTAAAAACTACGACAAGGTGCCAACCATCGTGTACCAGGAGATGACCACATCCCCCTGTCCACGGGCCAACCTCTCCATAAGGCCCACCATACTCCCCCGTGAGCGGTCAGGACATCACACCGCAGACAGAACGTCAATTACATACAGAACACACTTGCCTTCAGGACTGGATACGTCAATTCATCATTGCGCGTACATCACATACATACTCGGTACATACATACAACGAAGACATACAACACAGGCAACAACGTCGCTTAGCAGCGCCTAACGTTTTTTAATTAAGCGCCGTTAGAGACATATATTTCTGCAACAGATCCATCCACACAAGATACGGGGGAAATACTATCTCCCGCACCCCGCCTCCCGCAATAACAACAGACTCGGCGTTCACCAGCGTGGAACACTGGAATACACCCATCTCGCATAGCATTAGCATTAGCATCATACAGCAGCCCGGACTTCCCGACAACAATATTATCAGCAACAAACAACGGCTAACAATTCTCCCGCACACCCCTTCTTATCTAGTCGCGGGAGGACTGATCATGCGGATAGAAGGAATGCATTGCAACCACCTACAGTACACATCACGGGAGAAACGTCCACCCCTCCCCTCTCCTCTCTCGCAATGTCATACGGAAACAGCCCCGAATACTATGCATCATTTACACGTAATAACAGTCAATATTATTAAGAGAGCAGGATGCCCGCATTGTCGTCAGTCACGAGTAGGATTTTGCTACCGAAAAGTTGAATTCGATAATGGATTGATCAAAGTTACGACAGCATCCTTCAGGTCATCCGTGCTGTAAAATAACTCTGTCCCGCCCATGGGCTCGGCCATTACAGAGCGAAATACCAGCAGGTTCGATAAAGTTGACACCCCACCGCGGCACCCCTGCAACCAGTGGCAATAAAAACGTCATAAGCAGCCATGCGTATCAATCAATTTTCACCAACAAGACAGAAACACAGACACTCAGGTTGACTGTATTCACAATCTCCAAACGATGGCATTGTAAATCGTAAAACTGTGTGCACTCATTTCCGAGCTGTATTGTAATTTAACCATTATTATTAATATTAATGTGTCTGGTCTAGGCAGGGACGGAGCTAGTCCTACCCATACGGGAGGATCCTCCCTCTCCGAAAACACAGCTATCTCGGCGGGGTCAGTAACGTTGATTTACCGCGAGAATAGAGCTGTTTAAACCACACATCAAACTACACGCAGCTTTACTGTCATGTTTTTTTTATTAAGAGCACAACTGCCCTACCGTGTATACCAAACAAGTTCACGGGCCGGTAAAGCGCCATCGAAAATCCGACAGTATAATTACGCACAGAATTTCAAAAATTCTCTTACTTGCAATTCCAGCCACAAATCAACATTGGTTGGAAAATGCATATGTACGGACCAGTCAAGCGCATGATAAAAGAACTCGCGCGCAACGGGGATGCTGTTTCAAGAGACAGGGGGTCAAACATATATGTTTCTACCTTTCACAACATAGGGATGTATTTATAACATCAATGATACACCATTAAAAAAAACCCCGTATCTAGTACGTACAAAAACGTACACAATACATAATTACAATCTCTAATCAACCACGTGTTTAAACAAGAAACATGTGACTTCTAATCATTTCCAGTAAAAATTGGACAACAAGGCCATAAACACACGAGTCCCCGAAATACGCTACTACCACAGCGGGATGGAGGAGTGGCAAGGGTGAGTCAGGGCACAGGCCGCTGACGTCACTGCTCTCACACACCCGATCTGGCGCTCCAGTCTGAAATTAAGGCGAGTTTATAAGTATCCAATCTGTAAAAAACGCTTCACTCTAATTAAAAGGTGATGCTCGACGGGAATAAGTAGTACCCGGTTTTTATTGATCAGAGACTTGCGAATACGCAAAGATAAGACGAGGTTAATGAGCCATTCTTCCTATAATTAAAAGTACTCCCTTTGTATGGGAGGAATTAATCCCTTGACGCCGAGAATAGGAAAGTGAAAAACTTTCCATATAGGGAAGGACCGAATCACCTTCAAACTTCCAGGTGTGGTCATCCACTCATCAGTGACGTCACTAAATCGTATAAAAAGGGGAAGCGCGCTCTGAAACTTCGTCTTCCCGTCAAAACTCGACACCAGGGAAGAACAAAAGCATTAGGCTTCTTTCGTGTCGAAAACTAAATTCTGCTGTATCTTTTAATATTATTATTTTCATTAGGCCTGGAAAGTTGAATGAATAGATAGGGTTTTAGGTTTTAATTAGGTACCCGCAACACAGCTACTATGTGGGGAGGAGATGTCACTCCTTGAAGACTTAGCGTTGTCGGATTAATCTAAAGAATCGGTACCAGCCCTTAAGAGGTTCCCGTGCAGTTCGTTATTGGCTAGCGGAGAACCATGTACCCGAACTTTTACGCGAAAATTCCGACCTCACTTCATATCAACAAGGACCATCTTCTCCAGAGAGCCTTCTGTGTGACATGTCAGTATCTCTACACAGCCACTGGCTACGGAGTAACGCACGTGCTCCGTCATAAGCACCGCATTTTGGAAGTGACATTAGTTCCCGGTGAAGAAAGCGAAGATTGTGCCACTCTAGCCACCCATTTCGAATCTCGGTTACCAGTTAAAATACTTCCGACCGAGAAAATGGCCTGCACGAAGAACACAACACGCAGACATCCCATTAACCATCGTCCTTGTGCAGTCACACTAGCAACCGTATCAGCAAGTCGACATGAGTTTTAACCCTCAGTCGCGACAGTTAGCACTATGCCACAACCTCGTCAACACTGGTCATGAAAGCGAGTAAGAAGCAGAAGTCATCCACAAAATCCAGTCCGGCAGCACCCGCAAGAATCGCTACATTTACGAGCAGCACGACAGCGATAACCGCACCTACACCCATATCCGCAGAAGCATCCGCGACCGGGCAGCAAATAGCAGTAGTCATAACGGCGCCTACCGAGATGGATATATATATAGTTATCCACAGTCACCATCTCCGCCCGACCTGATCATATATCTATCTTATTTTTATATTATATTATCTTTATTTAATTACGGTACGTTGGAGCTTGGGTGTTCTCTGCGGACACAATGATTATCCGCACCCAAAGAGAACACCCATGAGAGCTATTGTTTTAGCGAATCATTGACTAAAATAATAAATAAAAATTAAGCACGCACCAAAATATTAAAAACCAAAAAGGAAAGACCTGGAAAAATAATTCCAGGTCAAAAATTAAAACTAAAAGTATGCCTCCCTTCTCCTCTTCGGCACCGCTGTGTCTCTCATAACACACGTCTATTGTGTCACTACTCCTCTCCGGCCACGCGCCCACCCGGGAAGTCTATAATTTCCGCCTAGCGGGCGTTCGTGTGTCGATCCGCGGTGCGTGATCATTTGCCACGGATGTCAAACTAGGAGGGGGTGGTGTAGTTTGGATCGACTGGTCAGGTACAGGTCATACCAGATAAGTTGGATACGCGCCGCCCGTGCCGGATTCGTTCGATGAACGTGCCCCCTGGGCAGAGCCATAGGCATATATGGGCCTGTGGGAGAGGAATTTCGTCGTAAAAATGACTACGTTCGTTAAAACGTGTGGCGCGCATGCGCGCTAGCCGCTGCATTGACAGAGCACATGTAGCACGTCCAAGAGTGGGTAGCGCTTTTAGTAGGTGCATTGTAATTCTTTATACGTGCTCGTTTCCGACGAATCTGGTATCAATCAAGACCAGAATTCGACGGCATTCCAAATCTATAAACCATTTCAAAATCGGTTAAGAAATGGCCGAGTTATCCACGGAAAACCCCTTTAAATTATGTTCAAAATATTGTCGTGACGTCATAACCACGTGTATGCAAAAGTTCTGGAATGTTCTAGAACATTCGTCTACGTCACTATTGGCTACACGCTGATTGGCTATTGCTCGGCCTTTGATCGGCTGTAGCTTATGCCTACGACGTCACGAGTAGTATAAAAGGAGATAAAATCCAGAGATCAAGAGCATCCTTGGCCAGGGCCTGAACAGGTTGGATCGGCATGCAGCTCTGACCAGGCAGGACAGTTATTACACATTTCACCTTTGTCTCAGCTGGCTTCTCTCCCGTAGTGCTGCAGCAGTTTTCCGACCTACCGCAACTTAAATTTTGTAAGCTCCCGGACAGCCGTTCGGGGGCATCTTTAGAACTTTAAATAATATTGTTCACGTCTAAGCAAGAACCAACATGGAACAATATATTGTAGTGAGCCCTTCTACGGCCTACACATGTGATTCTACAGATGTAAAGGTAGCGATGTTCTTTGGTGGAGGACTGCTAGTTATAATTTCTTTATCTGTTCATAGTTATTTTTATTTTACTGTAATTTGTTTTCACCAACCGCACCGTAATAGGTCTATCAACCTGTACCCTTATTGTTATCCTGATCAATTCACATTGTTATTACTTGTACTTGGTTAGTTTTGTATATGACTAGTAGCCATTCGTTGATATGTTTTGTTTATTTGTAGAAAACTTAGGACCGCAGTGCATGTAGGAAACACTATACAGCGGCGTTTATACTTCACCTCCCGCCACCAACAATTTTTCACTAAGGTCGCTGTCCATGCTATAACTCTGTTTAGCCAGGTGTACTATGTAATATTACCCCCCCCCCCCCCCCCCGTGGGCCAGCGACTCTTAATTGTTTGGATGTCCCTATCTGCACCATGGACTGATCCGACCCTGGGAAACTATTGGGGTTTCCGAGCGGTGATGGCCAGGGTGTGGTGTCACATACATTCCCCGTGTATCTTCAGATACCTAGTAGTTAGTTATCCTTGCCAATGTAGGAAGCGCTGTGAAAACATATTTTAATTATTATTTTCTTTTTCATCTGCTAGACAATTCCCCCGTACCACAGTGCATAACTGGGAAACTTGCATTTAAACCTAACATCAGGTTAAAAAGATAGCGCCATAGGACCTGGTGACGAGCGAGATGCCCATCCCCACCGAATTCTGTAAGAATGTCTGGGCATAATGCTAGGATCTGCCACACCCTCACGGGAAGGACATTCACGGTGGGTATTCGTCTCTCTTACCCCTACCGTAACGATAGATCAATTGCCTAAACTTGCTTGTGTGAAAAGTAACCATTGTCCTTTGACTCTTTATGTGGTTGTGGAGCAGGATGTCCGGATTCTCACCCAGCTCAGAGGTCTTGTGATATAACATGTATGCACACTGTCTTCAGTATTGATGTCTCAGGACATCCGTTCTCAATGACAGCCGTATCTAAGAGTTCATCATCATCATCATCGTCATCATCATCATCATCATCATCATCATTGTCTCAGGACATAAGCCGTTGGCTTTTTATTGTCCCGGCAGTATTACGTTATAAGTTAATGCAAATGCTTAAAGAGAGGAGTGGTATCATCCGTAATTATATGTTCCTGTCTATGTAATTCACAAATTTGTCCAAATTCAACTGGCACGGATTCCGCAAACAGTCATTTAATTTAGACTTCATTTAGCTACTATGTACAATATGTGGAGACATCCGTACCCATATACACATTATACCCACATGCGTACGTACATACATACCCACATATATACTTATATATACATACATACATGTATATACCTACATACATATACATATACATATACATACATATACACATAACACATACATGTACACATATACAACACATTTACATATATTCATACATACACACACCTATACATATACATACATACATAATCACATATGTTCAACATAAACGTACATATGGACTGGCGCGTTACCACATCAAGTCAACACTATTACAATGCAATTGAGACTGGGTTTAACTCCTAGTATAATTAAATCATGGGACGGCGCGGATGCCACACCAAGTCCACAGATCTACATTTAACACTTTTTGTACATACATACATACATACATACATACACACATACATATATATATATATATATATATATATATATATATATATATATATATATATATATATATATATATATATATATATATATATATATATATATATATATATATATATATCATACATATACACATATATACACATATAGTCATATACACATATCAACTAATAACCCAGTAGGCGCATGACTGTCGGTGGGACAAGCACTCGATACCGAAGCCGCACACCTATGGATTGGCGCAGTTACCCCACCATGTCAACACTATTACAATGCATCTGGGATTGGGATTTCGCCCTATATTAATTAATGCATGGGACGGCGCGGATACCACACCAAGTCCACTGACCAAACTCAAACTATTTTCCTATGTACTGTACATGTTATTTTCATACAGTGGCAGTATCCTATCTACTAATATTAATAAATTACTATATTCCTTATTTAAATTCAGTGTTATATGATTTGTACATATGGCAGTCTGGCGCGGATTCCACACCTAGAGCCAATGCAACCTTATCTTGTAAATGTATGTGATACATGTGTCTTAGTTTAATCAAAGTTGTACTTAATCCCGCACAGATGTGTGTCTAGTTTTGATTTGAAATCGGAGATGTTTTTTGCTTCAACAACGTGTTCTGGTAGTACATTCCACTGTGGCACAATTCTTTTGGTGAAGAAGAATTTCCGTATGTTCTTGCTACAGTGGTCTACTCTTATTCTGTAATTGTGTCCCCTTGTTATGTTGGAGCTAGGTTCTCTAAAGAAAATGGATTGATCTAGGTTGTACATATTGTTCTTCAGTTTGTATACTTCGATTAAGTCCCCACGAGTTCTCCGGTATTTAAGAGAGTTCTCGTAGTCTGTCCTCGTACTGCAGACCTTTCATTGTAGGAATTAGTCGGGTAGCTCGGCGCTGTACTGCTTCTATAGCTCTTGACTGTCTCATGATGTGTGGTGACCAGACCGAGTTACAATATTCTACATGGGCCTCACTAATGTCTTGTATAGAAGAAGAAAGGTGGTCTTGTCCATGCGGCTAAAAGTTCTTTTCATGATTCCTAATATACAGTTAGCTTTTGTTGTGATGGTGTTAATATGAGTGTCGAAAGTAAGTTTGTCATCGATATAGATGCCTAGATCCTTTTCACAGTGTGTAGGGGTTATAGGCGAGTGCGTTTCCGTATCTGTCATAATGTGTTGGATATCAGGATTGTTATTTCCTAACTGCAGAACGTGTATTTTGGCTGAATTAAATCTCAACTGCCAATCCAATGACCATTTGCATGCCCTGTCAACATTTCTCTGGATATCAGATTTTTCCGGATTACCAATTAGTTTAGTATCGTCTGCAAATATTTTGCAAATACATTCTATATTATCAGGTAGATCATTTATAAACAGTATAAAAAGAGCCGGCCCTAGTACACTATCTTGTGGCACTCCACTTGTGACATTCTTGTATTCTGACTTTGAGGTGTTTACTTGTACTCGTTGTTGTCTATTTGTTAGGAAGCTTTCAATCCACTTGCCTAGTTTCTCACTAATTCCGTAAGCCCGTATTTTCTTAGTAGTCTTACATGTGGTACCGTATCAAAAGCTTTTCTGAAGTCTAACTAAATTACGTCAATTGGCTCACTTGTGTCTAAGAGTTGAGTTACTACTTCAAGGTATTCTAGCAGCTGTGTTTTACAAGATCTTTTTGACCTAAATCCATGCTGACAATCAGTTATGAGATGGCTTTGTTCTAAATGATCCATGATACCGTCTCGTACATATGATTCAAGTACTTTAATGTAAGAGTTAGGTATGGCACAAGCCAACTGTGGCCTAAACTAGTTCATGTCACTAAAAACTAAATGTTAGGTTAGATATAGAAGAAGACCCGCATAAATAAAAGTAGCACCGACTAATTGAGCACATTTAAAAATACATAAGACGGTAATGTGGGAATCCCTCGGGAATCGCTCGTCCCGTCTTCACGTAAAACATCACACAACCGTATAAATCTTAATTTTAAAATAATTTTAAAAGTTTTTACCAAGAACAACGAGGACGATATAGTTAAAGTCATTTTCGGGTACCTAATCGGTACACTATACGCATGCACTCGCTTCCAATTCCGAGACGTGTTGCCAGAGAAGCTATGACGCGCGCGCATGCGCACCACGCGGTTTAACGGACTCTAACAGGGCTTATATAGGCCTACGCATACTATCCTACCGGGGGGGGGGGTGGGGGTGGGGGGTGGGGGGTGGGGGGTGGGGGGGCGTGCCTGGAGCGAATCCGGAACGGCCGTTCCGTACCCAGCTTAGCTGGAAGGGCCGGTACCGGAACCCGCCCGGTCGATCCGTCCTACAATGAATGTATTAGTATAGGGACCTAATGGTACCTGATTATATTCAAAGTGATCTGTACATAAATGAGGTCAACTTTCACCATTTGATTCGTGTTCAGTAGTTTCATTAGTTCAGTTTAGTTTAAGCTTTGAATACACATACTCACACACGAACGCCCGCCCGCCCGATGGCCTGCCTTCTCGTCCGCCCACACACATGCATGCACGTATTTGCGAATACCCACCCACCTGTTCATCTGCCCGCCCTCACACCCGCATGAACGCTCAATTGCCTTTTGATGTGGACTAGTCATGAGCATCGTATAGAACAAATCTGTGAAGTTGGATAACCCCTTGTGGGTGCAAATGTCATTTTAGCAAGCGGTATCAGAAGATACAAATATCTCGCATTTCTAAGTTACCACAGGATCAGGCTGCCGCAGGACCTGGTCTGCCCAGGATTAACTATTCTGCGAGAAAATAATGTCCAAGCCATGTACATATATATATATATATATATATATATATATATGTATATATATATAATATATATATATATATATATATATATATATATATATATATATATATATATATATATATATATATATATATATATATATATATAATTAGATTTCCCATTTGTCCCCTGGTCACTGCCCTCAGATTGACTCAAGAACAAAATAATTTGATGTACTGTAGTTTACTAACTACAAGCTTCAAAATGATATGTGACATGACCACATTTGATAAAATTGATTTTCTACCCACCTTTTCCCCCACCCCTGCCGCTGGGGGTGATATAAAAATTCCAATGTGTCATGCACATCCCTGGCCATATGTGTAATCATACCGAAAGTGTCAAGTTTCTATGTGAAATGGTCTAGGAGTTGCTTTACAATCGATTGGTGCCCACTTTCGACCCTACCCCCTGCCCTCAGTTTGACCCAAGATCAAAATAATTCCTTGAACTGTAGTCTACTCATCACTGGCTTCGGGATGATATGTGTGACATGACCACCCTTGCAAAGATTTTATTTTTAGCCCACATTTCCCACCCCTAGGGCCGTACCACTGGGGTCACACCAAAATTCCACAAGAGCTATCAGAAGATAGCAAATAGCTTACCTTTACTGTATATTAATTGTACATCACAGGATATGATGGGCCACCGGATACAGTCTCATTCTGATATTTGACAGTCAACATGCCGATTCAAAATACCCATGGCACTACCCATCGGGCAAGCATAGCTTCGGGCAAACATAGCACGGAGACTGAACCATAAAGCCTTTCTGCACAGAAGTAACAGGAAGTCATAGTAATGACAACTGGCACCCTGGAGCTAACCAAAAGGCATATGGTCCAAACATAAGCGAAAGTCATAGTCTGAAAAAAGAAGAAACATTTTCAAAATCAATCAGCATAATACATATTTGGATGTGAAATGGTCTAGGAGGAGTTACATTACAATCGATTGGTGCCCATTTTTTACCCAATCCCTTACCCTCAGTTTGACCCAAGATCAACATAATTCCTTGTACTGTAGCCTACTCATCATTGGCTTGAAAATGATATCTGACATGACCACCTTTGGATAAATACAAATTTTTACCCACAGTCCCCCAACCCCTGGGCGGGGGGGGGGGGGTGCGTGTCATAACAAAATTTCAAAAGTGCCATGCACATCCGTGTCCATACGTGTAATCATACCGAAAAGTTTCAAGTTTCTATGTGAAATGTTCTAGGAGGAGTTGCATTGCAATCGATTGGTGCCCACTTTTGATCTTTTGACCCCGTCCCCTACCCTCAGTTTGACCCAAGATCAAATTAATTTCTTGTACTGTAGTCTCCTTATCATTGCCTTGAAAATGATATGCGACATGAAAGCCTTTGTAAAAATTTAATTTTTGCCCCCCCCCCACATTTCCCACCCCCCATGGCCCTGCCCCTGGGGTCATGCCAAAATTCCAAAATGGTCATGCACATCCCTGTCCATATGTACAATCACCCCCAAAGTTTCAAGTTTCTATCTGAAATGGTCTAGGAGGAGTTGCATTACAATCGTTAATTACTGGCAAATTTTTTAAATCTTTTGACCCCTGGGCCCAGCCCTTGCCCATATGTATAATCTTCCCCAAGGTTTCAAGTTTCAAAAACAAGTCTTTGCTGATTAAATTGTCATTTGAAAAATCCTTAACCACAGCTAAATACACATAACCTGGATGCAAATCAGCCATAAAATTATCAAAGTTCAAATGCCGAAAAAATATGGAAAGATTTTGAAAATCAATATATCTTTTATCTGGACAAGTCCTAAGCATCGTATAGAACACATCTGTGAAGTTTTATTCAAATCGGATGACCCCTTGTGGGTGCAAATATCATTTAAAAAAAAGCTTAACCAAGAAATTTATGAGTATAAATTGGGTACAAACCAGGCCTAAAATAATTAAAGTTCAAAGATAAAATTTCTTTTTTAAATTTAACAATCAATTTCTTTTTCATATGGACAAGTCCTAAGCATGGTATAGAACGCATCTGTGAAGGTTTCTTTTTAAAAATCCGACGACCCCTTGTGGGTGCAATGCAGCAAATGTCATTAAAAAACCTTAACCATAGGATTAACATTAACACAAAAATTAGTCAAAGTTAAAACTTGAAAAAAAATAAAGACAAATTTCAAAAATCGATATAGTTTTGATGTAAACTAGTCCTAAGCATCGTATAGAACACATCTGTGAAGGTTTTTTTAAAAATCGGATGAACCCTTAGGGGTGCAAATGTCCTTAACCAGAGCGGGCGCCAACGCCGACGCCAACATTTTCCCACGCTCTCCCAAAGTCTCTTTTTTCAACTTCGTGAAAATGCGAGACAAAAAAGCTTAAGAAATTATGAGTATAAATTGGATACAAAACAGGCCTAAAATAATTAAAGTTCAAAGATAAATTTTTTTTTTTTAGATTTTTAAATCAATTTATTTTCATATGGACAAGTCCTAAGCATGGTATAGAATACATCTGTGAAGGGTTAAAAAAATCTGTTGACCCCTTATGGATGCAATGCAGCAAATGTTATTTAAAAAAGGTTTAACCATATGAATAACATTAACCCCTGGACACAAAAATTAGTCTGTTATAACTTGAAAAAAATAAGGAGAAATTTCCAAAATCGATATAGCTTTGATGTAAACTAGTCCTAAGCATTGTATAGAACACATATGTGAAGGTGTTTTTAAAAAAAATCAGATGAACCCTTAGGGGTGCAAATATCACTTTTACAAAACCTTAACCAGAGCAGATGACAACGTCGACGCCGACATTTTTTCTCCCTCTCCAAAATATATTTTTTCAACTTCGTGAAAATGCGACATAAAAACTAACTAGGGTGGACACTCATCTTCGTCGCACACTGAAGGGAGCTCGAGGCGCAGTGAGACCCTGCCGACTTTGGTCATCTTCCCTAGGTACGGGGTAGGTTGAGTGTGTTCCAGCTCTTTCCTGCTTTTGCCTTTCCTACTTAATCCGAGCGCAGGATGCCGTCGTCGATGAGCACATTCGTTCCTGCAGAGGCGGTCTGAACAACGTGGGTAGGTGAATTAGGAGCCGCGGTCAGTCGAGTCGCAGTTGAAAGGGCTCCAGCAGAGGGGTAGACTGCTGCAGGAGTTCAGGTGGTGGCGGCGGAGGTGGTGGTGATCGTGGCGGCGGGTGATGTTGTGGCATTGGCGAGAGCCCTGCTGGCGATGAGGGAGGTGAATCTTCTGGGTGCAGTCGGTCGAAAAGTCGTCCCAAAGTTGACGGGCGGGTCTTTCGGGGGACAGGGATCTGTTCAGGTTAATCTAGTGGGGAGTGGGCGGTGTGTGCGAATGTAGGTGGGTGCGAGTGTGGGAGGAAAAAGCGGCCATAGGTGGCTTCCTGTTTTTCTCGTCCTATATTCGACCCAAGCTCTTGTTAAGTCTCTCTCTCTCTCCCTCCCTCCCTCCCTCCAGCGGCCTTTTCTACTTATTCAAAAGCGGTCGTTCATCCGCTAGCATTCTCTATTCATCTTGTCAGTCTGAGCATATCTAAAGTTAATTGGTCGAAAAAGTTATTTGGTGCTAAAAGCTTATCAAATCGCCCGCTCAAAGCGAGACGGGGGGGGGGGGGGGAGAGTTCTACTTTAGTGTTCGGAGGAACACGTCTGGGGAGAGAAGTTTAGTTGTTGACCTGAAGTTATCAGTGGACATTCTGTGCGTGCCTAACTCCAACACTTTTAGAGGGGATCCCACGCGAAGTGGTGGTTTAGGCTAGCTATGCGGTTCCACCTTACAACATCACCCGCTTGTCCTTGTGGAGAAGCAGAACAGACCACAGAGCACATACTTCAATGTTGCAGTACGTATCACCTGCTGAGAGAAGAGATCTGGCCTTTGTCAACCTCTTTTCTTGAAAAGCTGTATGGACCTGTGGAAGAACTGCAGAAAACCACAGATTTCATCTTGAGAACGGCTCTCCAAGTTTGGTATCAGCGATCGAAAAGAAGAAGAAGAAGAAGAAGAAGAAGCTAGCTAGGATGTTTTGCAGGTTATCCAAGGACGAGGGCATCCGTGGGGAGCGGTCTTACGAAGCGTGAATCAGTATTGCAATATCCAAAGCATTCATGCAGTGGACCGGGGGACTCAGCTTTCCTAATCCCAGCAGATTGAAGACACGCATCGATTATGGGAGTTTTTTTAGAAATGGGGAGCTAACCATGAAGGAGTGGAGGTTACGCCGCAGGCGACGATTACAGCTAGTTAGAAGTGAGGTGCGTGGGGACAATCAAAACAAGTAAAGGAGAGATGGGGGATATTTCTGTGTTAAGCGCACAGGGCATTACCCGCTCAAAGGAGCTGCAAAAATGGGTGGACGTCCTTACTCATAGGAGTACACCGTAGAGGCGACGCCGTTATGATGATAGTAATTTGTCTTCATGTTGAACATTGCGCTAGTTTGTCGTCCGCAATTTATGGCTAGGATGGGTGATCTCTTTTCTAATCGTTCCTTCAGGCAAAATGGAATGGACGCTCAGAAGCGGAGGAAAGAACCAATCAAGAAAAAAGGGCATTTAAGAACTGGATTAGTGCATATGTTTAAGATTTATGTCATGCACAGCTCACTTCCTACGTGCTGTGGAAAATAGTACGACAAACACGGGATCTTGGTTTTGCTATTGCGGGCATCGTCGGCTTTTAACCAACCTCGGTAGGTATATTCCTAAGGCACACCATCACACAGTAGTTTAATCCTCAACAGCCAAAGGTCACAATAAGCCGGGACTTATGGAACTTACTGGAATGGATGAAAGTTGAATGGTTTCCTCACCAGATAAGTAGTCATGAAGAAACAGCGTGGGAAGAATTACTTCATCCCGTGTTGTGGTGGAGTCTAGCGAACAGCACTGCTAGAATCGGATACACTGAGGCGGTTGTTCTAGAAGGCAGCAAGTCTCTCTCATCTTTTCTAGAGTGAAAAGCAATAACGGCAGAATGTTCTGTAAAATGGAGATCATAGACGGCGGAAGTCGGACTTGCACGAAAGTTGAAGTCGAACGGCGTCTACTGATTTCTTCCTCATGGTAGTGTGGCCAACGTGTTTGAAGTGGGTTCTCTGCATGAAGAAGCCAGCGGTGTGGCTGGTATGTAGGGAAGCTTACTTTCTTCCAGAACCAGGAGTTGGAGCAGGGGTCTCAGATCAGCGATGTCTACAGAACAGTTGGAGCCAGCGGTTTGCTTGAGGCAGGGGAATATATTTATATTTTTATATTTTTATACCCTATGCTCTGCATTTCACTGTCTTTCAACGAATGGCTGGCTTTCCTTAAGAATCTGTCAGCCAATCGGTATTCATCTTGCCAGTTGTAGAGGTCTCGCTAATAGCAGCAGGTTAAATGCCTATGTCATCATTTTTAGTTGTTTTCTTCCAAGGCATTTCAGTATTTTACATTTTTAGCTCACCTGGCCTGAAAGGCCAAGTGAGCTTATGCCGTGCCAACCGTCCATCGTCCACCCGTCCATCGTCAGTCATCCATCAACTTTTGCTTTAAAATGTATCTCCTCCTTAACGGCGTACCGGATTTCAACCAAATTTCGCTAGAATGATCCTATGGGGGTAGGCTCTAGAACATCTATTCAGATTTTTTGATATTTCAAATTTCGGGGTAAAAAACTTAGATTTTGTTTAAAATTTACCGAAAAGTGTCAAAACGCATCTCCTCCTTAGTTTCTTGACAGATTTCAACCAAATTTGGCTAGAACTGTCGTACCGACATATGCTCTAGAATTTCTATTCAAATCTTTGATATTTCAACTTTTTAGGTAAAAAACTTAGATTTTGTTGCAAATATACCGGAAAGTGTCAAAATGCATCTCCTCCTTAGTTTCTATGCAGATTCCAATCAAATCTGGCTAGAACAATCATACGGAGGTAGGCTCTAGAACCTCTATTCAGATTTTGTATATTTCAATTTTTTGTGTGAAAAACTTGGATTCTATTTAAAATTTGTGTGAAATTGTCAAATTGCTTTAAAACACTACTCATCCTTAGTTTCTTGGCAGATTACAACCAAATGTGGCTAGAACGATCTTATGAAGGTAGGCTCTAGATCTTCTCTTCAGATTTCTTTATATTTAAAATTTTGTGGTAAAAAACTTAGATTTTGTTTAAAATTTACCAAAAAGTGTCAAAACGCATCTCCTCCTTAGTTTCTTGACAGATTTCAACCACATTTGGCTAGAAGTGCCATACCGAGGTAGGCTCTAGATAATCTACTCCGACTTTTGATATTTCAATTTTTTGGGTGAAAAACTTAGATTTTGTGAAAATCTTACTGAAACTGTCAAAAGGCATCTCTTCTTTAGTTTACTGACAGATTTCAACCATATTTGACTAGAAGGATCCTATGGAGGTAGGCTTTAGAACATCTATTCAGATTTTTGATATTTTAATATTTTGTGTAAAAAACTTATTGAAAACTGTCAAAACGCATCTTCTTGGTTTCTTGATAGATTTCAACCAAATTTGGTTACAAGGATCCTTTGGAGGTCGGCTCTAGTTTAAAATGTCTTTACAAATCTCCGAAACCGCTTGGGGATTGATTCAAAACTCATGAAATATCATCTAGTTCCAGTGGTCATCTCATTTTGTTCGGATATGTCAGTGGCCAATAAGTGCAGGTGAGCGATACAGGCCCCTTGAGCCTCTTGTAGCGGAGTTTTCAGGCATTCCAGAGGTACCAAACATTCCCAGAAACCTTTGTGATCATGGCCGTTACGAGGAAGAAACCATGCAAAGATCATGTATATGAAAAGCCAAAATGTCCACCCAGTCATCAGTCTCATATCCCGTTATACGAAGACAAACTGTCTATTAAGGGGTGCTCCCAGTGGCCTGGCACATGCGCAGAGAGGGTGAATTGTGTCTTAGACATTTCTCACCATCACACATGCTTAGGGTATAGTCATCCTCAGGGCGGCTGTAGCATTTCCCAGAGGGTGGGTTACATGCCACTTTCTCACTCTCTCCTGACTTCGATATGACCAGCGGCAGAATATAAGCAGTGACTGATTTAAAATGGTGACTGATTTTAAACTGGTGGCTGAATCGAGTACTAATGTTAAATGTCTTTACCAAACAGAGATGAAGTGGCACGGAAGATTACGAATCAGAGTGTTTCTAAATTGGCACAGAAAACGGAGCAGAGCACAAGATAGAAAAGTGTCCATCGAAATTTTTTTTTTACAAATCCCTAGTTAGAATAGACGCAGGGTCGTTTCAGTGGCAGGGCGTGTTGAAGTGGTTATTGTGGCTCTAGGAAGTAATCCAAGCAGCTGGTGGTCAGATAGCAGGATTTGACTTAGGCGGCGATTTACTATGGTGAAGCCGGTCTGTATTCCCTGGGAGATGGAGCTTGCAGAAAGTGCGGTACTAGATTCCTATCTCCTAGGGGGAATCTGTGACGAGTGTCCAGGTGGCTGTGCATTTGTGGTGCTTTCCAGGAGTGCAGTGATGGAATACAACTGCGGCAGCAGGAGAGCTCAGGTGCCCGGAATGGTAGCGTCAAAATCGTTGGTACGGCAAGAGTGAGTTTTCCAGAGGAGATCCTGCAAACATCGATCATTTGATGAGTTAGGTTCAGTCGCGCGGAAAAGCGAGGTTTCTGCGATCGGAAGTAGATCATCTGTAACGTGAAGTGGTAGCGAGATCGATTGGACTGGATGAAGTGGTGCGATATGAAACTGTCGTACTGTTAGTGGAAAAGGGAGTAGCTGTTACAAGCGATGGAGCAGCTGAGCTTGATGGCGACAGAGTGCGTGAGACATCTGGTGAAGGAGCGGCTGAGACAATTGGTGAAAGAGTAGCTGAGATAACTGGTGAAGGAATGGCTGAACTGGTAATAGTCCTGAACGTGGTAGTAGCGGTGGTGACATCAACAAGGGTGTGAGTGGCCATAAATCCGAGTGTGGTGATTACTGAAACTTCGTCTTGGTGGAAAAGGTAGCAGCGCTGGTGGAAGTTTTGCGAGGCAGTTCCGATGAAGATGATATAGCTGGCGTTTTAACGTAAGTCTGCTTGGAGGTAGACAGGATCAGCATTGTACATGCGAATGTTGGGAAAACAGCCGATGCAGTGTCGAGGGTAGGATGGATGGTGATGATGTCCGAGACGCTGAGACAGAGGCAGCGTGGGATGATTCGGAAATAGCCAGAATAGTGGCAGAAGTTAGTAGTAGGAGCAGCTGGAAGAATCGGGCTGACTGTGACCATAAATGAAGTGGCTACCGTAAAAGTACCCGCTGACTGAAGTAAGTCCAGAAATCAGGGTTGGGTTTTGGACAGTCCAAAACTAACTTTGAGCAGACATTGTCCAAAACTGTCCAAAACTATGTTGGACATATCACCATACTCTTATGCATCATAATCCTATTAAAAAATAACAAGAAATCAGAGATTGCATCAAAAGCACTATATTAAACAAATCCATTTATTATATGAGTTATTATTACATTTTTATCAAATACATACAATTAAAACATAAAAGGCTTAATTAGGTTTAATTAGTAGTCCAAATCAGACAGCCCTCTCAACATCCTGTAGCAAAACACTAGCTTTGACGCTCTCTACTCCAAGCCTATTACGGATTTTAGTGTGGATATAGATAAAATTGCTAAAAATTCTCTCAATCGATGCTGATGATGCTGGTGCTTCAAGCAGCTGAATAGCCATATCAATAAAATCACCTGGCACACCTAGTGTTTTCGAGGCCTTCCACCATGTCACTGAAGGCACTTGAACTGCAGCATCACAGAAATATGATGCAGGAAATGGGCTGCTTTTAGCCTGGTATGCAATAAATGTTGCTATAAAGCTAGGGTTCTTAGCAATTATCCAATTGTTCACTTCTTCAAACTGTTTTGCTACCAGCATCTCGCCCTGAAACTTTGGATGTAATGTGTATGCGACAAGATGCTCTGGCAGGATTGCCTTGCTGAAACGTGCTAACAGAGTTTTCTTGTGTGGTTCTAGCAGAGTGTTGTTTAGTAATTCGAGCCAAACATGGCATGCATCGGCTAGTGTTGACGTGTCACTCTGACATGTGTCAATTGCTATTGAAATTGGCCGAAGTTGTTCGGCTAGGTCTCTTGCATTTCTAAACAGGTTAAAGTCCATTATCTTCTTGACAATAGAATTATCTATTTCTCCTTCATGGTCTTGTACAATTTTCATGAAATGTGGACGGTTGTGAATGAAGGAGTCAATACACACGAGTTGACTCTTCCATCTAGTGTCACAAGGAAGCTGTGGCTTAACACTACCAATACATTCCGAGAGCCAGGATAGTGGCTTGTGGTGATTTCTGAAATATTTTTGAATCTCAACTACATGCTTAATTAGCGTATCCGGTGTTATGTCTTGCCCTAGTAAGTTTAGCCAGTGTGCAGAACAGCCATAGACAATAAGATCATTGTCATCAGCCTTCAAACCATCACGCATTTTTTCCATGTTCTTTGCATTATCTGTGACAATGCTCTTAACTGTACAGTTGTATTTTGTCTTAGCATATTGTATTGTCTCTTGACACTTCACCTTACAGTTTTCAGCACTTTTAGTCATAGAACCAGTGTCAAAGCTGTTTAGGAAGAAGCTCTTTCCTTCTACTTGCAAGCAGGATGCTATGATAGGTTCATTGTGAATGTTACTCCACCCATCCTCCACTAATGTTGCTGTCTTGCCATCAAGAATCACCTTCATATCCTCTGTCACCTGATCATGCACAGCATCTAGAAGCTTTCCATCAATCAGTTTACGTGAAGGGGGTTTATATCCTTGGCGTAGCATACTAACAACTTTTATGAACTGCGGATGTTCAGCCATTGAAAATGGAAGGTTACAAGCATAAAACAACCTCGCGACTTCTACATCTATTGCTGACTTCATCGCTGAGGTGGTAGTGATACAATGTCGGCTCATATCGGGTTGAATTGAGAATTGAACTGGACAGGTTGGTGAGGGTGGTGCTGATTGTGATGGCAATTCTTCTCTTAGTCGCTTTGTGCATGGTGCAGCTGATGGTTTGTCCAGCTGAAACAAAGTAAAGGGATATTACATGTGCTATATAAGCCAAATGTAGATATACACCCTACCTGTTCCAAGCCATTTGGGGACAAGATATGATAATCTTTTTAAAAATTTACATTGAAATGACTGGCATTGCAACAAAATCAGTCATTCCTATGTTGAATTTTCAAAAGTAATTAATTTTATGTCATAATTCAATACATTTAAAATTTGGAATGGATAGAGTTAAAGATAGACCACCCTTCTGTCAAATAAATGCATGTTTTTATTTATTTTCAAAACTTTGGGACTTGCTGAATATTAGTTTGACTGTTTGCATCAGTCTATCTGAAGGGTGTTAGTGTGCTATGCCAAATTGTTTTCATAATATTACTGTAGTAAAGGTATTCAGCCAAGAGTATTTCTGAAAACCCTGGGTTGCAGAAAGTATAGGGTTAAGCAAATCATTGTGTGTTATTTCTAATCTTAAGCCAGCGCCCTCACAGGCCAATTATCACACCTATACCATTGAATTGTAAAGAGGCTCAGCATGTGATTGTGGTTATCAGAGATTATCAGACCTGGCTCTATTACTAGCATGGCAAAGAGAATAATTAACTCAGGTATCTGAACTAAAGGTGAGACATCCTGTTGATAACCCCTATGCGGCCAAGACAATTACAGTGAATAGTAACCTTACCTACATTGTACATTATGACTTTTAAACACAACTTAGCACACATTTTTGAAAATTTGTCACTGAAATGACTGGCTTAGTGAAAGCGGCAGTCATTTCACGAGTAAATTTGTTTTCCAGTCAAATTAGTTTCAAAATATTCTGCAGTTTTCCCGCATAGTGTCCTTGAAAATGATAGCTGAGGAATTCATCGGTGAAAGGGTTAAGGCATGTATTAGATATATTGGACTCCTAGCACTCCAATGTCAACAAAAAACATTTTTCAAATAAAATTACAAGATAAACTGTTTTTTTATTTTCAACAAATTTGTCATCGCCCAACAAAATTGTTGAAAAATGAAATCCAGTTTCCTTGGTATAGTCACAATAAAATATAGAATTTTTAATTATTGACAGTAGAGGGCAAGGGGTTAAGCATTAATTTTATTTACCTTCAAAATCTTGATGTCTTTGCTGATATGTGTGTCTGCACTGTCTGTATCAGCCTGTTCAACAGGACTTTCAGTAGACTTCTCATGCTTCTCATAGTGTATTTTCCTCCTTGCTACCTTGTTGACAACTGTGTACTCACACTTTCTACACCTAGCCATTTGTTTGCCATTAATCTTAACTTCCAAAAAGTGCTTCCAAATTGGATCCTTAGGCCTACCACCTTTGATAAACATATTAACTATTTCAAATACCATCATCACATAAATATTCAGGACAACAGAAGAATTCAAAGATTAATGTAGCACAAGGATATCTTTTTACTAATTGTCTAATTGATATCTAGCATTAACTGAGGATAGATGAAAACATGAAGAATCTAATTTATATTCTATCAGCTTAATGCCTTAATCCCAAATTTGCATAAGATCTTATGTAAACATAGCTATTGTGTGTACTGAGTAGTGCATTCTAAAATAGCCTTAGAGAGCAAGGGTCATCAGTTAATTGTTGAAACAACATCTTAGCAGACTATATTTTCTCTATGAGTTTAAGATTCTTCCATAGGCCATGAACATTTTGCAAGAAATAGATTTAGACACAGAGACAGTTCTCAATAATATAAACATCTAGCTGTACATAGGTAGTCTAATATGTTTACATTATTGATTAAATAGGGTTTCTGTGGGTTTAACACAACTGGTCGAAATATACAGAGTTAAAACATTTAAGACAAACAAAAGTTGAAAAAAATTAACCCATGGATTATAGAAAGAAGCAAATAAGACTCCTAATTTATTGAAATCATATGTGTCCTTTTAGATTATTATTATTATTATATAGCAATAAAGTATCCAAAAATACATGTAGATAACCATCCATCAATATGTATATGTACCTGTATGTGTCTAAATGCTATATATACACCTGTGCAAAAGTTAAGCACCACCCTATTTTTACGCACATGCGAGGGTATATTCATGTGCTATGAAGAAAGCAATAGCATACACATTTATGTACCCATCCATCTTAGTGCAAGAGGTAATAATGCAACTAGAGGAATGCTGATTATGATGGTGGGGAAACACTGTATGTTTTTGTTTGAACCTGAAAACGAGGCCTGAATATGGTTACGTGGACACAACTGACAACTATTGCCCTACAGTTGACACACGTGGCTAGATTGTCATTAATGGTGTCTGAAAACGAAGTTTAACATCTGTGCACGAGTTTGAGACTGTCATTATTAATACCGGGTATATCCACCTTGTGCCTGGATGACGGCCTGGACACGACGTCTCATGCTGGTCACCAACCGACTGATACGCCATTGTGGTATTCGTTGCCATTCAAGATGGAATGCGTCTGTTAATTCCTGTAGGTTATGCACAGGAGGATCCCTCCTTCTCACCATGTTTCCCAGAATGTCCCAGATATGCTCAATAGGGTTCATGTCAGGGCTCCTTGCTGGCCATGGTAGGGTTTCGATGGCATTCTGGCGGAGGTATTCATGCACAGCTCTAGCACGATGTGGTCAGGCGTTGTCATCCATGAATATAGGGTGGGTTCCAGGTGCATGATTTACAAAATGAGGGACCACAACTCTATCCAGTATGGAATCTTGATATCTTTGTCCATTTAGTGTTCCAGGTACAGTCAACAGATCCAGCTTACAATCAAATGAGATGCACCCCCATATCATAACGGAACCTCCACCAAATGGAACTTCTTCCATGATGTTACGTTGGTCGTACGCCGTGCGTCTGGACCTCCATACACGAGTTCGACCATCTGTGGCATGAAGCAGGAACCGACTTTCATCGGACCAGTGTACCCGTCTCCAGGATCTCATGTTCCAGTGTCTTCTTTCGTTGCACCACCTCAGACGCTCCTCTTTGTGGTGTGCAGTGAGGAGAGGACGTCTGACAGGTCTCCTAGCTTTCATCAGCAGCATACAGTCTCCTTTTGACGGTAGACATTGACACTCTATTGCGCGTTTCCCATTGCTGGCTGAGCACTCTGCTGTTGGTGAATGGAGATCTCCTAACAAGGCGTACTAGGGCTCGATCATCACGGGCAGTAGTCTTCTTCGGTCTTCCAGATCTAGGCCTGTCCTTCACCTCGTTAGTTTGCCCATGTTTTGCAATCAAACGACTGATTACAGTATGGTTAATGTTCAGCTGTCTGCCAATCTCTCTGCATGACATACCAGTGGTATGCATGCCTATGATTTGCCATTTCACACGATCACTTAACCTTCGTCTTGCCATAGCGGTTCACAATCAAGAGCTAATTCTCTCTGTACAAATAAACCACGGTCATGAACACAAAATTCCTAATCTTGTCGCCTAAATCTGTATATAATGTTCTACACCTCAAACTGGACTTTTACATAACTGAACACGTGTGCTGTTTCCCGCCACGCACGGACATCAAGCGGCGTGAAGTCATGCATGCATGTGCATTTCGTACTTGGAATTATGTCAGCTAACGCGGGGACAAAAAGTATGGCAGCCTAGTTGTACCATCATGTTTCTACGTTCTATTGTTTTTGCTGGTGCTTAACTTTTGCACAGGTGTATAGTTGTTTTAAGAAAATTACATTTCAGAAAAATATTTTTTATACCAATATTTTAGGTTTTGGACAGTTTTGGACAATTTAAGGTGTCCAAAACCTATTTTGGGCGGACGGTTTAAACCATGGTTTAAACCGTGGTTTAAACCACTAGTGTCCAAAACTTGCCAACCCTGCCAGAAATCAGTTGGTAGTTCAGGACCACTTGCTGTATTCGGTCAGTTATTGAGTCGGGTCTGAGAAACTCTACTGCTAACCGAGCCGCTGAGCCTTTAAGGCAAGGATCGCTCTCCTGGAATCAGTTCAATGATTGAGATTTCATGGCCCACATTCTGTGCATGGGTTCTTCCTTCGGCTGTCCTGATGAAGACTGAAGGGCAGTGGCGGCAGACTGCCCAGCACCCTGGCGGACACTTTCTTCATGGGGTTTCAAATCATTTGACTGTGCATACTGTTTGTCGCATGAGGGGTAATGGTAGATCTTGCCAATTTTGGTGTATTTGGAAGACTTGGTAATTAGTTCCAAGTTTCCTAATGTATATATATCTCGGTGGGTGGAGGATTATTTTAATTAACGTCGCCAGGAACCTTTACTGAAAGTAGTATTTCCCCTCTGTCGATGTTTCGTTTTCATTTGTTCGAATAAGCGTCATTTTCGTAGTTTCGCCTAAGCAGCGCTTGGTATCTTTCTTATTCTTAGAAAGAGTGCGGGGGTGGGGTGTGTGAAAATTTTAGTCCGCTTCCCCATTCTTGTACAGGGACTATTTTTTTATATGCGGTACAATTTGCCTTCAGGAAGCAATGTGTTCGGGAATACCTTTCACCAAATTTCCTTGATAGCACGAGGACGCTATTATCTGGGTCAGACGTCCGGGTGTGAAAATGTGAGGCTGATGACAGCAAAAATGAGTTATGTACCCATTTGCTTCGACTTTCCCATAAGGTGGCCATTGCAGCGAGTAGTAATACCCAGTGCTCATTCAGCTTTGACATTTTAAAATTATAATTACTTGTTTTATTGCCAGTTTCTATGTGTGTGTGGGGGGGGGGGTAGGGGGGGCAATCGAAATTAAATGACGAGTCAGGAAATGGGAGAGTTTAGAAGCATGCCAATTATTTTCATAAGCTATTTTAATATACTTTCTCTTTACACATGATATCGTTCACTTGAGTCAACTATTAGTTATTTTTGAAACAATGTTTGCTTATTCAAAAATGGCAGGGATGCCTATATGTTTATATAATTAAGGTTATAGCTGTATAGGGTGATTTCGAAGTTTATCAACGGGGTCACCAAGTCCGGTTTTTCATGGTCTTGGTAAATACCGTGATAACAACGCAAGGTTTCAGGTGATCGAAATGGAGGACCTCACGGTCATCCGACATGCAGAGGCAATAAGTCAAGTCCGATTTTCGCTGGAGGACAGTATAGGGTCCCTTCCATTTGTAACTCAGTTTGCGACTGCCTCCGAGGGGCAGAGTCGAGTCGCTTACCCAGACATGGTCACCAATGGCTGGTTCATTTGTACATGTCTGGAAACTATACTTGGACGCCTTCATGTGCATCATCCAGATGGTCGTGAAGCAATTCTCCATATAGGGATGGCAAGTTCAACTCTCCTTGAGCATGTGGCATTATGACGTCCAATGGGAGCAATAATTCATGCCCCAGCATCATATACGCAGTTGTGAATCCGTTACTAGAGTGAACAGCGGTGCAGTCATGGCAGTGTAGCTGGGTTTCTTAGTCAACATAGTGGCGATAGTCCGACTGAACCTTTCAACAATGCCATCACTACGTTGGTGAAAAGGCATAGTTCGCGTTTTTACGATGTGTAGGAGGCGACAGAGTTCCTGGAACAATCAGCTTTCAAAGTTAGTACCTTGATCGAAGTGCAATTCCAGGAGATCCCCGAAGCAGGAGAAAACTTGATTTAATAATGTATCCGCGACAGTAGTAACCTCTTAGTTTGGGCAGGCAAAAGCTTCTGTTCACCTTGTGAAGCAGTCTTGTGAGACGAGGATGAACTGATTTCCATTATCAGAACTTGTCAGATGCCCCATGACATCAATGCCGATATGCTCAAAATGTCTGAATGCGGTGGTACGAGTTCTCATAGTGTGGCGCGGGACACTTGGCCGTCCATATCTTGATGGAGGAATCTATTCCAATCCAGTGAAAACGCAGTTGAATTCTTTCGAGAGTGTGGTCGTGTGCGAAATGTGCTGCTGTAGCTATTCAAGGACTGCTTTGCAGTAGTTCTGGGGCATACAAGACGGTTGCAGTAATACATTATTCTGTCATATAGGCAGCAGAGGTGGGAGTCACTTGTTTGAGTAGCGCGTACGCAATCAGGGTCCCACTTATCGGTGGAGAGGGGTGGAAAGATTAGTCCTTCGCTTTCCACTGTCTCAATAGGGAGGTCATCAGTGGGGAGGCGGGCATAGGGGTCCTTGAAATCGTTAGGGTCAGAAGTGGGCTCGGACTATTTGTGGGACAGAGCATCAGCATTTCCATGCCACTTTCCAGGATGATGAACTACATTAAATTGGAACCTCTGGAGGGTTTCTTGCCAATGGGCAATCTGTCCTTCAGGATTATGCAGCTTTTGCATCCAGCGAAGGGAAGCATGGTCGGTTCGCAGCCTAAAGGGTTTTCCATAAAGAAGATCCTTGAAATGATTGATGAAATGGACCACTGCTAGGAGTTCACGCTTAGTGGTGACGCTCTGTGCGTGAGAGGCAGCGAGACCCATAACAAAGAACTTGCTCATGTCCATCATGGTCAATTTGAGATAAAACAGCACTGATACCAGTGTCGGACGCTTCAGTATCTAGAATAAAAGGACAGGAGGGGTCGGGGTGGGCTAAGATCGTGGCAGTGATTAGCTTTTCTTTTAGGAGTTTGAAAGCAGCTTCACATTCAGACGTCTATACAAAGGGATGGTCTTTTTCCATAAGCTGGAAAAGCGGAGTGGTGATCTTGCTGAATTTGGGGACATAGGCGTGATAGTATTGACAAAGTCCGAGGAAGCTACGGATCTCCATAAGATAAGCAGGGTTTTTTCCATGCATCGACGGTGGTGATTTTCACTGGTTGGGTGGAAACACCTTGGGCGGATATAATGTGGCCAATGAATTCTACTTCCTCGCGAAATAGGTGGCATTTCTCATGTTTTAGCTTTAAATTAATCGCGGCAAATCGGTCAAGTACCTCGCAGAGGTTGTGTACTGTGTCAGTAAAAGTGGTTCGGAAAAATATCACATTATCTAAATAACACAGATAGGTCTTCCATTGTAATTTACAGAGCACACACTCCATTAGACATTTGATTGTTCCAGGAGCGTTGCAGAGGCCATAGGGCATTTTTCGGAACTGAAAAAGGCTGTCGAGACAGATGAAAGCAGTCTTCCCTTTATCACATTCGTCCATCTACTTGCCAATATCAGCTGGCCAGGTTAAATGTGCTGAACCAAGCGGTGCATGCAAGGGAAACTAGTGCATGGTCTATGCATGGCTGGGGATAGGCGTCCTTGACGCTGCAGTCGTCTAAGTGACAGTAATCGATACAAAAGTGAAATGTATCGTCTTTCTTACTGGCCAGGATTATAGGGCTGGCCCATGGCGAGTTGGATGGTTCAATTACACCGAACTGTCACTTGTTGATGTGCTTCCTACTCCTTATGAACAGGGACATGGCAGACAGGCTCTTTTATGGGATGGTGGTCTCCTGTATCAATGTTATGGCATACCAAGTGAGTCTCGCCAAGGTCTAAATCACCGCTAGAGAAGGTTTTAGCATGATCGAAAAGCATGTCATAGACTTAGTCATTCAGTCCTTCAGTAGTGCGGCAATAGAGGTCCTGTAAACGTGGAGGCAGAGGTGGGGATGGAGCAGTATTTTCTGAGCGGTACAAATCATTTGGTGACTGATACTCATCGCAAACCACATGCTCTTTGAAAAGTCAACCGCAAACTTGTTCACCTTCTAATGTAAGAGCTTGGGAGGAAGAATTGAAAACGTGATATGGCACATTCTCGAAATCATGGGAACTAAGTAAGGCTCGATGAGCAGTGACCTCAGCTGCTTGTGTGAATTCTTTATCAGGCTCCAAAATGGCATAGGGAGTACGAAGACAGGTGTTTAGGGCGGATGCCCTGAGAATTCCTTTCTGTCCAGGCTCTAGCGTAGTTGTTCTGGTGAGGACAAGTATGGTGCAAGGCGGAGCGTTCTTCCAATGCTATTCGGCGCCCATCGATCTCCACTCCTTGGCAAGCACATTGTACAATGGTGCCACACTTCTTAACGAAATCGATCCCTAGTAATGCATCGTTAGTGATGTTAGCTACTATGACCTGTTGGATGAATCGCAATTCTTCGATTTGAATGGTGAAGTTGGCGGTATCCGTTACTTCCAGGGGTGTTCCGGCGGTGCCACAAAGGTGGGTGCGTGGCTCTGTTAAGGAGCGTTGTGAGCGTTCAGGCAAGGTGTCATAAATCTGTGAGCTGAAGATGGTAATGATGGCTCCGGTGTTGACAGTGACGAGAACTTGAGTACCTTGAATGGGACAGTAACAACGAAGAGAGCAAGAGTAGGGAGGGAGTTTCTACTACTAGCAGAGGTGGAAGAAGTTCGGGTGTCCAATATAAACTTTACTAAACTAGCAAGTTCCAACACTTCGGAGGCAGAAGTACTATCAAAGTAAAGGCGTCCGCTCAAACTATGGCTGGGCATCGTGTCGCAACTAGACATTAGAGTAGATGGTATAGGGGTTGGTTCAATCTGTCCTTTTGGTTGATCGGAGGGATCTGGGATTGCCTATTATGGGGGGTTGACACAATTCCGTCATTCGTGTTTGAGTTGCGAACACTCAGGGCAATGGGGGTGCGGCTGACATTTAATGGTTTCCCATTCATCAGCGGCACACGCAGATCTGGAGCTTACTGGAGGGCCTGGGCCTCTAAAGAGATGTGGACTAGAGACCCAAGCGGGTTTAAAACGCTTGGAGAGTAATTGGGGGCAGGTTCCTGGCCTTCATACATGACCAGGGGTTCAGTACTTTCTACGCCACAAGCTGCATGGAGAGCTTCTGGCTGGCGGGGGATGCTTTGGCAGTTCACCATCCAATGTCCTGTTCTACCACAGCGGAAACAGTGGCCTGCGCATGGCTATGGAGATGCCGGTCCAGAAGGAGGTTGAAAAGGCAGGCGGGTGCCAAAGTATGTGAGACAGGTTCCAGCAGCTTTGCCTTTGGAAAGTGTTACAAGAAGCATGGCACGAAATTACACCTGATTATCTAGAAAAACTTACTGCTAGAATGCCTATGATATGCAAAGCTGTCATTGCTGCACATGGGGGATTTTTTGTAAAAGAGAAAATTTGAAGTATAGAACTGTTATTTTAAACAGAAATGTTAATAATGATGCTTTGTTGATGTATTGACTACATTTTATATTAATTTTATGATACCCTGATAAATAAAATTATCAATTTGTTTATGGGACTTAAAAATGTCTTAGTGATTCCAAACATTTGAACACTAGTGTATATGTCTGTCTTTGCGCTTTGCAGACAAGACAAAAAGTTCTGCTTTTCAGACTTGCTATAATATGGGACATTGTACAGTTACATAAAAGCTAAGTTTTTCGAATAAGCCTATGTGCTATAATCATATATACTGCAAGCTGATAACAGTTTTATTTGCCAACATAACTGTTTCTCGATAAAGTGACTGAAGCCTGTCTATAACGGAGAATGTATGGACAATTAAAGGGGGGGGGGGGCAAACTGAGTGGCTGATTAGGGACTACTGAGTATCAGATATTGATTCATCAACCAATGAGATTTTGGGTTGTTGCTATTTAGCGGCTAACTAATTTGCATGGTAAAAGGTTAAGCACCTGCTACTTAGTGGCGAGTTTGCAGCTAGTTAGCGGCAGCACCTAGTGGCAGGAACGTGTTTTCATAACAAAATGGAACTGTGTTAAATGTGGTTTTATATTTATATTTATTACATGAATCAATAAAAATAAGTTACAATATTATCATCCATACAACAGAATACAGTATTAAAATCATATATATATATATATATATATATATAATGCACATAAACAGACGATCACATATTCGGATAGTTCTGTATTTCATAGGGGTTTGGTTCATCCAACTTCTCTTCTATAGGTGTACTGAATGTGTCGTTTTTCCTAAACGCTGTGTCGGATCCAGGCTTAATCGCACTCACTCCCTAAAGCACAATATGATATAATGCAATACATCAGTAACTAACAAGAAATCTGGATTTACGTACATTATATATAAAACTGGATGAAAACACTCATATCAGGCTCAAGGTTAGGCTGAGATTATACAGAATTACCATATTTTAACTTTTCAAAAAGAGTCCGGAAAACAAATCAAGATGATCTCAGTCAGCATCTCCATAGATAAATATGGATCATCAGATGGTCGCTAAATTATTTATTGTATTCATTTTTTTCCAGAAACTGTCTTAACATTGTATGGCCAGTATGACAAATATTATTACTATGGTTATGGTAATGTTTTTCCCACATTGATGACTTGCATCACTGAGAATCAAAAAATGGTGACAATGACAGTTGTCATTATACTTATAAATATATATGGTTAAACAAATTTCTGGTAAATTACTCTTATATAAGTGAAAGAAATATGATAGTATCTATAATCTTAAAATTTATGGCACTTTGCTCACTTGAAAAATGGAAAAGTAAAATTCCTGGACATTTAAAAATAATTTACATTAGCAATAACTCTGGACGTTGCTGAATATTTTGAAAACAATTTAACTGAAAGTGGATGGTGGTGCCATTAAAATATTCAGCATCTCCAGAGTTAAACCTGATGGAGAATGTAGTTGGCAGAAGCTATTAGACGAATAATTCTAGAGGAATCTGCATGTCCCGTCATGGCTAGCATACACTCCGATGTACTCGGGCCGTACACGACCTATGTGAAGCTAACCCTTTACTGCTCAGGATTCGCAAAAAACATACATGTTTGCGTAGGGAAGCTGATTTGCATACAAGAGAAGACTAGTTTTAAAGGTTTACTACTATAATGATGACAGGCTGTTATTGAGCCAGTCATTCCAGTGACACAATATTTCAAAAATAGTTCCATCTTTGGCAGCAAATGGGCTTAATGCAAGTGCTAATTTTGGCCAGTTTGACATTAACCATTACAGCACAAAAATCTCTGAAAAAATACATTCTTTACGATATTAAACTTACTGTGATGAATATTTTAAAATTAATTTGACTGGAGGCCGTTGGTGTCTTAGGCTTCTAGTCAAATTAATTTCAAAATATTCTACAATTTTCCTGTATGATTGTCTTGAAAATGAGATATGGGGAATTCATCAGTGAAAGGGTTCAGAAAGAGCTATTATGTTCGACCAAAAAAAATCTGGGATATTAGATTTGAAGAAACAACTCTTTCTAGCTCTTAATGCAAAACAGACAGATTAAGGGATGTAACAACTAAATATAGTTTTTTAAAACGTAATACTTGCCTCCCTTGAACCACATGAATTGCCCCCCCTAATATAGATAACCACTGTTTGATTACATCTATATACATGTAGTAGTATCTGCATCATAATGTGAGCATCTCTAGTTTGTAAATATTGTAATGATCTCAATGGACCCTTCCAGTTTTAGTTATGCCCCGCCCATCTATAGCTAAGCTCCACCCACACCACATCCGTGTTTGGATCGATCGATCGCTGGACTCCCTGACTATCAATTTCCGGAAAACTAAACATTTTTAAACTGAATATTTTGAAACGAATTTGACTGGGCGCTGTTGCTGCCTATCACACATACAATTCGTACAATGTGTCGGACCATTAAGCATTAAAGACGGACTATGGAATCATTCATGACGTAATGATTATGATGTCATCATACACATAACTTAGTTAATTATGACGTCGTATGACGTCAGATGATTGATGGGTAAACTGGAAAGGTGAATTACAAGGCAACTATACAGCAATATGTTGGATATTTTGAAATCAATTTGACTGCAACAACTACCATTCAAATTAGTTTCAAAACATTCAACTGACTTTTTATTCCTTATGAATAAAGAATTTATTGTTTCTGGTCAGGAACTTAAGTTTTAAGGGGTTACTATGTCTCATTGAATGATAATAGAGGGAGTTGATCCGTCATTCAAGTATCTGACATCATTAATAATCAAATACATAATGTGTTAGATGATGTCACAATCAAAGTTACATAGCACTGTCATGAAAATTTAAAACTCTGTCATGAAATATACTAATTCTATTCCTTTAATGAATTCACAATTTAATAAACAGTCTGAATATTTAGACAATAATTTGACTGGAAGCTGTTGACTGGACTCAAGGTTCAAAATATTCATCAGCTTAACTGCATAGTTATTTTAAAATTTAAATGATGGGAATTCATGTTTCAAAGCTTCAAATTGATTCCAACATGTCTAAACAGTTGGCGGAGCTAATAGCTAGTAATGGGCAGGTCATAGAGCTAGAAACAAAATGTAGAAATGGATTATTACAAGACAAATCTGTGTGTAGCAGACATAGCACAAGCCATAGAAAGTGGCCACTAAAGGTAAACAGGGTGTGCCTTAACCCGTTCCAAAAAAAGATTCTGAGGAAAAATTCCTAACCGAATGGCCAAATTTGCAAGCCAGAAGACTATTTTTGAAAATTCATCACTCGAATGACTGGCTCAAGTTATCGATTCAGTTATTCCAGTGGTAAAATTTAAAAAATAGTTAACTATGTTCTGTAAATGGACATTCTACAAGGCCACTAAAGAGGCTGTCGACTGTAGAGGCTGGATTTGGCCCCTTGACCATTAATCCATATGGTGATCAAAGCACTCAAAGTGCTACTTATATCAATTAACAGCTTAAAGGGCAGGATAAAGAAAGTACAAATTTTAGCTAAGTGTATGTCAATTTGCGAGCAAAGAAGATTATTTTTGAAAATTTACAAAGATAACTTTCTGTTGGCCTGCAAATGCACATGTATTGAAACGCTAAAGGTGCACATTCACACCTCAATGCTTGAAAATTAAAATTTTTAAATTGTAAACTTTCAGAGGCTTGAATTGTGTGTCTTCAATGTATTGATTACACAAAATAAAATCAACACATGATGATGATGTCATGAGGTAGAAATTAATATAATTACTTAAGTTGCGAAATTAAGCCTATAAAAGTATACAATTTTAAATTTTATCAAAAATTCTGGTGTGAATGTGCACCTCTTTAATGGATAAAACAAAAAGGATTTTGGCTTGGACAGTGCTCATTTGCTGCCCACGCGAAGACTATTTTGAAAATTTCCAACAGTAATGACTGGCTCGGTTACCGAGCCAGTCATTCCTGTTATAAAATTTCAAATATCAAGTCTTCTATCGACTTGCAAATGGACATTCTACAGATGGTATTTTTGACAGCATTTAACATTAAAGGGTTAAGTTGACATAAAATGGGTTAAAATGTCAAGGCAGCTCATTTTCTATAGAACACGTCCATAGCTTTCTGCGGAAATGATGACAGCTTCTTACGAACTTAGTGAATTGCCATTTGTTACTGTACATAAATGTAGGTCACTATTAGAACTGTTTGACTGTACACCAAAGCTCTGCTGAGAAATTCTGATTGGTAAAGAAAACCAAAATGTTAACGGAGTAAAAAATTTACAGGCCAAGAGAATACTATTTTCAAAATTTTACCACTGGAATGTCTGGTATGATAATCGAATCAGTCATTCTAGTGGTAAGAACTAAAAAACACCCTTTTCTTGGCCTGTAAATGGATTTCACTCTCTTTCAATGCACTTAACGACGTGCATGACCTATATAGTTGATCCTCTGACCTCAACCTCAAAACACTCAAACTGTCGTAATATGAGGACGTGGGCTAAATCTGGTGGTTCTACCGTCTTACATTCCAGAGTTCATGGCACAAAATCTATATTCTGGTGTGCACTTCATAACCCTGTGACCTCAATAGTTGAAGCTTTGTCCTGAAACTTATGCAACCCACCTATAACATGAATGCATGTCCCACATCTGATGATTCTACCTAATTTCGTTGCCGATTTATGGCTAAAAATGATGTATTTGGGATGGACTTAGTGACCATGTGACCTACATATTTGTACTCTGCCCGAAATTAGATTTAGCCTCTAGCCAACCACAATATGAGTGCATGTGCCCAATTTGGTGATTCTAGTTTTCTTGCAGTGTTATCAACAAGAATGCCTGCGCAGGTATGCACTTAGTGACCCTGTGACCTCGATATTTGACCTTTTGACCTCAAACTAAAAATATGAACGTGTGTGCCAAAATTGGTGAATCTAGCTCATAGGATTCCTGAGTTATACTTCAGATTTAAAGAGACAGAAACGATAGAAGATATACAACACTGCAGTAAAGCTTACCGTGATTCTATCTTTGTGCTCTGTCCAGAAAGAAACAGGTTGTTCAGATTTATAGTCATGTTCCTGTGAAATCAAAAATACAGAGTGCAGATCATGCCCTGAATCGAAATCAAAACACACAATGCAATTCAACAGTGGACAACTCACCCACTGTGTCGAAATCAAACCATAGAACACAGATTCTGCATTCGTGCACTCCATGTCTCACTGACAGTCTCCATGTCTCATTGACAGTATCCATGTCTCAATAACAGTATCCACGTCTCACTGACAGTCTCCATGTCTCACTGACAGTCTCCATGTCTCACTGACAGTATCCATGTCTCAAAACAGTATGCATGTCTCAATAACTGTATCCATGTCTCAATAACAGTATGCATGTCCCACTGATAGTATCCCTGTCTCACTGACACTATGCATGTCTCACAGCTGACACTATCCATGTCTCACTGACACTAGCCATGTCTCACTGACACTCCATATCTCACTGACACTCCATGTCTCACTGAGACTCTCCATGTCTCACTGACACTCGCCGTGTCTCACTGACACTCCATATCTCACTGACACTCTCCATGTCTCACTGACACTCTCCATATCTCACGACACTCTCCATCTCTCACTGACACTCCATATCTCAGTGACACTCCATGTCTCAATGACACTTCATAATTCACTGACACTATGTCTCACTGACACTCACTATGTCTCACTGACACTATGTTTCACTGACACTCCATATCTGACTGACACTCTCCATGTCTCACTGTCAGTCTCTATGTCTCATTGGCACTCTCCATGTCTCATTGGCATTCTCCATGTCTCACTGACACTCTATTTGTTTTACTGACACTCTGTCTCACACACTCTCCATGTCTCACTGATACTCTCCATGTCTCACTGACATTCTCCATGTCTGACTGACACTCCATATCTTACTGACAATATCCATGTCTCACTGACAATAAAGACAAACAAAATAGATGCCATTTACCAGGGCTATGGTCATGGGCAAAGATTTGGGCAAGGAGATGCAAATATTATTTTCATGGTCTATAGATTATAGACATTTCTCAAGACCACTGTAGAAACCATCATTTCTGAGCTAAACAATTAAAATCTTCTTGTTGAATATGATCAGCTAAACAGTAATTCACAGCACCTAATGGAGGATTCCAGTTTCACAGTCAATCACGTGACAGCATAATCAACTGTGATGCGTAGGATGATGTCATAATCAATCACATCATGAACACTTAATTGATGACGGACTAAGAGCTGTTGTACGAACTGTATGTCTTTACTGTATAATAAATATGCTGTTGAATATTTTGAAACTAATTTAACTAGGCGTTGCTGTTGTTGCCATATATAGGTAGCAACAACACTCAGTCAAATTAGTTTCAAAATATTCAACAGTTTAACTGTATAATTTTCTGCAAATTGATAGTCAGGGAGTTCAGAGATCGATCGATCCTGACACGGGTGAAGTGTGGGTGGAGCTTAGCTAAAGATGGGCGGGGCATAGCTAAAACTGTATTCCTCTATTACAGACATGTATAAGTTTTGATCAGGTGGACTTGAAGCCGGTATTTACACAAGTTGGTTTTGATCATGTAGACTTGAAACCGGTACTTACACAAGTTGGTTTTGATTGGGTTGATTTGATCTTGGTACTTACACAAGTTGGTTTTGGTCGGATGGATTTGAACTCGGAATTCATGAAGTCTTTCATTGTTACAGATTTAAAGTCAATTGGTTCAGGGGGTGCATTAATCTCTTCATGAACTTCTTGACTGCAAAATAAACGAAATCACGGATTTCTTTTTTCACGAGAGAGTCGATACTTACCTCCCTAATAATTTTTGATATTGCTAAAACTTCGGCTTTCACTCAATAAACACTCAGATTAAAAAAGGTAGGTGCCTCTACTGGGCAGGTAGTCAGATGACAGTCTGGCGGATGCTAGCCCCACCACCACGCATGCGCAGACTAGTACTTCCTCTGACTAATTTATTGGCTGACACTATGCAACTTTACAAGACCGAGCCTCTGTGGGGCGGAGAGGCCGGGTCCGTATTAGGGAGGTAAGTATCAACTCTCGTGAAAAAAGAAATTCGTGATTTCGTTTATTTCACTTCAAGAGTATACTTACCTCCCTAATACGCTTTGATATTGCCAGAATACGACAGGGAATTCGGCGGGAGGGAGGCGAGGTCAAAAGACCAGTTCTTCCATATGTGCTTTTCTGTGTTTAAGGCACTAAACCTTCTGAAATTGTGGGGAAACACAATCAGGAATAGATTTGAACATCGGCTAACACAAATGATAGCTGAGAGATGACCATATGTCATCTGCGCTTCACCCCACCCACCCCCACTTCTTGGGAGGAAGACTGAATGACCTCAATGTCCCATACGCTTTCTACGTACAAGTGCCATGTACTATAGGACATTAAACGAAAAGGCTTCATTTTCACATACTCTCAATAATGAACCACAAAAAACACGTACCATCACCATATTCATAATAACGAAGGGTCACATGACATTACAATTAACCATGGACAACACATACACAAGACTGACCTTGTGGAAGATGGTTGCTGTCATCATCTCCCCATTGGTGGAGACTGATGCAGACCAAAAAGTGGATGTTTCCATTGATTAAATGTGAAATATATAAAAAATGAGGATACCTCATCAAAATATGTACACCTAGATTAGCTTTTCAAAATCGATAAGGCGGGAGGATTCGAGGTGTCACGGAGATAATGGTTGGTAAAACTTGACTCACAGTGCCACTGAGCTACTGACATAATGTCGTCCACCGGAACCCCATTAAATAGGGCAGTGGAAGCCACTACGCCCCGGACACTGTGAGCCTTGGCCATGTCAACTTGTTTACCTGAGGCGGATTTATGGCAAAATTGAATACACTCTACAATCTACTTGGAAATTGTGTCCTTTGACGCCCTGCCATGGGTTTCAATATAATACAACCATAATGCTGTAGGGTCCGTCCGCCATTCCTGAGTATGTTGTTTGTACCGGTTTAATGCTCGGACTGGACACCATGCTTTTGAATTAGGATCATATCTAGTCAAAGCTGGTAAAAATATAGGTTGACCTGGATATTTCAAAGACTGGTTTTTAGCCATGAAATTTATCCTAGGTAGAAGCCTAAGGCCTTCCCATGTAACCACAAAACGGTCTGCCTTGGCTGATAAGGCATGAATCTCACTTCTACGCCTAGCCGAGGCCGCAGCAATTAAAAATACAATTTTAAGTGTCAACATTTTCATAGAAATCGAACTTAGTGGTTCAAACAGCCTATCAGCTAGTACCTGAAGCACTAGTGATAAACTCCAAGACGGAATCACTGGGGGATTCCTTGGTCTTAGATTGCCCATGCCTTTGATTAAAGTATTTAATGTATTAATGTATTTACTTCATCACTTCCCCTATTAGCCAAGCAAGGGATAACTGTCATCAAAGCTGACTTATAGCCAGCAATAGAGTTAGGCTTGAGGCTATAGGCATCATACAGGTGACAGAGGAAATCGGCTACTACCTGAATAGATGAATCCATTGGATTAATACATCTTTTTGAGCACCATTCTGCAAATCTGTTGATTTTATAATTATATGCTCTGGAGGTTGACCCCCCTCCTGGCTTTTGCCATGAACATGGCTGCTTGCTCAGAAAAGCCCTCCTTAATTCTAGATTCCTTGACAACATTCACACAGTCAATTGGAACATTGACGGATTGTTGTGAAGGTTCTTGCCCTGGAACATAATATTGTCCATCAGAGGCAGAGGAACCGGATTGCAGACCAGAAGGGCCAGCAGATCGGTATACCATGATCGGCGTGGACAATTTGGGGCGATCAGAAGCACTTGGCATTCCTCCCGTCTGATTTGCTGAAGAATTTTTGGAATCAGGATTGCTGGAGGGAATGCGTATGCATACATTCCCACCCAGCTGATAGCTAACGCATCTGTTGCGATAGCGCTCGGATCTGGAATCGGAGAGACGTACGTCGCAATCTTCGAATTCTTCTTCGTTGCAAATAAATCTATGTTGGGTTTCCCCCAGTGGTTGAACAGACAATCAACCACACATTGATTTAGTTGCCATTCCATAGGTAAGACACTCATCCTTCGGCTCAATGAGTCTGCTAGCAGATTTAACCTTCCCGGAATATGAACTGCTTTCAACGAAATCCTGTGATTCAGGCACCAGCAAAGCAGTTTCCATGTCATCATACAGAGACTGGGCGACTTTGTTCCACCCTGGCGGTTTATGTAAGTCACTACTGTTGAGTTGTCTGATCGTATTAGAACACTCTTGCCCGGAACTTTCTGTAAGAAATGTTCCAGGCCCAGAACTACTGCTCGTAATTCCAGTAGACTTATATGTTCTTTTGACTGTTCCAGATTCCAAAGCCCTGATATCGTGGATTCTTCCTGGCAAACTCCCCACCCCTCCATCAATGCATCTGTATACATCGTTAACTGAGGATGAGGAGGGGTTAGCATCACCCCTGCCAGGAGATTCTCTGTTTTCAAACACCATTGCAGGTGGTGAATTAAAGGCTCCAGCACTGACACGTTTGAGTCGTGTGAACCTGTACTCTGGGTCCATTGCGTCATGAGAAATAACTGGATCGGCCACCTGCATAAGGCCGCCTGAGGAATGACTGGTTCCAGAGAAACCATCAACCCCAGCATTCTCAGGTAAACCCGTGCCAAGACAAGATGACTGTTGCACACTGACTGTATTACTGAGATGAGTACTTGTACCCTCTCCTGAGTAGGATAAACATATCCTCTCTCCAGATCGAAGAACATTCCCAGGTAAACAAACTTCTGGGATGGCGTCAGCTCTGATTTGAAAGTTGATTATCCAGCCCAAGTCTGTGAGAGTTTTCAAAACTATCTCCAGATTCGCTGATAAACTTTCCTGATTGTGTGCTTTTAACAGCCAGTCGTCTATGTACGTGTGGAATGCTATGCTTCTCCTGCGGACATATGCTGTAATCGCAAGAACCACCCTGGTGAAGACCCGAGGAGCCGTAGAAATTCTGACGGGTAACACCCTGAATTCCCACTGTCTGCCCTGGAATGCGAATCTTAGAAAGCGACGGAAACGCCTCGATATTGGAATGTGGAAATAAGCATCCTTCAAATCTATTGAAGCTGTCCACATCCCCTTCTCCAACCCTGCCAACACCGATTGCACAATCTCCATTTTGAAACTGGGTGTGTTTATGAACTTGTTCAATGGCTTGAGGTTGAGAATTGGTCTCCACCCTCCAGTGCTTTTCGTCACTAGGAACACGGTTGAATAGAAGCCCGGCCAACTTTGTGCCGGTTGAATTGCTCCTTTGAGTATGAGGGAATTTATTTCCTCCTTTATACACAACCGCTGATCTGAATCTCTTGGAATTTGAGACCAGACTGGCACCAGAGACAGTCGTGATGGCGGGCCTGTTATCCAGTCGGGATGATACCCGACTGAAAGCCATCGAAAGACTAAATGGTCCTGAGTCAACCATTCCCACTCTTGCATATGGTTGACCAATCGGCCTCCCACTGGTCCACCTAGGGAGAGAGGTGGACATAAGGAGAACAAGAGCGGCACTGTCTCTTGGTGCAGATGCACTGGAGTAGCTCTTACTGTGGTAATCGCCCCCATCAGGTACGATTACCACGACCAGATCCTCGCGCACCATGGCCCGCACCGCGAGCACCTCGGTGCGTGGGCGGCTGGCTGCGCCGGAGGAGCCTGCACCCCCCTCGCCGCTGGCTGAAGCATGCGTGGCCATGGCCGGCGCTGCGCTGGTGGCTGGCCTTTGACCTGGCCACCGCCACCTCAAGCCTGCAGGGGATGATACACAGGGGGAGCTGCGCAAACGCGCTCTCTGCGGAGCACTTCAAATTGCTCATGCAATGCCCTCTGGTTATTAACCAGGGTAACCGTCTCCTGGAGGTGCCTACATCCCTCACCCCCAAAAAGATCAGGACCTGTCATAGGCGTATGCAGCTGCCTATTATACAAATCCTGGGACGGGCACAAGTTATCAAGAGCAAACGTGCGCCTCGCCCGGAAACTCCTGGTTACAGACCGGGTTAAACAGTCCAAAGCCAAGTTAATTCCATCTTGGATGGCTCTCTGGACAGTCACCGGACTAGGCTGGCGCAATGCGGATGCTTTTACTACCCGTTGTAACAGCTGTGAGACATGCGAAAGCGCTGAGATAGATGCCCTCGAACTCTCTTCCACATCGAGCAACGCAATGTTAGCTGAATGCAAAGTGTTCGAGCACAGTGCTCCCGTGTCAGACCGGGAACCTGGCCGCGTATCTTCGCCTAGCGCAGTGCGATCATCAGCGCTTGGCTTTGGCACTACACCTAATAACTGATATTAATCAGCTGCAATACGGTATCGCTTTGCCACCTCGCGAAGGGCCTTCGCTAGATATCCATGCGCCCTAATGGATGTCTCTGCTGCAGTGAACATATCAACAATATGATCAGCTAACGGCAGAGATGGCATAGCGGTAACAGTCGGCTTACCTACCAGTCACGGGCACTGGTCCCGTTGACTGGCCGACTGATCCACAGCAAGACCTGACCTAACGTTTATTAGCCACTGACAAGCGTCAGACCAGTCTTCCTCTGTGGCCACCTGTGAATGCTCTACAAGACGAGGGCCTTTGTCATCCTCCTGAGGATCCTCGCTGGAGGAATCGATACGCCTGGCAAGCCAGAGAAAGCATGCAGGCCTGAAAGAACAGGCATGCCAAACTGACTGGCTTGACCAAGAGCAGGCGCCGTGGTATTGCATGGGGAAATATCTGCCACACCACGGCCCTGGCCAGCACCAGCTACACCATCGGCAAGCCGAGGTATGCGAAAAAACTGGCCATCAGATCCAGCCCGGGCTACCTTCTGCGTCGTGAACGCTACTCCTGCATGAGTAGTCCCATGGACAATGTCGCCAGTATTCACCGCGGGGGCTGCATGTACATCAATGTCCATGGACATGGCGCCAGAAGGAGAACCCAGCACATAATCCTCTTCTTCCTGGCCAGAAAGAGTAGACTCCAGGTCAGCAAAGAATGCTAACCCGGACTGGCCAGGAAAGGTACCATAGGAGGAGCTGGTACCTGCAGGGTGCGGATAAACCTGGCCTGATAAGCATGCACCAGGCTCCAGCGACACCTGACCACGAACAATCGGCGTGGCAAGCCTGCTGCCAGTGTCCTCATAGTGGATTTCGCCCTCTAATAGGGCCACCTCTGAATCATGGACAAAAACTGGTAGGTCCCTAGGAAGCACCGATTCAGAGGCAGGGATTATCTGCTCCGGAGCAGATGAAGAGGACAATGAAAGATTTGACCCAGGAAGCATGCCACGAAGCAACTCTGGGACCAAATCCTTAATTGTCCTCTTCATCTCTCCCATCATCTCAATACGGAAGGCCTCCATGTCCATAGAGGACGAGGCATTCCTCTTACCCTTCTTACCAGAAGCCTCCTTCTTAACTTTCCTCTCCTCCTCCAGAGCCTTATCCCTGGTCTGCAAAGATAGAAACTCAGACATTAGCTTCCCCCCCCCCACAATTTTTACAGATTTCACATTTAAGCAATGGCCCACATGGGCTGCACAGGGAGCATAAGTGACGGGCAAATCTATCCTTGATAAATCTTCCACATGATGGACAGCACAACCTCTGAAACAAGGCAGAGGACGAGGACAATGAGTAATTCAATTATTGAATTAGAAACTCAAAAGCAAATATAAACAAGGAGGCTGGGGGCTATAAAGACCCAAGCTAATAATAAAACAGCGTTGGACAAAACTTTTAAATGATAGTAAGGCGCAAGGCTGATTATGACGTCATAACTTCAAAAATAAGAAGTTAAATCGATCCGAAAACAAACATCCAGATGTAAGGACGAATTGTATTCATATCCAGAACATCCTAACTGGAAAGGATAGTGTATACAGATTATACAGACATCAGATAAACAATGATAAAATGGCAGCAGACTTCATAAATATTTTCAAATATAATTGAAGTGCCTCATATCATAACTAGAATACCGGAGTCTTAAGCATAGACAAACCATCCGATCTGATGCACTGGAAACGCCACCAACACTATGACCTCTTAACTCTCTCCACCTATATGGGGAAGGAAGTGGACCAAGAGGACAAAGTGAGAAGACCTTCATCCGAGGCTTCCAACTCACTGGGCATAGAATTTTTGGTTAGATAACCTAACAATATTAGTAAGAAATGGAACCTTGGCGGAGAGAAAAACAAACCCTAAGACGATGTGCTGTCCTGATCAATCATAGATAGATACCTGTGGACATAAACACAAAGAGAGATTAGTATTTAATCGCGCCATATAGAAATAAACCAGTTTTTTAGGTGCTTTTCATGTCTAATCGCGAGTCCAGGAAACACAATACAACAAGACTAACATGTAGTTGAGTTCACCTGATGGTTAGGTCCTGTGCCCTCCTCTGCAGACTTGGCGCTCTCTGACATAATCCTTAGGTGAAAACACTCTTCATGTCGATAGTCACTTACAGGACTGGCGGTATGACCAGTGAACGAAAAGAAGAAGAACACTCTTCTTTTTAACGAATGAATAGTTAAAAAACAGCAGAAAACTTTTGAGCAAAAATAGCATGTGAACTCTCTGCCAATAAATTAGCAAAGAGGAAGTACTAGTCTGCGCATGCGCGGTGGTGGGGCTAGCATCTGCCAGACTGTCATCTGACTACCTGCCCAGTAGGGGCACCTAACTTTTTTAATCTGAGTGTTTATTGAGTGAAAGCCGATATTTAGCAATATCAAAGTGTATTAGGGAGGTAAGTATACTCTCTTGAAGTGAAACATATAGTTTAATAATATCAACAAAAACATTTAAGATACAATGTCATATACCATACGCCCAATGTTATAAATTCAACTCTTTCAGCAACAAAATCATGCCCACCCCCACCTCAACGAATGATGTAAAAAATGATGATGATAATTATTAATTTGACTGGAAGTCAATTAGTTTCTGTCTTAAAGTACACCTCAGAAATAACTTAACATGTATAATTTTGAACATGATGTAAGAAATAGTCTATTGAATATTTTCGACTTAACTGTATTGTAAGCCACTTCTGCTGTAGGCAGCAATGGCTTCCAATCAAATTAAGTCCAAAATATTCAATAATACGTTTTATTTTATTTTGAAACATTTCAAGTTATTTCTAAGCTGTACATATGGCCTACTGTAGATGTCGATTCTATAAATAATTTGTATAGAATACAGCAAGGACTGACCATCAGGATACTATTTGACAATCGTTAGTAACCATTTAATGGTCAAGCTGGTTATTACTACTGCATACTATTTCCAGAGAAATTCTGGTCTGGTCAGCCATATTTCTTAACATTCTGTACACATTAGTATGCCCAGCCATTTATTCACATGAGAAATTATTTAAATATGAAACATTCCTATTAGATGGAAGTTAAAACAATTCGAAATACTGGCATCATAATCCTCATTATGCATCAAAGATATCTTTATGACTGTAACAATGGACCTTTCCATGTTTGGATTGATCGATCACCGAATGCCCTAGCTATAAATTTCCTGAAAACTATACAGGGAAGCTGTTGAATATTTTGTAACTAATTAGACTGGGTGCTGTTGCTGCCATAGGCAGCAACAGCGCCCAGTCAAATTAGTTTCAAAATATTCAACAGAATATTTATTAAATAGTAAAAGCAAACAATTTGTACAACAGCCCATATACCGTCATCAAATATGCGTTCGTGACGTACTTATCGACGTCATTCATTATGATGTCATTGTACACACCACACAGTTCATTATGATGTCATATAATGGGTGGGTACTCTGGAAAGGTGAATTGGCTGTATTAAGCTGTCATCATGTTTAAGACACTGAGCCTATATAAAACACTGTTTTATGATTATTGGGTAACTAACACTTTAACACTCAAATTTCTCAAGAAAATCTAAATTTCCTCATAGAAAACATTTGTGCTTTTGCAGACCAAGAGATTATTTTTGAAAATTTATCTGTGGAATGACTGTTGATTATCGAGCCTGCCATTCCAGTGGTAAGTTTAAAAAAAAAGTCTCTTCGTCTGTAAATCGACGTTTCTGAAAACCACCGCAGAAGCCATTCTTTGGCAGACTTGTGTTAAAGTGCTAATAAGAAAACAGTCTGTGTTCTCACTAGAGACTTTAACAGGAATAATGCCATACTGAGGTATGGCATTATTCCTGATTAACTCTCTAGTGAGAACACGGCCTAATATTCAAAGGAGTAATTTTACCTGACTTTGGCAAGCAGCATCTTCTCCAACAGCTCTTGCTTTTTACCTGTGTAAAGCAAACCAATAAGTAAGCATCATTTTGTGTCTAACTGATTAATATCATTGATTGTCAGCAAAATACTTGAAATATACTGGCTGTTGTAATCGACCAAACCTATAAGAGTAAGACCACAGAAATCAACTTTCAATGTGGCCCTTGGACTAACATCTCAGCACCAAAAGCCCTTACAGAAAAGGAGCACCAGACTTCAGTAGAGTGTGGGACTACAATGAGGCTCCATAACATAAAACAGGGCTACGCTCGAAGACTGTCTAAGTCCAGAAGTGTGAAGGGACTTTGGGGGGGGGGGGTTACACTGGTAATTTAATAATGGGAACTGGATTCGAGCGGCTCTTTTAACAGTGCTACTGCTTGAACAGGAGACATTTTACACAGTGGAAGTGGATTATATTGGCAGCTCAATAACGAATTCAGTTGAATTCTGCACACTTGGACATTCTGCCCAACCTCGCCACTACACCAAGCACAGGGCCTAATGTAAACATAGCATTACAATTTGCATTGATATCGGTAACTTGCATAACAAATTTTGTTGAGTTCAACCTAATTTGATGGCCTGCCCCCACCTCATGAATGGAGGCTAATGTAAACCACCGTACAATCCACAATGGTATGGGTAACTTATACACCAACTTTGGTTGAATTCCACCAAATCACTTCAGAGGGGATTGATGCTCAAACTGTGAAGGGCTACACAATGTAATCAAAACACATTGAATAGATTAACAGAGCATAACATTTGGTTAAGCACATTCTATATAGGGGTACAAATTTGGGCCACCTGCTCTACAGAACATGTGAACAAAAATGTTAATGTCCAGCCAGTTGATAATAATTAGTACTGGTAGTTTAACTCACTCTGTGTGCAGTGTCTCCCATACAGAATGGAGTCATGTTGCACTTCTCATTTGTACAATTGTAACAGCGACTACATTGTAACAAGCCCTATGAGTCTTGCACTATAAATTTGGTATTCTGAAGTGCAAATCTATGCCAAACTGCAGATGTGCTCCTCGTGAACACGGCAAAGGGATCATTGCATCTTTGTATGCCTGTTGGATTTGTTATGAATTTCCTATTAATGCCTAATTGCACACAAAACTGATTAGTATGAAAATCAGAAGACAAAACAAGACAATTTTAATCAACATTTTACGTGCTCTTCCAGTTTGTGCAAGGCTCAACAAAAATGTCCCAGAACTATTGATGATCATCATGTAATTGGGGCATTATTATACAATGTAACTCAGCTAAAATTTCACCAAATTAAAAAATATGTTTAGAGACTTCTGACAGTCTTGGAAAACATATCTACACTACTAACAATGTTATCATATTTGAACTTAAAAGTATGTGTGTACAGTACCTATTTCTCTGACTTTATTTCTGTCCGGATCTTTGTATGAGACACGGCATGTGGTCAGTTTTTCACACTGGCTATCGAAGTCAGTGGAAAGGACGCCAGAGTGGCCGTCCTTATAAAACTGTGCACTGCTAGTACATTCCGCCTTCATGTCACTCGAGTCAATGTGTGCCACAGCTCGCTGGAAATAAGTATATCAGGTATACAATTTTTTTGACGAGAAATTAGAAAGTCCGCTTTTCTTATGCAGCCAAATTTTATATCAACAGACCTGGCAACTCACACGCATTCAGCGTGAGACTCACGCATTTGCCTCCATAATCCTTCAAATACAGTATTTACTGTAAAACGGTGGCATGGGGATTCCCCAGCGCTGCATTCTATGTCTGACCGAAAGATTTCATACCTCAATCGTCAGATTACCTCACCAGAAATGGTTGCTGGGTAATCATGACATCCATAGTGCCATCTTGGAGCCCAGATACTTTCAGGAAATTGATATTTGGCATCTCACTATTTTGGTCTTCTTTTTTATCAAAAGTTGAGAACTATGTATCAATATGATAACTGTAAGAAAGTTGGCATGTGAAATACAGTAGACAAAGATTTTTGGGATGGAGAGTAAATCTGTATTGTTAGGGTTGGGCAGTAGTGCAGAAAGTTGTACCAGCTACTAATTGATGGATTTTCATACTGGCAAAATAACATCACTTTTATGACAGGATATCTGGTGAATGGTTGGAATATGTGATTAAAATCAGGCACTAAAATATATCACCTCTTGATGGTCTTAATAATTTATGATGACAAATTCAGAGGATACTTTTCAGCATGTATTCATCAAGTAGGCGAAGTACAAATGCATCCAAGATTGAAAGAAATTTCAATTTCCCTTTCTCCGAGATCTAACAATACACACCATTCTATTACTTCTGATACAGCTAGCCTGGATAGCTGGGCCCTAGGACTATAGACTTAGTAAGCTTTACCGACTCCTGGAACCGGGTACTCGGTTCCTAACTGCAGAGTACCCATTTGCCATGAAGCCCATATTGTTTGCATAGCCACCAAGCAAGAGAAAACCATGGCTTGCCTCCGTGGGGCTGGCAGGCTGGGTCCGTAACAGAATGGTGAGTATTGTTAGATCTCGGAGAAAGGGAAATTGAAATTTCCTTCATTCTCCTTCGATCAATACTCACCATTCTATTACTTCTGATATACACCAGATTTAGACAGTAACCTGGTGGGAAGGGGCACGCCATCAATTGCTACCTTTGCCCCTTGGTGAAAGAGCTAGACTTAAACTTGATTAATGGAGACCTAAAAGGACCATCAAGTTAACGGAACCGAATCACATTCACATCACTGCACCCCCTCCCCCTTTTCTCCTAAGAAAAGGTAGAGAACTCACGAATATGCATCTCGCCTGAAACACAAATATGCCAAGAGGGTTAACAGCTCTTTGCATATATTAGCCTGGGAATGAGCATGAATATATAAGATGAATGAACATGATATATAGACATAATACAACAAACTCTCAATCTTGAATTACCTCATGATATCTGGATTCCAGACGTGGAGCCTCCAACCATTCACTTGTCCGGCCATCAGTGACACAATCCGGTACACATCCTCTCGCTCGACCATGTCTGCTTCTTAATTCTTTCTTACAAATGGCAAAAGAGGGAGAAGAGCAGTGTGGTCGTATAACTATCATTTCAAAACAGCTAAAGCGAGTGGATTGGCGGAGTCTGACACATCCGTCATATAATAATCCGTGAAAGAGGACTCACAGAGCCATTGTGCAACAGCCATGATGTCCTCTAATGGAACACCATTGTAAAGGGTGGTTGAGGCGGCTATTCCTCTAACATCGTGTACCCTTGCGCATTGCACCTGGTGCCCAGTCGCAATCTCATGGGTAGTCTGAATGCATTCGACTACCCAACGAGAGATAGAATCCATGAATGCGGCGCCATATGGCTTCTTATGGCAGATCCACAGATGTCTATCATTCGACCATAACGAGTCTGTCCATTTCTTGTACTTAGTCAAAGCATGGACTGGGCACCAGACACTGGCATCACGATCAAACCTAGTTAGTTTCGGTATAATAACCGGTTTGCCGGGATATCTCAAAGATTGATGCGTGAAATCTGCAGCTTGTCGAGAAAAGCCTTCCGACGTGGAACGTTATTTGATAACATATACGCAGTCAATTTGTGTAGGAGGCATCCCTTGGCCTGGGAGACTATGTTCGGAATCTCGCGTAACTGCACTGGATTTTCCACCAGCAGATCTAGAAGATCCATGAACCATGCCCTGCTGGACCAAAATGGCACTATTAGCAGGACCAGGCATGGTTCCTCCCTGATCTTCACCAATATCTTCGGTAGAAGAATGGTGAGTGGGTACGCGTAAGCGTGCATCCATCTCCAGCTTATTGCCAGAGGATCTGTATCGACGGCATTTGGATCTGGAATCGGCGATACATAAGCCATGATTTGAGCATTTTCCCTTGTGGCGAACAAGTCCACGTTGGGTTTTCCCCAATGCTCGAAGATCCTGTGAGGAACTGGAGGGTTGAGAGACCGTTCTGTTGGCAGAATTCTCTGTCTGTCAGACAAAGCATCCGCCAGTATCTTCAATTGCCCAGAAATGTGAGCTGCTTTCAAAACAACCGAGTAATTCCTGCACCATTGAATCAAGTGCCACACTTTGATACATAGTGTGGGTGACTTGGTCCCGCCTTGGCGATTTATGTATGAATGATACTACTGACGAGTTGTCCGACTGTATCAATATCGCCTTGCCAATTCCACTGCCATCATTTCCAACAGATTGATATGCAGCTGGCTCTCTTGGAGAGACCATGTGCCCGAGACCTGGTGTTCTCCCAGGCAGGCCAGCCATCCCTCTAGTGATGCATCCGTGTACAGCTTGGGGTGGGGTAGGTGCAGCGAAACTCCTACTAGGAGATTCTGACGCTTTTTCCACCATACAAGATGCGACATTATTGGCTCCAAAACTGGCACCAGTTTTGACAGGGATTCTGTTCTCTGTTTCCACAGAGACATCAGATACAACTGGATAGGTCTTCGCCTCAGAGCAGCATACAGGATTACCTGATCCATGGAGACCATCATGCCCAGCATCTGAAGAAACTGCCTCACCTGAATGTGGTTTCCCAATCGAAAACTCTTGAGGGTGGCTAACAGAGACACCACTCTGGGCTCTGACGGGTAAACCCTGCCCTCCTCGAGATCGAATCGCATCCCTAAATAAATGAAATGTTGAGTGGGTGTCAACTCGGATTTCTCCTTGTTGACTATTCAGCCTAGATCTGAAAGCAACTTCACAGTCAGAGCAATATCCACCTCTAACCTGCCTGATGTGTCTGCTTTGATCAGCCAATCGTCTATGTAGGTGTGAAGCGCCACGTTCTCTTTTCTGAGAAATGCTGTCACCGCAAGGACCACTCTGGTGAAAACCCGTGGAGCTGTCGACAGGCCGAATGGGAGGACTTTAAACTCCCATACTTGATTCTGAAACGCAAATCTCAGAAACCTGTGACAACTCCTGTTCATTGGAATGTGGAAATATGCATCTTTCAGATCAATCGATACACACCACATTCCCTTCCTCAATCCTGCCATTACCGACCTCAGAGTTTCCATCTGAAACCGAGGCGTATGGATAAACCAATTTAATGGCCTGAGATTGAGTACGGGTCTCCATCCCCCTGTGCTCTTGGGGACAAGGAACATGTTTGAATAGAAGCCTGGAGTGTTCCGGTTTGCTGGTTTTATTGCTGCCTTCAGAAGCAAACCTGACACTTCGTTTTGAATGGCTTCTAACTTGTCTGGTTCGCTTGGTACAGGTATCCAGACAGGTGCAAAAGACAGATTCTGTGGTGGTAAGTCCCACCACTCCGGTATGTACCCCTGGGATAACCTTCCCAGGACCAGACTGTCTGACGTCACACCTCGCCAAGCCTCGACGAGAGAGTGAGAACCATTTTGGTCTTGGCTTGCCCGGTCTGACTGGCACCGCTGTTCCTGTTGCACAGATGCTGTCCAGGCAGCTACGAAGGGAGCCCTCGTACCCTCAGGTATGATCCGCTCCCTTCTTTCTGCCCTTAGAGGACTTATCCTTCCCCTTCCCACCTCACGCGGGATCAGGAGCAACATTGGGGAGGGTAGGGGCCTCCACAACCTTCTTGGCCTGAGAAAACCCAGAAGAAGCAGAAGCAGCACTAGGATTAGCTTTTGCCTTGCTTTACCACCAACTGATTCTGCGCAATGCTGGCCGTGTCCTCTAAGATGGTCCGAGCTTGTCCAACAAAGATGCTAGGGCCTGTCAGGCGCATCCCAAGAAGACGCTCCCTGACGGCAGTAGCCGGACGCATATGGTCAAGGAAAGCGCCACAGGCGGCACAGAGTGGCCTGCCCCCGCTTCAGCCCACACTGACTGAAGAAGGCGATAAGAGTGGTTGACAGCACTCATTGCTGCCCTCACCCCCTCATCACATAGGGACAGGACTTCATCATGGTGTACCTGAGATTTGTCCACCAGTGCCGGGGCGGGGTCACCCGCTCCAGAACTCTGGACTCTGGACACCCAGTACCCAGCGGTCATCCTCGGTGACCGACAGGACAACACCATACCTGTCCTATTCCCCACGTGGAATACGACACCTCGCCCGCACCTCCCTGGAGGCCGCAGGAAGCTGGCCCTTGGCCAGGAGTTGTTTGCTATAAATAGCAACAAGCAACTCCATAAACCTTGCTGCGGGCAAGATCCCTGTCCTAATCGATGCCACCGATGGACGGGGTACATCTTCCTTAGCCGTGGTCGAAACCACAGAAGGGTCTACTCTGGCTAGCCAAGCCAGAGCCTCAGACCAATCTGTCTCCAATGAGGACACTCCCATGAACACGTCAACTGTTGACATGTTCACGGCCCTACCAGCAATGGCCTCCCAGATAGAAGCCATTGCTGATACGCCAGGAACTCCAGTCCCGTACGGTTCCGCCACCACACCATGAAAAACATCAGCCCATGGAGTAGGCTCGCACGGAAAACTGTGTGGACCCGTAACGGTTGAAGAACCGTGGCCAAACACGGGCGCCAACGGCACCCCATGCCTGACCGCCGGACCAGGCGAGATAGGTGAGTATCATGCCTGGCCAACCACACCCGTCACCGTGTCAGTTGGCAGCAAACCAACCATCACGGGTGGTCGGTAGCGGAGTGGCCTCAACCACGGGCGTGGCCGCGGCCCTGGCTTGCGCCAAGCCAGACAGATGGAGGACGGTTCCGTCCAGGATGGAATCGACCTCCATGCTCTCCACCTGCAGCATCTCAGGCCGCAGCAATCTCTCCTCCTCGGCCTCCTTGTCTTCAGACCCCGAAGAGTCGTCACTAGATGAGGAAACCGTGGAGCCGTCCTGGCGGACCGCTCCCATGCCTGACGGACCGGCAACCGCTACTGGACCACCCAGAGGTGGCTGCAGAGAGACAGAGCCCATCAAGCCGGAGCCTGACGGGACTGCCAGGAGCCATACGAGACGGCTCCCTCGGTGGCCAGTCCAGAACCCTGTCCAAGGACATGGTCGGAACCAAGCACGGGAAGAGACTGCCATACAACTTTTGGAAACAGTGACGACACCAGCGTAGGCAGAACGCTATGCAAGAAGCCTTGCATAGCAGGACCAAACCACGCTGGCGGTGCCGTCTCTGCAACCTTCGGTTGCAGACGTGGAATGCCCCCAAGGGCCGAAACAGACGCTCCACGATTTGCTTTCGGACCGCCTGGCCCCACATCAGACCCTGCCAAGCCCTTCTGGGCAAGGAACTTGACCAACATGTCGGATGACCACACTGCACAAACATTACACCTACTGTCAAGATTACATTTGGTACAACGGAAACAGACATGGTCCTTGAATAGAACCCTCACGAATTTCTGGCACTCGTCACATGATGGCGGGGCTGGCTTGGCCTATAAATAAGCACAAACCTACAATAAGCAAGCGGAATGAAACAGGAATGGAAGGCAGACAATTAATTTTCAAATAATTTGATACTAAATTAAATGTTAACCCTCCCGCACCCCACCCCGCAACGTTACAGCAAAGATTGCATTGATTATGACGACAAGAATGAAGCGGGCAATAATACACCCATAAACTGATCCTCAAGGATGTATAACTGAACCAGGAATCATATCGCATAGCATTTGGGGTATATTTACTAATCAATATAAATTATACTCCTAACGAAGGCCAAAACGATATGTGAAGAAACAACAAAATGCTTGTAGCACACGGTAAAACCGCAGACCACACATCTAAATTAAGAATTTTGAAACCACCGATCATTGCAAACAGATCGTGATAACACACAAAACTTGTTTTTCTGGTACCAATAAAGAACGCAGCACCCAGAATCAGATGCGCGAATTAATGAAACATTTTCTTCAAATAAAAATCTGAGACCACGGGTGTGACGTCACCCGCTCGGATCTTACGGAGAACGACGTCAGCCGATTTTCGTGTTAAAACACCGTAAAGCCAACACCTTATTTCATATCTGCCGATCGCCTGCTGGGGTTAAAGGAAGGCGATCAATCTGGCATATTTCGTTGTTAACACACGTCCCAAATTCGCGGTCAGAAATTGGAACATGCGACACGGACGAAATTTTGAAGACCTAAGTCTTTTAACTATGGAATAACATGGAATTATACAACCTGGTTATCATTGGCTCCATCCATGGTAATCCAATATAATCCTTAGAGAGCGCACAAAGCTATCACAATACACACAAAAAAACTTAAAAACCTTAAGACTCCAACTGCACAAAAAAGCATGTAGCTCTTGTTGCTATGCAAACAAGAATGAGCTTCATGGCAAACGGGTACTCAGCAGTTGGGAGCCGAGTACCCGGTTCCAGGAGTCGGTAAAGTTTACTAAGTCTATAGTCCTAGGGCCAGCTATTCAGGATAGCTTGTATTAGAAGTAATAGAATGGTGAGTATTGACCGAAGGAGAATCTCCTTTGCTCAAATCATAAAAATGACATCAATTCACCGCCTCACTAGAGATGAAATTACACGATTACATCACCCTCGAAAACACATGACGCAATACTGAGATTGCATCTGTAGACCAGGTAGGCGATATTTATATGCAGTAAGTTTATTTTAGGGTTTATTTTTATGCATGTTTTATTTCAGTGAATGTTTACTAGTTACGAAATTGACAAAATTTGTTTGTTAATATTTTTCTTTTATGTGCTTACACCCTCGAAAACCCATTATCCAATGATATAAGTATTCATATCAAGGTAACTTTTGAGCATTCTGTCACCGTGCCATTGTCTTGTGATATGTGTCATATATATGTTAATGTACAAGTGTTTTGTAATATGTGTAAAGAGTCCATCGTTCCATAGGCCATGCCTTTGATGGCCTGCCTGTTTAGTCTATTTATATGTAGAAATAAAGCAACTTTGAATCTTGAATGACCTACCCAAAGCATGTAATCACTTCTCACTAATATTGTTTGCAGATGATACCAATGCTTTTTGTAGCCACAAGGACATAGACACTCTATACAAGTATGTAAATAATGAAATGAAAAAAATCATAGACTGGTTTAAAGTGAATAAATTATTTCTGAATGTCGATAAAACTAACCATAAACTTTTTACAAAATCTAAGAATTTAAAAAAAATAGCTCTCCCCAAAATGCATGTAAATAATCAAGAAATTCACGAAGCACAATATGTCAAATTTCTCGACGTCTATCTGGACAAAAGCTTAACCTGGGAGAAGCATATAATGAGATCCAAGGTAGCAAAGAACATCAGTATCATGCGCAGACTTAAGCCATATCTTCCCCCTAATATTCTAAAAACTCTATATTGTACACTGATTCTTCCACATATCACATATTGCAATGTAATATAGACTAACACGCATAAAACTAAACTAGCACATCTAAAATCACTACAAAAGCAGGTAATCAAATTATTCGCACAGCCAGCAGAGGACCAGGATGTCTTTAAAACCGAAGAATTATCAAACTTTTTTAGGAGCAACTCTGATATACACTCGCACAACACACGAATTAACTTGCACCAAACCTATTACAGAACAATGACAGCTACACAAAAACCATGCCACCAAGCAATACAACTCTGGAACAACACAGATATAAATATATGCACACAAATTCTTACAGCAAGCTCTTTTAAACACAATATTAAAAAAATAATCTTAGAAAGATACTAAAAATCCAAACCAATGACATGAATGCAGAAGTCACCACCATGGCAGTACAAAAACAAGTATGTACCCAGTTGCCAGGACAACAACTAGAATGTAAAATACACATCTGCAATAATAATAATGCATCCGTAATTGTTGATGTGGATGATGCAGTTGTGTATAATAATAATAATAATAATAATAATAATAATAATAATAATAATAATAATAATAATGCAACAAGAAATGTTGATACAAATTAGCCGTGTTGTTATATATGACAATAATAATAATAATAATAATAATAATAATAATAATAATGCACCAAGAAATGTTGATACAATTTAGGCTGTATTGTTATATATGACAATAATAATAATAATAATAATAATAATAATAATAATAATAATAATAATAATAATAATATTGTAAACAAGATATGCATGTGTTTTCCCCATTCCCATGTGTGTGTGTGCGTGTGTGTGCGTGTGTGCATGTGTGTGTGTGTGTTAATTGTCTATTGTCTTAAATGTACAGCGTGGAGTATCCAGTTTCGAGGCGCCTAAGCAGAAATTGTTAATAATTTAATAAATACCATAGATATTTAAAAATAGATTAGCCTTACTTGTTAGTGACTTTATCCCTTACCCAGCACCAAGTTAGAGGAAAATCCTGCAAAACGAAATGTCAAAACATAGCGCCATTAGGCGATGACGTACGTCAAAACAAACAAAAACGATGGTAGCCTGTTTCGGTGATACCACGAACAGGCTCACCCAAATGATTGTTTCTTGACAATAAAGTTACAATGTGGAGCAAAAAATACTGACCATTCGGAGGTGTCAAAAAGGGGAACTATTTTATTGTCATTTATAGTTTTTTCTCGTGTGGTGGCGGTGTGATGGTTCCTCAGACTGGAGCTAGTTGTGATGGTTTAATTACTGAAGCATCAAATGGAAATATGCATAAGTTATTGAATAATACTATGCATATTCTCATTGATTTTGATAAAAATGTGCTAAGAACAGGCACTGCGCTATTGACTATTGAACCACCCTCTCCAGTATGGATTTTGACATTGGTCACATGGTATAAATAAAACAGACGATGGGGAAAAATTTCCAATATTTGAATAAAAAAATTTACGATTTTTATTTAAAATACAATGATTTAAAGCCATATGATAAAAAGTAATACGAAAATAGGACATTTTTTACATGCTAAAGTTGATTTAGTGCTCACTTAACATTTTAAAGTGCATTTTGAAGGAAAACGCTGTAAGCGTTACCGATAATTACGGTACTATTTGACTACAAAATTATGACGTCATGAGAACTTGTGTTGTTACATAGCGCATGCGTAACGAAAGTTCACCGAAACTAGAGCCTCACCGAAACTGGATACTCCACGATAGGTGTATACCGATTTCGGCCCCGATACATATGCGACCCCTTAGTAATCGATGTCGGCCTCGGTCATGTATATCTCGGCCCCTGTACTGTTACCACTATATTGCTATTTATTATTATCACTAATATTATTCTACTCCTAGATAGTTGTTATTTTATATATTTTATCTAAGTTTCTATAGTCTTTTTTTCAGATTGTATTGGCAAGACGATGGCTGTGGCTAACGAATCGAAACTTGCGCCGTTGAACAAAGCGGAAGCAAGCTCTGTGCTAATGACAGGGCTGAACAAACACGCATAAAATCGGCAATGATAGAATTTATGCCTATATATATATATATATATATACATGTTGAATGCTGAAAATCTTAATTCTTTCTGAATTGCATAAGGCGTAGATTAATTGGATTTCTTTTAAAATCTTGTGTTATTTAATTCTTTCCGAATTTTATTAGACCGAGATTAGGTCAATTAATTTGTTTTCTGTTAAAATCTTTTGTTCTTAGACTTATTTAGAAGGATTATATTTGCTGAAATTTAGAAAACTATATTTGCTGAAATTTTCATGAAATTATTTTAAAGATATACTGAATGCATAAATTTAAACCGCAAGTTAAAGGAATTGTGTACTATTAAATAAAAAGTATTTTAGAAAATTTGTAAGTTTGAGTTGAGTTGATTTCATAGAATTTCTGTAAAGATCGTCAATTTACTGAATGTTAGAGAATGCTACTACTAATTTGATGGTTTATTTAGAAACAAGTTTTAAATTTTAAATTTGCAACAAAATTTTAATCTATCAAGTCTGCGTCTATAAGGGTCGAAAGCTTATTACAGACTGATATGCTATCTGAATCTGATGTACGATATTCTTGCGCACGTGCATTCTGATTTGCTGAAATTGTTTCTGATAGCTGATTGGGTCGAGCAATAGTCATTGTGCTTTGCTCCGTGTTCATGTGTGTATTCATGCCATTGTAATGGCTTCCTACAATTAAAGCTACATGTTAGTTAAACCCGACGGGTGATGACAATGCGCGCAATTTGCAACCCCTGGTGTTGTTTTAACGCGAAAAATTTGCTAAATCTTTCTCCAATTCTTTCTCATGCAAATAAATCCATCTGCATAAGACGACCATCTATATAATATAAGAGGACCACTATCTTTGAGATAAATATGACAGATGCATATACTACAGTGTACATGATGATGAAGAGGTGCTGAACAATATGTTGAAATTTGTTGCTGCATTAGACACCAACGGCTTAATTTTCAGCAACAGCGAGTAGTACTTTTGAAAATCTACCACTGAAATGACTGGCTCAGCTCGCTCAAATTTATTTAAGAAAATTTAAACTATCATAGAAAATGTACATTTGTAGCCCAAGAGAAGACTATTTTTGAAAATTTACCACTGGAATGACTGGCTACGTTATCGAGCCAGCCATTTCAGTGTTAAATGTTAAACAAATTGTCTTCTTTTCATCTGCAAATGGACATTTCTCAAGACGACTGCAGAAGTCGTTTTGGCTGATATGAGGGCTAAATGGTTAATTTACGGCACACGTTATGGAGCCAGTCATTGCAGTGGTTAATGTTAAACAAAGTGTCTTCTTTTTGCCTGGGTTAAAGGGTTAAGGCACACGTGATCTTAGAGAACCAATCACATATCCATCCATCAACAACCGCCGAGTATAGTTTGGTCGTATTTAACTTTGACCTCTCTAGCATATGCAACTTTTAATAAATAAAACAATGACATGCCAAGTCAGGTATAGCTTAATATTAAGTTGGCATGATTAAATTATAAATTGTATAAAACTATAATTACACTGAATGTTAATCTTTAACACTTTGTCAAATTCACGCGCGGTTTATGTTTCACAGGTAGGGAAATGGTTGCAATTGTTGTTCGGGAGGCTAAGAAGGAAGGGAGTAAGCGAGTTTTCGATTCTGCCTCGGAGATCGTGGAGCAAGTAATAATAATAATAATAATAATAATAATAATAATAATATATTAATAATATACACCTGTGCAAAAGTTAAGCACCACCCTATTTTTACGCACATGCGAGGCGAGGGTATATTCATGTGCTATGAAGAAAGCAATAGCATACACATTTATGTACCCATCCATCTTAGTGCAAGAGGTAATAATGCAACTAGAGGAATGCTGATTATGATGGTGGGGAAACACTGTATGTTTCTGTTTGAACTTGAAAACGAGGCCTGAATATGGTTACGTTGACACAACTGACAACTATTGCCCTACAGTTGACACACGTGGCTAGATTGTCATTAATGGTGTCTGAAAACGAAGTTTAACATCTGTGCACGAGTTTGAGACTGTCATTATTAATACCGGGTATATCCACCTTGTGCCTGGATGACGGCCTGGACACGACGTCTCATGCTGGTCACCAACCGACTGATACGCCATTGTGGTATTCGTTGCCATTCAAGATGGAGTGCGTCTGTTAATTCCTGTAGGTTCTGCACAGGAGGATCCCTCCTTCTCACCATGTTTCCCAGAATGTCTCAGATATGCTCAATAGGGTTCATGTCAGGGCTCCTTGCTGGCCATGGTAGGGTTTCGATGGCATTCTGGTGGAGGTATTCATGCACAGCTCTAGCACGATGTGGTCGGGCGTTGTCATCCATGGATATAGGGTGGGTTCCAGGTGCATGATTTACAAAATGAGGGACCACAACTCTATCCAGTATGGAATCTTGATATCTTTGTCCATTTAGTGTTCCAGGTACAGTCAACAGATCCAGCTTACAATCAAATGAGATGCACCCCCATATCATAACGGAACCTCCACCAAATGGAACTTCTTCCATGATGTTACGTTGGTCGTACGCCGTGTGTCTGGACCTCCATACACGAGTTCGACCATCTGTGGCATGAAGCAGGAACCGACTTTCATCGGACCAGTGTACCCGTCTCCAGGATCTCATGTTCCAGTGTCTTCTTTCGTTGCACCACCTCAGACGCTCCTCTTTGTGGTGTGCAGTGACGAGAGGACGTCTGACAGGTCTCCTAGCTTTCATGCCAGCAGCATACAGTCTCCTTTTGATGGTAGACATTGACACTCTATTGCGCGTTTCCCATTGCTGGCTGAGCACTCTGCTGTTGGTGAATGGAGATCTCCTAACAAGGCGTACTAGGGCTCGATCATCACGGGCAGTAGTCTTCTTCGGTCTTCCAGATCTAGGCATGTCCTTCACCTCGTTAGTTTGCCCATGTTTTGCAATCAAACGACTGATTACAGTATGGTTAATGTTCAGCTGTCTGCCAATCTCTCTGCATGACATACCAGTGGTATGCATGCCTATGATTTGCCATTTCACACGATCACTTAACCTTCGTCTTGCCATAGCGGTTCACAATCAAGAGCTAATTCTCTCTGTACAAATAAACCACGGTCATGAATACAAAATTCCTAATCTTGTGGCCTAAATCTGTATGTAATGTTCTACACCTCAAACTGGACTTTTACATAACTGAACACGTGTGCTGTTTCCCGCCACGCACAGACATCAAGCGGCGTGAAGTCATGCATGCATGTGCATTTCGTACTTGGAATTATGTCAGCTAACGCGGGGACAAAAAGTATGGCAGCCTAGTTGTACCATCATGTTTCTACGTTCTATTGTTTTTGCTGGTGCTTAACTTTTGCACAGGTGTATATAACATAGTAAATAATAATAATAATAATAATAATAATAACAATATAGTAAATTATTATTATTATTATTATTATTATTATTATTATTATTATCTATAGGTTTTGCTGGATCACATCGATCCAGATGCGATTGGCATGGTGCCAATGCTGCCAAAGATGGCGAACCTGGGGAGGCAGGTAAACCATCACAGGAAAAAGATCCGTCCTGTGGACCCGAACGATTTGGCATTCGCAATCGATGACGACTTCCTGCCTGACAGATTCTTAAAAGTCGGCGTACGGGTTGGTGACAGGCGTCATATTCTCTTTGCGACGGATGTCATGATACACCATCTGGCACGTGCGAAGACGTGGTAAGCTATGGGATATGGTCGATATGGTCAATGGTCACATGGATATTGTGGTGAATGATTATGTAACTTGTGAGGTAGCTGACTAAATGAATTCTATTTTGCAGGTACATGCAACTTTTAAACTTGTGTGTGCTCCGTTCACACAGCTGTTCAGCTTCATCAGATCCGGTACCTGTCTGAAGCAAGTGCCATTGATATTTGTCATGATGTCTGGTAAACGGAGAGAGGACTATGACCCAGTCTTCCAGGCCCTATTGGGGATGCTGCCTGTCGGTATGGCACTACAGAAATGTGTTGCTGATTACGAGGCAGCTCTCTGGCAGAGCCTGCGGGCACTGATGCCAGCCCGAGTGACGATGCAGGGGTGTCTATTCCATTTCACCCAGGTATAATATACAGTTATCGGTCTACGCAATATTGTGTTTATCACTATTAATTCCTTTAACACTAACATTACTAATCTCCATTAATAATTAAACTTAACTTAATATGTTGTCTCTTTCATGTGAGAAATGTGATATGATGAAGAATTAATTTTATTATGTGCTTCCTCTATATAGGCGATCTACCGCAAGATACAAGAGCTAGGTCTCCAGAATGGCTACAAGGACGACCGTGGGACATGCATGGTTAGTCTATTATTATTATTATTGTTGTTGTTTTTATTCTTATTATTGTTGCTCTTGTTGTTTTTATTATTATTATCATTGTTGTTTTTATTAGATCTGCCGTAAGTTGATGGCATTGCCGCTACTGCCACACCCGCAAATCATCCTTATGTTCGAGGCACTTGAGTTAAAAGTTGGACCAGACAATGCTCCTCTTCGTGCTCTTGTGCAGTATATCCAGATGCAGTGGATCGAGGGTCATGTTTTCACCCCGGTGGATTGGAGTGTGTTCGGACTTCCATCTGTATGAACAACATGTAGAAGGCTGGCACTACCACCTTAACCACTGCATGGCAAGAAAGATCCGTAACAGAATGGTGAGTATTGTTAGATCTCGGAGAAAGGGAAATTGAAATTTCCTGCATTCTCCTTCGATCAATACTCACCATTCTGTTACTTTCTGATATACACCAGATTTGTTCAGTAACCTGGTGGGAAGGGGCAAGCCATAAATGCTACTTTTGCCCCTTGGAGAAAGATTTTGGACTTAACAACTTGACTAACGGAGATCTAAAAGGACCGTCAAGTTATCGAAACCGAATCACATTCGCGTCACTGCCCCCCCCCCCTTTTTTTCTCCTAAGAAAAGGGAGAGAACTCACGAACATGTATCTCGCCTGAAACACAAATATGCCAAGAGGGTTAACTGCTCCTTGCATATCCACATGTATTAGCCTGGGAATGAGCATGAATATATAAGATGAATGAACATGATATATAGACATAATACAAAAAACTCTCACTAATGAATTACCTTATGATAACTGGACTTCAGACGTACCGCCTCCAACCATTCACTGGTCCAGCCATCAGTGACACAATCTGGTTGTCATCCTCACGCTCGACCATGCCTGCTTTAGGTTCTTTTCTAACCGAAGTGAAAAAAGGGTGAAGAGCAGTGTAGCCACTTAACTATCGTCTCAAAACAGCTAAAGCGAGTGGATTGGCTGAGTCTGACACATCCCTCATATAGTAATCCGTAAATGAGGACTCACAGTGCCATTGTGCAATGGCCATGATGTCCTCTAACGGAACACTATTGTAAAGGGCGGTCGAGGCGGCTATTCCTCGAACATTGTGTGCCCTTAAGCCTTGCACCTGGTGCCCAGTCGCCATCTCATGAGTAGTCTGAATGCATTCGACTACCCAACGAGAGATAGTATCCATGGATGCGGCGCCATAAGGCTTCTTATGACAGATCCATAGATGTCTATCGTTCGACCGTAACGAGTCAGTCCATTTCTTGTACTTAGTCAAAGCACGGACCGGGCACCAGACACTGGCATCACGATCAAACCTGGTTAACCTCGGTATTATGATCGGTTTGCCGGGATATCTCAAAGATTGATTCTTTGACATAAACTCTGCTCTTGGCAGAAGACGCAGACCCTCTCCAGAGACAATAAATTGGTCCCTCTCTGCCGAAAGCGCATGGATCTCACTGCGCCTTCTAGCTGAGGAAGCTGCCAATAGGAAAACCGCCTTTAGAGTCAAATGCTTTAGACTAGCCGAACGCAACGGTTCGAAAGGGTGCTTGGCCAGTACATTAAGCACTAAAGATAGACTCCAGGCTGGAATGACTACCGGTTGTCTCGGTCGGAGATTGCTCATTCCCTTCACCATCACATTTAACTGGGCCACCTCTGGACTATCGCTGTTGGCTAGACAAGTGATAACTGATGCCAAAGCTGACTTGTATCCAGCAATTGTGACGGGAGCTAGTCCTGAAAAGAACAGCTCACAGAGAAAGTCTGCTATTTGCTGAATAGTGGATTGAAAGGTATCAATACCCTTTTCTTCACACCAGTCTGCAAATCTGTTAACCTTGTTGTTATATGACTTGAAGGTTGACCTCCTTCTCGCAGCCGCGATGAAATCAGCAGCTTGTCGAGAAAAGCCTTCCGACGTGGAACGTTGTTTGATAACATCCACGCAATTAATTTGAACATTTTGGGACGCTCGTGTAGGAAGCGTCCCTTGGCCTGGGAGATTATGTTCGGAATCTCGGGCAACTGCACTGGGTTTTCCACCAGCAGATCTAGCAGATCCGTGAACCACGCCCTGCTCGGCCAATACGGCGCTATTAGCAGGACCAGACACGGTTCCTCCTTGATCTTCACCAATACCTTCGGCAGAAGGATGGTGGGTGGGTACGCGTAAGCGTGCATCCCCCTCCAGCTTATCGCCAGAGCGTCTGTATCGACGGCATTTGGATCTGGAATCGGCGAGACATAAGTCATGATTTGAGCATTTTCCTTTGTGGTGAACAAGTCTACGTTGGGTTTACCCCAATGCTCGAAGATCCTTCGTAGAACTGGAGGGTTGAGGGACCATTCTGTCGGCAGAATTCTCTGTCTACGAGACAAAGCATTCGCCAGAATGTTCAATCGGGCAGGAATGTGAGCTGCTTTCAAAACAACCGAGTAATTCCTGCACCATTGAATCAAGTGCCACACTTTGATACAAAGTGTGGGTGACCTGGTCCGGCCTTGGTGATTTATGCATGATACTACCGTCGAATTGTCCGACTGTATCAATATCACCTTGCCCCTGATCATCGGAAGAAACTCTTCCAACGCCAGTTCCACTGCCATCATTTCCAACAGATTGATATGCAGCTGACTCTCCAGGAGAGTCCATGTGCCCGAGACTGCAGGAAATGTCAATTTCCCTTTCTCCGAGATCTAACAATACTCACCATTCTGTTACTTCTGATATACAGCTGGCCTTGACAGCGGCTCTAGGATTATAGACTTAGAAAGCTTTACCGACTCCTGGGAACCGGGTACTCGGCTCCCAACTGCCGAGTACCCGTTTACCATAGAGCTCATATTGTTTGCATAGCCACCAAACAAGAGAAAACTATGGCTTGCCTCCGTGGGGCTGGGAGGCTGGGTCCGTAACAGAATGGTGAGTATTGTTAGATCTCGGAGAAAGGGAAATTGACATTTCCTGCATTCTCCTTCGATCAATACTCACCATTCTGTTACTTCTGATATACACCAGATTTGATCAGTAACCTGGTGGGAAGGGGCAAGCCATACATGCTAATTTTGCCCCTTGGAGAAAGATTTTAGACTTCAAACTTGACTAACGGAGACCTAAAAGGACCGTCAAGTTCACGGAACCGAATCACATTCGCGTCACAGCCTCCCCCCCCCCCCCCTTTTTCCTCCTAAGAAAAGGGAGAGAACTAACGAACATGTATCTCGCCTGAAACACCAATATGCCAAGAGGGTTAACTACTCCCTGCATATCGCTTGTATTAGCCTGGGAATGAGCATGAATATATAAGATGAATGAACATGATACATATACATAATACAAAAAACTCTCACTTGTTGAATTACCTTATGATAACAGGACTTCAGACGTACCGCCTACAACCATTCACCGGTTCGGCCATCAGTGACACAATCTGGTTGACATCCTCTCGCTTGACCATGCCTGCTTTAGGTTCTTTTCTTACCAAAGTGAAAAAAGGGGAAAAGCAGTGTGGTCACTAACTATCGTTTCAAAACAGCTAAAGCGAGTGGATTGGCTGAGTCTGACACATCCCTCATATAGTAATCCGTAAATGAGGACTCACAGTGCCATTGTGCAACGGCCATGATGTCCTCTAACGGAACACCATTGTAAAGGGCGGTCGAGGCGGCTATTCCTCTAACATCGTGTGCCCTTACGCCCTGCACCTGGTGCCCAGTCGCCATCTCATGAGTAGTCTGAATGCATTCGACCACCCAACGAGAGATAGTATCCATGGATGCGGCGCCATAAGGCTTTTTATGGCAGATCCACAGATGTCTATCGTTCGACCGTAACGAGTCAATCCGTTTCTTGTACTTAGTCAAAGCACGGACCGGGCACCAGACACTGGCATCACGATCAAACCTGGTTAACTTCGGTATAATGATCAGTTTGCCGGGATATCTCAAAGATTGGTTCTTTGACATAAATTCTGCTCTTGGCAGAAGACGCAGACCTTCTCCAGAAACAATAAATCGGTTCCTCTCTGCCGAAAGCGCATGGATCTCACTGCGCCTTCTAGCTGAGGAAGCTGCCAATAGAAAGACCGCCTTTAGAGTCAAATGCTTTAGACTAGCCGAACGCAACGGTTCGAATGGGTGCTTGGCCAGTACATTAAGCACTAAAGATAGACTCCAGGCTGGAATGACTACCGGTTGTCTCGGGCGGAGATTGCTCATTCCCTTCAACATCACGTTTAACTGGGCCACCTCTGGACTATCCCTGTTGGCTAGACAAGGGATAACTGATACCAAAGCTGACTTGTATCCAGCAATTGTGACGGGAGCTAGTCCTGTAAAGAACAGCTCACAGAGAAAGTCTGCTATTTGCTGAATAGTGGATTGAAAGGTATCAATACCCTTTTCTTCACACCAGTCTGCAAATCTGTTAACCTTGTTGTTATATGACTTGAAGGTTGACCTCCTTCTCGCAGCCGCGATGAAATCAGCAGCCTGTCGAGAAAAGCCTTCCGACGTGGAACGTTGTCTGACACCATCCACGCAGTCAATTTGAACATTTCGGGACGCTCGTGTAGGAAGCGTCCCTTGGCCTGGGAGATTATGTTCGGAATCTCGGGCAACTGCACAGGATTTTCCACCAGCAGATCTAGAAGATCCGTGAACCACGCCCTGCTCGGCCAATACGGCGCTATTAGCAGGACCAGACACGGCTCCTCCCTGACCTTCACCAATACCTTCGGTAGAAGAATGGTGGGTGGGTACGCGTACGCGTGCATCCCTCTCCAGCTTATCGCCAGGGCGTCTGTATCGACGGCATTTGGATCTGGAATCGGCGAGACATATGTCATGATTTGAGCATTTTCCTTTGTGGCGAACAAGTCCACGTTGGGTTTGCCCCAATGCTCGAAGATCCGTCGTAGAACTGGAGGGTTGAGGGACCATTCTGTTGGCAAGATTCTCTGTCTGCGAGACAAAGCATCCGCCAGAATGTTCAATCGGCCAGGAATATGAGCTGCTTTCAAAACAACCGAGTAATTCCTGCACCATTGAATCAAGTGCCACACCCTGATGCACAGGGTGGGCGACCTGGTCCCGCCTTGGCGATTTATATATGATACTACTGTTGAATTGTCCGACCGTATCAATATCACCTTGCCCCTGATCATCGGAAGGAACTCTTCCAACGCCAGTTCCACTGCCATCATTTCCAACAGATTGATATGCAGCTGACTCTCCGGGAGAGTCCATGTGCCCGAGACCTGGTGTTCTCCCAGGCAGGCACCCCACCCTTCCAGCGATGCATCCGTGTAAACGGACAGCTGGGGGTGGGGTAGGTGCAGCGAAACCCCTATTAGGAGATTCTGACGCTGTTTCCACCATAGAAGATGCGATATTATCGGCTCCAAAACTGGCACCAGTTTTGACAGGGGTTCTGTTCTCTGTTTCCACAGAGACATCAGATACAACTGGATAGGTCTTCGCATTAGAGCAGCGTATGGGATAACCTGCTCCATGGAGACCATCATGCCCAGCATCTGAAGGAACCGCCTCGCCTGAATGTGGTTTCCCACTCGAAAACTCCTGAGGATGGCTAACAGAGACACCACTCTGGGCTCTGATGGGTAAACCCTGCCCTCCTCGAGGTCGAATCGCATCCCCAAATAAACGAAATGTTGAGTGGGCGTCAACTCGGATTTCTCCTCGTTGACTATCCAGCCTAGATCTGAAAGTAACTTCAGAGTCAGAGCAGTATCCACGTTCAACCTGGCTGCCGAGTCTGCCTTGAGCAGCCAGTCGTCTATGTAGGTGTGTAGCGCCACGTTCTCTTTTCTGAGAAACGCTGTCACCGCAAGGACCACTCTTGTGAAAACCCTCGGAGCTGTCGACGGGCCAAACGGGAGAACTGTAAACTCCCATACTTGATTCTGAAACGCAAATCTCAGAAACCTGTGCCAACTCCGATTCATCGGAATGTGGAAATATGCATCTTTCAGATCGATCGATACACACCACATTCCTTTCCTCAATCCCGCCATTACCGACCTCGGCGTTTCCATCTGGAACCGAGGCGTATGGATAAACCAATTTAATGGCCTGAGATTGAGTATGGGTCTCCATCCCCCTGTGCTCATGGGGACAAGGAACATGTTTGAATTGAAGCCTGGAGTGTTCCGATTTGCTGGTTTTATTGCTCCCTTCAGAAGCAAACCCGACACTTCCTTTTGCACGGCTTCTAACTTGTCTGGCTCCCTTGGTACGGGTGTCCAGACAGGTGCCAAAGACAGATTTTGTGGCGGAAAGTCCCACCATTCAGTCATGTACCCCTGGGATAACCATCCCAGGACCAGACTGTCTGACGTCACACCTCGCCAGGCCTCCACGAAACGCATGAGCCTTCCACCCACCATAGATGCCTCGACGTCTAACGGGGTTGTCCGGCTCGCGGTCCGCTCCCCACCCCTCTCTTAACGAGAGAGAGAGAGAACCATTTCGGTCTTGCCACGGCGGGTATAACTGGCACTGCTGGTCCTGTCGCACAGGTGCGGTCCAGGCGGATATGAAGTGAGCTCTCGTACCCTCAGGTACGATCCGCCCCCTTCTGTCCGCACTTGGAGGACTTACCCTTACCCTTGCCCTTCCCACCTCTAGGGCGGTCAGGAGCAACCTTGGGGAGGACAGGAGCCTCAACAACCTTCCTGGCTTTCTTAGCCGGCGGCGGCTGAGAAAAACCAGCTGAAGCAGAAGTCGCAGCAGGCTTAGCATTCGCCTTGCCCTTATGTTTCTTCTGCTTCTTTGGAGGTTGTCCAGCTAGCACGCACTAGCTCTAGCTGTAGGTTGACCACCAACCGATTCTGCGCGATACTGGCCGTATCCTCTAGGATGGCCCGCGCTTGGCCACTGAAGATGCTAGGCCCTGTCAGGGGCGTCCCAAGAAGACGCTCCCTGACTGCCGTAGCCGGACGCATATGGTCAATAACCATTTGCCTCCTGGATTTGGTCACACGTGCCTGCACCCTTGCCAATGCGTCCATAGACAGCACCAAGCCGTCATTCACGCACGAAAGCGCCACAGGTGGCACAGGGTGGCCTGCCCCCCGCTTCAGTCCACACCGACTGAAGGAGACGATAAGAGTGGTTGACAGCACTCATAGCTGCCCTCACACCCTCGTCGCATAGGGACAGGACTTCCTCTTGGTGTACCTGGGACCTGTCCACAAGTGCCGGACCGGGGCCACCCGCTCCAGCACTCTGAACCCCCAGGACCCATCGGTCATCCTCCGTGACCGACGGCACTACACCATATCAATCGTATCCCCCCCATGGAATACGACACCTTGCCCGCACCTCCCTGGAGGCCGCAGGGAGCTGGCCCTTGGTCGCAAGTTGCTTGCTATAAATAGCATCCAACAACTCTATGAACCGTGGATCCAGTCCCACATAGACGGGTCCACCCTGGCTAGCCAAGCCAGAGCCTCGGACCAGTCTACTTCCGAGGAGGAAACACCCGCAAACACGTCACCCGTTGACACGCTCACGGGTCTGCCAGCCACGGCCTCCCGGCAAGGAGCCACGGCTGACACACCAGGCACTCCGGTACCACCCGGTTCCGCCGCCACCCCATGACCCATACCAGTCCATGAGATAGGTCCGCACGGAAAACTGTACGGAACCATAGCGGACGCGGAACCGTGGCCAAACACGGGCGCCAACGGCACCCCATGTCCGACCGCCGGACCGGGCGAGATAGGTGAGTACCACGCCCGGCCCTGCACACCGGTCACCGCGCCAGCTGGTGCCAAACCAACCGACACGGAACCGGTGCCCGGTACCAGATTGGCCTCAACCACAGGCGGAGCCGCTGCCCTGGCTTGCGCCAAGCCAGACAGATGGAGGGCGGTTCCGTCCAGGACGGAATCGACCTCCATATGCTCCACCCGTGGCATCACAGGCCGCAGCAATAACTCCTCTTCGGCCTCCTCGTCTTCAGACTCCGAAGAGTCGTCACCAGACGAGGAAACCACGGAGCCATCCTGGTGGATGGCTCCCACACCTGACGGACCGGCCACCGCTACTGGACCACCCGGAGGTGGCCGCAGAGAGACAGAACCCGCCAGGCCGGAGCCAGACGGGACTGCCAGGGGGCCGTACGAGACGGCCCCCTCGGTAACCAGTCCAGAACCATGTCCAAGGACAGGGTCCGTACCAGGCATGGAGAGAAACTGCCCCCCAACCTTCGGAAGCAGTGACGACACCAGCGTGGGCAGAACGCTATGCAGAAAACCCTGCATAGCCGGACCGAACCACGCCGGCGGTGCCATCTCCGCCACATCCAGCTGGGGACGTGGAGTGCCCGCACCGGCCGCTCCACGATTTAACCTCGGACCGCCTGACCCCGCGTCAGACCCAGCCACATCCTTCTGGGCAAGGAACTTTACCATCATATCGACGGACCACACTGCGCACACATTACAACGATTATCAAGTTTACAGGGCGTACACCTAAAACAGACATGGTCCTTAAACACGACGCGTACAAACTTATGGCACTCGTCACATGATGGCGGGGCTGCCTTGGACTATAAAATAAGCACAAACCTACAATAAGCAAGCGGAACGAGACACGGATGGAAGGCAGACAATTAATTTTCAAATAATTTGACCATAAATTAAATGCAACCCTCCCGCACCCCACCCCACAACGTTACAGCAAAGATCGCATTGATTATGACGACAAGAACGAAGCGGGCATAATACACCCATAATTGATCCTCCAGGATGTATCACGGCTCCAGGAATCATATCGCATAGCATTCGGGGTATATTTACCAATCAATATAAATTATACTCCTAACGAAAGCCGACACGATATGTGAAGAAACAACAAAATGTAAACAAACTGCTGTAGCACACGGTAAAACTGCAGACCACGCATCTCACAAGAATTTTGAAACCACCGATCATTGCAAACCGATCGTGATCACACGTAAACTTGACCATTCCAAAGTTTCCTGGTACCATTTTTAGTACGCAGCACCGAGAACAGATGCGCGAATTAATGAAAACATTTTCTTCACATAAACATCCGAGCCTCACGGGTGTGACGTCACCCGCTCGGACCCTACGGAAAACGACGTCAGCCGATATTCGTGTTAGAAATACCGTAGCAAACACCTATTTTCATATCTGCCGATCGCCTGTTGGGCTTTAAAGAAGGCGATCGTCCGGCATATCTTGTTGTTAGCACACGTCCCAGATTCTATGGGGTCAGAAATTGGAACATGCGACACAACGAATTTTAGAGACCTAAGTCTTTTAACTATGGATAATAAGGAATTATACAACCTGGTCTTCACTGGCGGTATTCTCCATTTTATCCAGTTATATCCTTTTACGAACGCACACTATCAAATCACAGACAAGACTTAGATTTCCTTCACAAAAGAACTTAAAATCTTTCCTGCAAGAAAAAAACGTGGCCAGCTCTTGTTGCTATGCAAACAAGAATGAGCTCTATGGTAGACGGGTACTCGGCGGTTGGGAGCTGCGTACCCGGTTCCAAGGAGTCGGTAAAGCTTTCTAAGTCTATAGTCCTAGAGCCAGCTGTCAAGGCCAGCTGTGTATCAGAAAGTAACAGAATGGTGAGTATTGATCGAAGGAGAAATATTTTTCCAGGAGACTACTATTTTTATCATAGTCCTCTAATTCTGTGCAGATCCTGCGTAGTCTTAGGAATTGTCCATAAGGACTGGCATCCTTGCATGTGGAGGGGTGGGCTGATGTGTAGTAGAGCTGGCCAGTCTGACAGTAGTACCGTGAGGACCGCGGTATACCGTGAACCGATACCGTGACCATTGACATTTCCAAATACCGTGAATACCGTCCATGTTTGAGCAATATTTGGGAAATAGATCCATGAAATCTGACTTGACCAAGGGTAAATAGGTGCTAATAGTGCCAAAAATACAGGCATCCCTAACTATTAGCTGAGTTGAGGTGAAAGGGTTGTTGTAAAAACAAACATCAAGACATCAATTATAAAATAATGACAGGCAGAATTGTATGTCAAATGTACGTCTTGAAAGTCTCACAGTAAAATTACTTTATTTAAAACATCTAAACTCATTCTCTGTCCGTCCGCCGGTAGTAATTACACTATAATATATTCCCTATTCCCGTTTCTATTATTTGTAATTTATTACTCCAAGCATTTTGTCACCGAACAAACATGCTAGAATAACAAAATAACATACAAACTGCGTGTTATTCAAACGCAACAGCAATCTCGCAAAACGTATCTGATTGGTTGTTCATGAACTGGACCGTAGGAAAATACATTATCATGCTGAGTTTATCAATGAAAATGTACTAAAACGTAGTATTTGTTTGCGCCATTTTGATCACGTGCTAATTTATTAAGTCGTTATTTTTAATTTTTCTGGCATGTTTTAAGAAATTTCTTTAAGAATTAAATCCAATTTAAGTAATGACACCTAAAAATTTTAGTGTTTTAGTTTTTGTAATTCATTTTTTAACTGGCTACACGTCGGAAGTTCGCGGAAATAGCTTTTTACACGCATTGTTCGCGTGAAGCATGGCGAGTAACGAGTCTGCACATCGGGTACTCAGTAATTATCAGAAGCTTTGGAATCGGCTATATTCAATGTCGTATCATTCGGCATGTGTATAGGCCTGTTTTCGCGAGTAACCGAATATACGACTCCAACAGAAATAAAAGATTACAACACTGGCTTCGTTGAAATACTCACAGATTTTGTCTGGACTCTGTTTATCAACGCGCTCGACCGCCAAAATAAAACTTACCGTTTGCTGGTCGCACGCATTAATAGCAAGACCAATCCAGATTGAAAATAGCGCACTCCAATGTCTCAAACAGAGGGTTATAGTTAGCGAGTCGACCACACACTTTGACCGATATTCCCGTGAATGATATTACGTCAATAAAAATATTGACCTAATAAAATCATGAAATTAAACAGTCACAATAGCAATAATGTTTTTCTTCTCAAAATCAGGAAGCCGATTTATGTATTTTACCTATATTTACCGTTGATTGGAGATGGAAGTGAAAAGGAAATGAAAATTTTTTTTCAAATTTCGTGGTATGCTCAACCTCAGCTGACGGTATACCGTGGTACCGCGGTATTTTTTCATGGTACCGATACCGTCATGTAAATGTCAATACCGCCCAGATCTAATGTGTAGTGTAGGTGCCCATGTGTGTCTGTAGGTTTTGTGTAGAGGTCGAAACTGATGATGGAGCCATCTTTCTTGATGACTGTTGTGTCCAAAAACGGAACACTGGTGCGCGAGCTCTCCATTGTGAACTCGATGCTGTTATGTTGGGAGTTCATGTGATTAAAGAAATTGTTTAAGGCTGTGGGTCCGTGTTCCCATATCATGAATATGTCATCAATGTAGCGGACGTAAAAGGAGGGTTGGGAAGGGGCACTAAGGAGGAGTTTTTCTTCCAAATCTGCCATGAAGATGCATGCGTATGTGCATGTGGCTTTGCTACCCATGGTGGTTCCCCCTATCTGTAGGTAATGGTCACCGTCAAACGCGAAGTTGTTGCATTCTAGTACTAGTTTAAGGAGGTTGAGTAGGTTCCTGATTGATAGTGTGCCTGGTATGCCATATCTCATACAATGTAGCGCAACTGCGCGTAGCCCTTCATTGTTTGGAATGTTGGTGTACAGCGATGTGACATCCATGGTAACTAGCGAATCTTTCCTTGTGGCTCCAAAACTCTCAACTTTGTTGATGAAGTCTGTTGTGTCTTTGACAAAGGATTTTATCTTTGTTATGTGCACTTTAATGTGTTCATCAACGAAGCTGCTAATTAGTTCAGTAGGGCAGATGTTGCCACTGATGATGGTTCTACCTGGTGTGATTCTATTCTTTTTCTCCTTATGTACTTTCGGGAGAAGATAGAATCTGGTGGTTTTGACGGTTTTGGGAATTAGCCTGCTGGCAGTGGTCGAGTCCATCTCGCCTTCTAAGACTATTTTGTCAAGCCTTTTTGTGACCAAATTAAGATGTAGGGCAGTACGTTCCAACGGAAGTTTCATGTAGAAAGCTGAAGGCCTTCTTGAAGCCAGACGTTTCGTTATACGCAATGGCCAGTTTGTTGGCAGTTTGCGTGTGGAGCAGTTTCGTTAGTTTAAAGCTAAAATCTGAATGTAAGTTGTCCCATTCGGATTTGAAGACACTCTCGTCATCTGCTGGTTTGAATGGTACAGAGGCTGTCAAGAATGGTGGGAAGGTCTCTACTGCTTTGCGTACGTTCTCATGCCGGAACTCTAGGCGTGAGACTCTGCAGGCTGCATTACGCCATTGTCTGTAAGCGTTTTTGTGTTTTTCTGGGATTCCGGGCCTTCTATAGCCCTCACTTTTCCATCTGGTCTTCTGGCGGCTTGTGGAGGGGAGGGGCTCTTTGGGCTCCTCCACCATTCTCCGCTTTCTGTCCCTCGGTAAGACTGCGGGTGGGTCCACTACGGTGGAGCTTGTACATTCCTTGGCGGCTTTGGTGGGTTTGTCATTGGTAGACAGATCTGTCTTGGATGGATCTTTCAGTAACTCCAGGTCTATAGGTCTATGGAGTCTAAAGTGAGTCCCGAAACTGAGGGCATCACTATTTCTGTCTCTTTGACAGTCAGGTGTGAACTAGCAGTATTCATTTTGATAAGAAAGCTGATAACTACGTTATAAACACTTAAGAACAAATGCTAAGATCCTGACGCTCGATTTCTGTTTTGTGAAATTCAAGTAAGTCTGAATGGTCTGAGGTTGGAACGGGGTTCCTTATATGCTCCTTTTGGGGGCTCTCTGAGGTCCGTGGAGGCCTTTGGGCATTGCGCATGCGTGTTGATGCATAATGGGGTTTGGGGTGGGTGCTTAGTTTGGTGGCCTGACTTGGCAGCCTGGCGATTTGATGGCTTGGCGGCCTGACTTGGCGGCCTGGCAGTTTGGTTTGGCGGCTGGGCAGCCTGGCGGCTTGACGTTTTTTGGGTTTTTTTCATATTATTTTTTGCTTGGAGGTTTTGGCTACCTGGCAGTTTTCTGAAGGGGCGTACTGGCGGTTTAGCGGCCCTTTGTCAGTTGGGGTTTTACTGGGGAAGGGACCATTTAGGGTGTTAGATAACACTATAGCAGTTTGTGTGCTTAGTTGGTTATTCTGATTCAGACTTTTAGCGTTTCGTTCAAAAAGTTGAACTCATCAGACGATAAAACATCAGGCCAAGAATTTTTGAATGGTGGCCTAATAGGGACTGGTTGTCTCCTTTGTGTGTTTAGTGTTGGTGGCTATTTTGTTTCCACAAGTTTTGTGTGCTTGCATGTGTGCTGGTGGGGGTACAGGGGGGTAGGGGTCTTGCTTGTGTGTGCGTGCAGCATCCGTGTGCATCTATGTGTGTCAGTTTTTTTGACAACAGGAGGTAGATTGTAACGTTCTTTGAGAAACTTCATTTATTGTGCATATATGTGTACAAGATTCTGTTCTATACATCGTATTTCTATATGTGTGTTTGCATATATTTTTTGTTTATCTTTGATGTCTTCTATCGTGAATTTGAATAGATGTTGTAATAAAACAGAAATAAATCAGAGCAATTTTTCTCTTGAATAAAATGAGTTCTTGTTTGTTTTTCTTCATGCATCCTTGTTCTGCCGGGTGTTCGGCCACTTGATGTTGTAGTGTCGACTTGTCCCCTGATGCGTGGAAGTCCATGTGTGTGGTGGCATTTTTACACTGGTCGATCGAAATGTTCATTGCGATACACCTTTTTAATACTATGTAACACTTGTGGCAATTGACGTCGAAATTAGCACAATTGCCACCTTTGATCCCACAATTTTTTAGAATGTCTGTGATGTTACTGTGTGTGGCCATGTCCAATCCCTGGATTTTGTTTGGAACAGGCTTGGTTTGTGGGCACGCCGTTTGGACTGCTAGTTGCTTGACCGGAGGAGTCAAGCCCAGAAAAGATCATACTCCGTGTGGACGGCAGCGCGGTCTCAGGTGAAGGAGGAAGCTCCAACGATCCTGAGATGTAGGATGGCGAAGGCGTCTCATCCTGCGGCGATTTTATCCATTCGCTGGTTTCTTCTGATAGGGTAGAGGGGCCTGCAGCATTTAGTAGTGTGAGGAGGCTGTGATCCAGAGACTTGTCTCTGGATTCCTTTACCCTGGGAATCTTGTAACCCACTGGGTATGGGAAGGTCACATCACATACCTCCACTGGCTGGATTCGGTGCGTCGGCGATGGGCCAGGTGACGGTCTTCATCCACTGTGCCTGGGTATGCCGTCTTCTTTTTCGTGCGCTTGATTGGGGGCCCGTTGATGAACGGCTCTTAATCCCCCTTGGCGGATCTCGCTGGAGATCAGCAGGGATCTGACAGAGCCCTCAACCTTTCCGTAGGCCCTCCATAGGTGCTTTCTTTATTATTATTATTATTATAGATATTCGCGTATTATGATTGATAAAATTATATGTAAATGGAATTAATTCTACAGGACAATGCAGGAAATGTCAATTTCCCTTTCTCCGAGATCTAACAATACTCACCATTCTGTTACTTCTGATATACAGCTGGCCTTGACAGCGACTCTAGGATTATAGACTTAGAAAGCTTTACCGACTCCTGTGAACCAGGCACCCGGCTCCCCACTGCCGAGTACCCGTTTACCACAGAGTGCAGGAAATGTCAATTTCCCTTTCTCCGAGATCTAACAATACTCAGCATTCTGTTACTTCTGATATACAGCTGGCCTTGACAGCGGCTCTAGGATTATAGACTTAGAAAGCTTTACCAACTCCTGGGAACCGGGTACCCGGCTCCCCACTGCCGAGTACCCGTTTACCATAGAGCTCATATTGTTTGCATAGCCACCAAACAAGAGAAAACTATGGCTTGCCTCCGTGGGGCTGGGAGGCTGGGTCCGTAACAGAATGGTGAGTATTGTTAGATCTCGGAGAAAGGGAAATTGACATTTCCTGCATTCTCCTTCGATCAATACTCACCATTCTGTTACTTCTGATATACACCAGATTTGATCAGTAACCTGGTGGGAAGGGGCAAGCCATACATGCTAATTTTGCCCCTTGGAGAAAGATTTTAGACTTCAAACTTGACTAACGGAGACCTAAAAGGACCGTCAAGTTCACGGAACCGAATCACATTCGCGTCACAGCCCCCCCCCCCTTTTTCCTCCTAAGAAAAGGGAGAGAACTAACGAACATGTATCTCGCCTGAAACACCAATATGCCAAGAGGGTTAACTACTCCCTGCATATTGCTTGTATTGGCCTGGGAATGAGCATGAATATATAAGATGAATGAACATGATACATATACATAATACAAAAAACTCTCACTATTGAATTACCTTATGATAACAGGACTTCAGACGTACCGCCTACAACCATTCACCGGTTCGGCCATCAGTGACACAATCTGGTTGACATCCTCTCGCCTGACCATGCCTGCTTTAGGTTCTTTTCTTACCGAAGTGAGAAAAGGGTGAAAAGCAGTGTGGTCACTAACTATCGTTTCAAAACAGCTAAAGCGAGTGGATTGGCTGAGTCTGACACATCCCTCATATAGTAATCCGTGAATGAGGACTCACAGTGCCATTGTGCAACGGCCATGATGTCCTATACCGGAACACCATTGTAAAGGGCGGTCGAGGCGGCTATTCCTCTGACATTGTCTGCCCTTACGCCTTGCACCTGGTGCCCAGTCGCCATCTCGTGAGTAGTCTGAATGCATTCGACCACCCAACGAGAGATAGTATCCATGGATGCGGCGCCATAAGACTTTTTATGGCAGATCCACAGATGTCTATCGTTCGACCGTAACGAGTCAGTCCGTTTCTTGTACTTAGTCAAAGCACGGACCGGGCACCAGACACTGGCATCACGATCAAACCTAGTTAACTTCGGTATAATGATCGGTTTGCCGGGATATCTCAAAGATTGGTTCTTTGACATAACCTCTGCTCTTGGCAGAAGACGCAGACTTTCTCCAGAAACAATAAATCGGTTCCTCTCTGCCGAAAGCGCCTTCTAGCTGAGGAAGCTGCCAATAGAAAGACCGCCTTTAGAGTCAAATGCTTTAGACTAGCCGAACGCAACGGTTCGAAAGGGTGCTTGGCCAGTACATTAAGCACTAAAGATAGACTCCAGGCTGGAATGACTACCGGTTGTCTCGGTGGGAGATTGCTCATTCCCTTCAACATCACATTTAACTGGGCCACCTCTGGACTATCCCTGTTGGCTAGACAAGGGATAACTGATGCCAAAGCTGACTTGTATCCAGCAACTGTGACGGGAGCTAGTCCTCAAAAGAACAGCTCACAGAGAAAGTCTGCTATTTGCTGATAGTGGATTGAAAGGTATCAATACCCTTTTCTTCACACCAGTCTGCAAATCTGTTAACCTTGTTGTTATATGACTTGAAGGTTGACCTCCTTCTCGCAGCCGCGATGAAATCAGCAGCCTGTCGAGAAAAGCCTTCCGACGTGGAACGTTGTTTGATAACATCCACGCAGTCATTGAACATTTCGGGACACTCGTGTAGGAAGCGTCCCTTGGCCTGGGAGATTATGTTCGGAATCTCGGGCAACTGCACAGGATTTTCCACCAGCAGATCTAGAAGATCCGTGAACCACGCCCTGCTCGGCCAATACGGCGCTATTAGCAGGACCAGACACGGTTCCTCCCTGACCTTCACCAAAACCTTCGGTAGAAGAATGGTGGGTGGGTACGCGTAAGCGTGCATCCCTCTCCAGCTTATCGCCAGAGCGTCTGTATCGACGGCATTTGGATCTGTAATCGGCGAGACATATGTCATGATTTGAGCATTTTCCTTTGTGGCGAACAAGTCCACGTTGGGTTTGCCCCAATGCTCGAAGATCCGTCGCAGAACTGGAGGGTTGAGGGACCATTCTGTTGGCAGGATTCTCTGTCTGCGAGACAAAGCATCCGCCAGAATGTTCAATCGGCCAGGAATACGAGCTGCTTTCAAAACAACAGAGTAATTCCTGCACCATTGAATCAAGTGCCACACCCTGATACACAGAGTGGGCGACCTGGTCCCGCCTTGGCGATTTATATATGATACTACTGTCGAATCGACCGACCATATCAATATCACCCTGCCCCTGATCATCGGAAGAAACTCTTCCAACGCCAGTTCCACTGCCATCATTTCCATACAGATTGATATGCAGCTGACTCTCCGGGAGAGTCCATGTGCCCGAGACCTGGTTCTCCCAGGCAGGCACACCACCCTTCCAGCGATGCATCCGTGTAGACGGACAGCTGGGGGCGGGGTAGGTGCAGCGAAACCCCTATTAGGAGATTCTGACGCTGTTTCCACCATAGAAGATGCGATATTATCGGCTCCAAAACTAGCAACAGTTTTGACAGGGGTTCTGTTCTCTGTTTCCACAGAGACATCAGATACAACTGGATAGGCCTTCGCATTAGAGCATCGTACGGGATAACCTGCTCCATGGAGACCATCATGCCCAGCATCTGAAGGAACCGCCTCGCCTTGAATGTGGTTTCCCACTCGAAACTCTTGAGGATGGCTAACAGAGACACCACTCTGGGCTCTGATGGGTAAAACCCTGCCCCCCTCAAGGTCGAATCGCATCCCCAAATAAACGAAACGTTGAGTGGGCGTCAACTCGGATTTCTCCTCGTTGACTATGCAGCATAGATCTGAAAGTAACTTCAGAGTCAGAGCAGTATCCACGTTCAACCTGGCTGCCGAGTATGCCTTAAGCAGCCAGTCGTCTATGTAGGTGTGTAGCGCCACGTTCTCTTTTCTGAGAAATGCTGTCACCGCAAGGACCACTCTTGTGAAAACCCTCGGAGCTGTCGACAGGCCAAACGGGAGACTGTAAACTCCCATACTTGATTCTGAAACGCAAATCTCAGAAACCTGTGCCAACTCCGATTCATAGGAATGTGGAAATATGCATTTCTCAGATCGATCGATACACACCACATTCCTTTCCTCAATCCCGCATTACCGACCTCGGCGTTTCCATCTGGAACCGAGGCGTATGGATAAACCAATTTAATGGCCTGAGATTGAGTATGGGTCTCCATCCCCCTGTGCTCTTGGGGACAAGGAACATGTTTGAATAGAAGCCTGAAGTGTTTCGATTTGCTGGTTTTATTGCTCCCTTCAGAAGCAAACCCGACACTTCCTTTTGAACGGCTTCTAACTTGTCTGGCTCCCTTGGTACGGGTGTCCAGACAGGTGCCAAAGACAGATTTTGTGGTGGAAAGTCCCACCACTCCGGCATGTAACCCTGGGATAACCATCCCAGGACCAGACTGTCTGACGTCACACCCTGCCAGGCCTCGACGAAACGCATGAGCCTTCCACCCACCATAGACGCCTCGACGTCTAACGGGGTTGTCCGGCTCGCAGTCCGCCCCCCCACTCTTTCTTAACGAGAGAGAGAGAGAACCATTTCGTTCTAGGCACGACGGGTATAACTGGCACCGCTGTTCCTGTCGCACAGGCGCGGTCCAGGCGGATATGAAGGGAGCTTTCGTACCCTCAGGTACGCTTTGGCCCCTTCTGTCCGCCCTTTGAGGCCTTACCCTTACCCTTCCCCTTGCCCTTCCCGCCTCTAGGGCGGTCAGGAGCAACATTGGGGAGGGTAGGCGCCTCTACAACCTTCCTGGGCTTCTTCGCCGGCGGCGGCTCTGAAACCCCAGCTGAAGCAGAAGTCGCAACAGGCCTAGCTTTCGCCTTGCCCTTATGCTTCTTCTGCTCCTTTGAAGGTTGTCCCGTTAGCGGTTTCCCCACAGGCCCTAGTGCATGCGCTTGCCGCACTAGCTCTAGCTGTAGGTTTACCGCTAACTGATTCTGCGCGATACTGGCGGTATCCTCTAAGATGGCCCACGCTTGGCCACCGAAGATGCTAGGCCCTGTCAGGGGTGTCCCAAGGAGACACTCCCTGACTGCCGTAGCCGGACGCATATGGTCAATGACCATTTGCCTCCTGGATTTCGTCACACGCGCTTGCACCCTTGCCAATGCGTCCATCGACAGCACCAGGCCGTCATTGACACATGAAAGCGCCACAGGTGGCACAAGGTGGCCTGCCCCGCTTCAGCCCACACCGACTGAAGGAGACGATAAGAGTGGTTGACAGCGCTCATCGCTGCCCTCACACCCTCATCGCATAGGGACAGGACTTCTTCCTGGTGTACCTGAGACTTGTCCACAAGTGCCGGACCAGGGTGACCCGGCACGGCACTCTGGACGCCCAGTACCCATCGGTCATCCTCTGTGACCGACGGGACTACACCATACCTGTCGTATTCCCCCCGCGGAATACGACATCTTGCCCGCACCTCCCTGGAGGCCGCAGGGAGCTGACCCTTGGTCATCAGTTGTTTGCTATAAATAGCATCCAACCATTCTATGAACCGTGGATCCAGTCCCACTGACTGGATCCGGGCCGCGGGCAAAATCCCCGTCCTGATCGACGCAACCGACGGACGGGGCGCATCTTCATAGGCCATGGCCGAAACCACAGACGGGTCAACCCTGGCTAGCCACGCCAGAGCATCTGACCAATCTACCTCCGATGAAGACACCCCCGCAAACACGTCACCCGTTGACGTGCTCACGGGTCTGCCAGCCACGGCCTCCCAGCAAGGAGCCACGGCTGACATGCCAGGCACTCCGGTACCACACGGTTCCGCCGCCACCCCATGAAACACTCCGGTCCATGGGGTAGGTCCGCACGGAAAACCGTACGGACCCGTAGCAGTCGCGGAACCATAGCCGGACACGGGCGCCCACGGCACCCCACGTCCGACTGCCGGACCAGGCGAGATAGGTGAGTACCACGCCCGGCCCGGCACACCCGTTCCCGTGACGGCTGGTGCCAAACCAAGCCGCACGGAACCGGTGCACGGTAACGGATTTTGCCTCAGCCACAGGCGGAGCCGCTGACCTGGCTTGCGCCAAACCAGACAAATGGAGGCCGGTTCCGTCTAGGACGGAATCAACCTCCATATTCTCCACCTGCGGCTTCACGGGCCGCAGCAACCTCTCCTCCTCGGCCTCCTCGTCTTCAGACTCCGAAGAGTCGTCACTAGACGAGTCAACCGTGGAACCGTCCTGGCGGACGGCTCCCACACCTGACGGACCGGCCACCGCTACTGGACCACCCGGAGGTGGCCGCAGAGAAACAGAAACCCGTCTGGCCGAAGCCAGACGGGACTGCCAGGGGGCCGTACGAGACGGCCCCCTCGGTAACCAGTCCAGAATCCTGTCCGAGGACAGGATCCGTACCAGGCATGGGGAGAAACTGCCCCCCAACCTTTGGTAGCAGGGACGACACCAGCGTGGTCAGAACGCTATGCAGAAAAACCCTGCAGAGCCGGACCAAACCACGCCGGCGGTGCCATCTCCGCCACCTCCAGCTGGGGACGTGGAGCACCCGCACCGGCCGAACCGGGCGCTCCACGATTTACTCTCGGACCGCCTGACCCCGCGTCAGACCCAGCCAAGTCCTTATGGGCAAGGAACTTAACCATCGTTTCGACGGACCACACTGCACAAACATTACACCTATGATCTATATTACACAGGGCACACATAAAACAGACATGGTCCTTGAACATTACACGGACAAACTTATGGCAGTCGTCACATGATGGCGGGGCTGGCTTGGCCTATAAAATAAGCACAAACCTACAATAAACAAGCGGAACGAGACCCGGATGGAAGGCAGACAATTAATTTTCAAATAATTTGACTCATAAATTAACCGTAACCTCCCTGCACCCCACCCCGCCACGTTACAACAACGATCGCATTGATTATGACGACAAGTACGCGGCGGGCACAACACACCCATAATAGATCCTCCAGGATGTGTAACGGCTCCAGGAATCATATCGCATAGCATTCAGGGTATATTTACTAATCAATATAAATTATACTCCTAACGAACGCAGCACGATATGTGAAGAAAACAACAAAATGTATAACAAAACTGTTGTCTCACACGGTAAAACCGCAGACCACACATCTACTCAAGAATTTTGAAACCACCGATCATTGCAAACCGATCGTGATCGCACGTAAACTTGATCATTCTAAAGTTTCCGGTACCATTTTTAGTACGCAGCACCCAGAATAAGATGCGCGAATTAATGAAAAATTTTTCTTCACATAAACATCCGAGCGACCGGGTGTGACGTCACCTGCTCGGATTCTACGGAGAACGACGTCAGCCGATATTCGTGTTAGAAATACCGTAGCAAACACCTATTTTCATATCTGCCGATCGCCTGTTGGGGTTTAAAGAAGGCGATCGTCTGGCATATATCGTTGTTAGCACACGTCCCAGATTCTATGGGGACAGAAATTGGAACATGCGACACAACGAAATTTAGAGACCTAAGTCTTTTAACTATGGATAATAAAGAACAATACAACCTGGTTGTCTTGGGCGGTATTCTCCATAGTCCTTAGTTAATCCTTTCAGAACACACAAACTATCACTGATTAAAGACTTAGATTATTTTAAAACACTAAAATCCTTAATGCAAAAAGCATGTATTGCTCTTGTTGCTATGCAAACAAGAATGAGCTCTATGGTAAACGGGTACTCGGCAGTGGGGAGCCGGGTACCCGGTTCCCAGGAGTCGGTAAAGCTTTCTAAGTCTATAATCCTAGAGCCGCTGTCAAGGCCAGCTGTATATCAGAAGTAACAGAATGGTGAGTATTGATCGAAGGAGAACTCATATTGTTTGCATAGCCACCAAACAAGAGAAAACTATGGCTTGCCTCCGTGGGGCTGGGAGGCTGGGTCCGTAACAGAATGGTGAGTATTGTTAGATCTCGGAGAAAGGGAAATTGACATTTCCTGCATTCTCCTTCAATCAATACTCACCATTCTGTTACTTCTGATATACACCAGATTTGATCAGTAACCTGGTGGGAAGGGGCAAGCCATACATGCTAATTTTGCCCCATGGAGAAAGATTTTAGACTTCAAACTTGACTAACGGAGACCTAAAAGGACCGTCAAGTTCACGGAACCGAATCACATTCGCGTCACAGCCCCCCCCTTTTTCCTCCTAAGAAAAGGGAGTGAACTAACGAACATGTATCTCGCCTGAAACACCAATATGCCAAGAGGGTTAACTACTCCCTGCATATTGCTTGTATTAGCCTGGGAATGTGCATGAATATATAAGATGAATGAACATGATACATATACATAATACAAAAAACTCTCACTATTGAATTACCTTATGATAACAGGACTTCAGACGTACCGCCTACAACCATTCACCGGTTCGGCCATCAGTGACACAATCTGGTTGACATCCTCTCGCCTGACCATGCCTGCTTTAGGTTCTTTTCTTACCGAAGTGAGAAAAGGGTGAAAAGCAGTGTGGTCACTAACTATCGTTTCAAAACAGCTAAAGCGAGTGGATTGGCTGAGTCTGACACATCCCTCATATAGTAATCCGTGAATGAGGACTCACAGTGCCATTGTGCAACGGCCATGATGTCCTATACCGGAACACCATTGTAAAGGGCGGTCGAGGCGGCTATTCCTCTGACATTGTCTGCCCTTACGCCTTGCACCTGGTGCCCAGTCGCCATCTCGTGAGTAGTCTGAATGCATTCGACCACCCAACGAGAGATAGTATCCATGGATGCGGCGCCATAAGACTTTTTATGGCAGATCCACAGATGTCTATCGTTCGACCGTAACGAGTCAGTCCGTTTCTTGTACTTAGTCAAAGCACGGACCGGGCACCAGACACTGGCATCACGATCAAACCTAGTTAACTTCGGTATAATGATCGGTTTGCCGGGATATCTCAAAGATTGGTTCTTTGACATAACCTCTGCTCTTGGCAGAAGACGCAGACCTTCTCCAGAAACAATAAATCGGTTCCTCTCTGCCGAAAGCGCATGGATCTCACTGCGCCTTCTAGCTGAGGAAGCTGCCAATAGAAAGACCGCCTTTAGAGTCAAATGCTTTAGACTAGCCGAACGCAACGGTTCGAAAGGGTGCTTGGCCAGTACATTAAGCACTAAAGATAGACTCCAGGCTGGAATGACTACCGGTTGTCTCGGTCGGAGATTGCTCATTCCCTTCAACATCACATTTAACTGGGCCACCTCTGGACTATCCCTGTTGGCTAGACAAGGGATAACTGATGCCAAAGCTGACTTGTATCCAGCAACTGTGACGGGAGCTAGTCCTCAAAAGAACAGCTCACAGAGAAAGTCTGCTATTTGCTGATAGTGGATTGAAAGGTATCAATACCCTTTTCTTCACACCAGTCTGCAAATCTGTTAACCTTGTTGTTATATGACTTGAAGGTTGACCTCCTTCTCGCAGCCGCGATGAAATCAGCAGCCTGTCGAGAAAAGCCTTCCGACGTGGAACGTTGTTTGATAACATCCACGCAGTCATTGAACATTTCGGGACACTCGTGTAGGAAGCGTCCCTTGGCCTGGGAGATTATGTTCGGAATCTCGGGCAACTGCACAGGATTTTCCACCAGCAGATCTAGAAGATCCGTGAACCACGCCCTGCTCGGCCAATACGGCGCTATTAGCAGGACCAGACACGGTTCCTCCCTGACCTTCACCAAAACCTTCGGTAGAAGAATGGTGGGTGGGTACGCGTAAGCGTGCATCCCTCTCCAGCTTATCGCCAGAGCGTCTGTATCGACGGCATTTGGATCTGTAATCGGCGAGACATATGTCATGATTTGAGCATTTTCCTTTGTGGCGAACAAGTCCACGTTGGGTTTGCCCCAATGCTCGAAGATCCGTCGCAGAACTGGAGGGTTGAGGGACCATTCTGTTGGCAGGATTCTCTGTCTGCGAGACAAAGCATCCACCAGAATGTTCAATCGGCCAGGAATACGAGCTGCTTTCAAAACAACCGAGTAATTCCTGCACCATTGAATCAAGTGCCACACCCTGATACACAGAGTGGGCGACCTGGTCTCGCCGTGGCGATTTATATATGATACTACTGTCGAATCGACCGACCGTATCAATATCACCCTGCCCCTGATCATCGGAAGGAACTCTTCCAACGCCAGTTCCACTGCCATCATTTCCATACAGATTGATATGCAGCTGACTCTCCGGGAGAGTCCATGTGCCCGAGACCTGGTTCTCCCAGGCAGGCACCCCACCCTTCCAGCGATGCATCCGTGTAGACGGACAGCTGGGGGCGGGGTAGGTGCAGCGAAACCCCTAATAGGAGATTCTGACGCTGTTTCCACCATAGAAGATGCGATATTATCGGCTCCAAAACTGGCAACAGTTTTGACAGGGGTTCTGTTCTCTGTTTCCACAGAGACATCAGATACAACTGGATAGGCCTTCGCATTAGAGCATCGTACGGGATAACCTGCTCCATGGAGACCATCATGCCCAGCATCTGAAGGAACCGCATCGCCTTGAATGTGGTTTCCCACTCGAAACTCTTGAGGATGGCTAACAGAGACACCACTCTGGGCTCTGATGGGTAAAAACCCTGCCCCCCTCAAGGTCGAATCGCATCCCCAAATAAACGAAACGTTGAGTGGGCGTCAACTCGGATTTCTCCTCGTTGACTATGCAGCATAGATCTGAAAGTAACTTCAGAGTCAGAGCAGTATCCACATTCAACCTGGCTGCCGAGTCTGCCTTAAGCAGCCAGTCGTCTATGTAGGTGTGTAGCGCCACGTTCTCTTTTCTGAGAAACGCTGTCACCGCAAGGACCCCTCTTGTGAAAACCCTCGGAGCTGTCGACAGGCCAAACGGGAGACTGTAAACTCCCATACTTGATTCTGAAACGCAAATCTCAGAAACCTGTGCCAACTCCGATTCATAGGAATGTGGAAATATGCATTTTTCAGATCGATCGATACACACCACATTCCTTTCCTCAATCCCGCATTACCGACCTCGGCGTTTCCATCTGGAACCGAGGCGTATGGATAAACCAATTTAATGGCCTGAGATTGAGTATGGGTCTCCATCCCCCTGTGCTCTTGGGGACAAGGAACATGTTTGAATAGAAGCCTGGAGTGTTTCGATTTGCTGGTTTTATTGCTCCCTTCAGAAGCAAACCCGACACTTCATTTTGAACGGCTTCTAACTTGTCTGGCTCCCTTGGTACGGGTGTCCAGACAGGTGCCAAAGACAGATTTTGTGGTGGAAAGTCCCACCACTCCGGCATGTAACCCTGGGATAACCATCCCAGGACCAGACTGTCTGACGTCACACCTTGCCAGGCGTCGACGAAACGCATGAGCCTTCCACCCACCATAGACGCCTCGACGTCTAACGGGGTTGTCCGGCTCGCAGTCCGCCCACCACTCTTTCTTAACGAGAGAGAGAGAACCATTTCGTTCTAGGCACGACGGGTATAACTGGCACCGCTGTTCCTGTCGCACAGGCGCGGTCCAGGCGGATATGAAGGGAGCTTTCGTACCCTCAGGTACGCTTCGGCCCCTTCTGTCCGCCCTTTGAGGCCTTACCCTTACCCTTGCCCTTCCCGCCTCTAGGGCGGTCAGGAGCAACATTGGGGAGGGTAGGCGCCTCTACAACCTTCCTGGGCTTCTTCGCCGGCGGCGGCTCTGAAACCCCAGCTGAAGCAGAAGTCGCAACAGGCCTAGCTTTCGCCTTGCCCTTATGCTTCTTCTGCTCCTTTGAAGGTTGTCCCGTTAGCGGTTTCCCCACAGGCCCTAGTGCATGCGCTTGCCGCACTAGCTCTAGCTGTAGGTTTACCGCTAACTGATTCTGCGCGATACTGGCGGTATCCTCTAAGATGGCCCACGCTTGGCCACCGAAGATGCTAGGCCCTGTCAGGGGTGTCCCAAGGAGACACTCCCTGACTGCCGTAGCCGGACGCATATGGTCAATGACCATTTGCCTCCTGGATTTTGTCACACGCGCTTGCACCCTTGCCAATGCGTCCATCGACAGCACCAGGCCGTCATTGACACATGAAAGCGCCACAGGTGGCACAGGGTGGCCTGCCCCGCTTCAGCCCACACCGACTGAAGGAGACGATAAGAGTGGTTGACAGCGCTCATCGCTGCCCTCACACCCTCATCGCATAGGGACAGGACTTCTTCCTGGTGTACCTGAGACTTGTCCACAAGTGCCGGACCAGGGTGACCCGGCACGGCACTCTGGACGCCCAGTACCCATCGGTCATCCTCCGTGACTGACGGGACTACACCATACCTGTCGTATTCCCCCCGCGGAATACGACATCTTGCCCGCACCTCCCTGGAGGCCGCAGGGAGCTGACCCTTGGTCATCAGTTGTTTGCTATAAATAGCATCCAACCATTCTATAAACCGTGGATCCAGTCCCACTGACTGGATCCGGGCCGCGGGCAAAATCCCCGTCCTGATCGACGCAACCGACGGTCGGGGCGCATCTTCATAGGCCGTGGCCGAAACCACAGACGGGTCAACCCTGGCTAGCCACGCCAGAGCATCTGACCAATCTACCTCCGATGAAGACACCCCCGCAAACACGTCACCCGTTGACGTGCTCACGGGTCTGCCAGCCACGGCCTCCCAGCAAGGAGCCACGGCTGACACGCCAGGCACTCCGGTACCACACGGTTCCGCCGCCACCCCATGAAACACTCCGGTCCATGGGGTAGGTCCGCACGGAAAACCGTACGGACCCGTAGCAGTTGCGGAACCATAGCCGGACACGGGTGCCCACGGCACCCCACGTCCGACTGCCGGACCAGGCGAGATAGGTGAGTACCACGCCCGGCCCGGCACACCCGTTCCCGTGACGGCTGGTGCCAAACCAAGCCGCACGGAACCGGTGCACGGTAACGGATTTGCCTCAGCCACAGGCGGAGCCGCTGACCTGGCTTGCACCAAACCAGACAAATGGAGGCCGGTTCCGTCTAGGACGGAATCAACCTCCACATTCTCCACCTGCGGCTTCACGGGCCGCAGCAACCTCTCCTCCTCGGCCTCCTCGTCTTCAGACTCCGAAGAGTCGTCACTAGACGAGTCAACCGTGGAACCGTCCTGGCGGACGCCTCCCACACCTGACGGACCGGCCACCGCTACTGGACCACCCGGAGGTGGCCGCAGAGAAACAGAAACCCGTCTGGCCGAAGCCAGACGGGACTGCCAGGGGGCCGTACGAGACGGCCCCCTCGGTAACCAGTCCAGAATCCTGTCCGAGGACAGGATCCGTACCAGGCATGGGGAGAAACTGCCCCCCAACCTTTGGTAGCAGGGACGACACCAGCGTGGTCAGAACGCTATGCAGAAAAACCCTGCAGAGCCGGACCAAACCACGCCGGCGGTGCCATCTCCGCCACCTCCAGCTGGGGACGTGGAGCACCCGCACCGGCCGAACCGGGCGCTCCACGATTTACTCTCGGACCGCCTGACCCCGCGTCAGACCCAGCCAAGTCCTTCTGGCAAGGAACTTAACCATCGTTTCGACGGACCACACTGCACAAACATTACACCTATGATCTATATTACACAGGGCACACATAAAACAGACATGGTCCTTGAACATTACACGGACAAACTTATGGCAGTCGTCACATGATGGCGGGGCTGGCTTGGCCTATAAAATAAGCACAAACCTACAATAAACAAGCGGAACGAGACCCGGATGGAAGGCAGACAATTAATTTTCAAATAATTTGACTCATAAATTAACCGTAACCTCCCTGCACCCCACCCCGCCACGTTACAACAACGATCGCATTGATTATGACGACAAGAACGCGGCGGGCACAACACACCCATAATAGATCCTACAGGATGTGTAACGGCTCCAGGAATCATATCGCATAGCATTCAGGGTATATTTACTAATCAATATAAATTATACTCCTAACGAACGCAGCACGATATGTGAAGAAAACAACAAAATGTATAACAACTGCTGTCTCACACGGTAAAACCGCAGACCACACATCTACTCAAGAATTTTGAAACCACCGATCATTGCAAACCGATCGTGATCGCACGTAAACTTGATCATTCTAAAGTTTCCGGTACCATTTTTTAGTACGCAGCACCCAGAACAAGATGCGCAAATTAATGACAAAATTTTTCTTCACATAAACATCCGAGCGACCGGGTGTGACGTCACCCGCTCGGATTCTACGGAGAACGACGTCAGCCGATATTCGTGTTAGAAATACCGTAGCAAACACCTATTTTCATATCTGCCGATCGCCTGTTGGGGTTTAAAGAAGGCGATCGTCTGGCATATATCGTTGCTAGCACACGTCCCAGATTCTATGGGGTTAGAAATTGGAACATGCGACACAACGAAATTTAGAGACCTAAGTCTTTTAACTATGGATATAAAGAACAATACAACCTGGCTGTCTTGGGCGGTATTCTCCATAGTCCTTAGTTATCCTTTCTGAACACACAAACTATCACTGATTAAAGACTTAGATTCTTTTAAAAAACACTAAAATCCTTAATGCGAAAAGCATGTATTGCACTTGTTGCTATGCAAACAAGAATGAGCTCTATGGTAAACGGGTACTCGTAAGTGGGGAGCCGGGTACCCGGTTCCCAGGAGTCGGTAAAGCTTTCTAAGTCTATAATCCTAGAGCCGCTGTCAAGGCCAGCTGTATATCAGAAGTAACAGAATGGTGAGTATTGATCGAAGGAGAACTCCCGTTCTACCTGCTGTGCAACCTGCTGCACACAGAGGTGAAGCTGCTAACTATGGCAATTGTACTGGTCCAGCGCAAAGATCTAACTCGTCGGCAGCGTCCTTGTGCGAAGGACGTGAACAAGAAATTGATGACACTGTGGGATGAATATGATGCCAACGTGAGAACGGCATGGGGCCTACTGGCGGCTGGCAGTCATCTCATGTGTCCAAGACCAGAGATGGATAATCATGTCATACTAACGCTGGCACTATTAACTATAGTAACGCTTTATTACGTTACTTATCTTTAACACTCAAATGTTCCAAAAAATTTCAATTTATTTAATAGAAAAATTCCATTTGCAGAATAAGGGAATATAGTATCTTTTGAAAATTTACAATTGAAATGACTGGTTCTGTTATCGAGCCAGTCATGGTAGTGGTTAGGGCTGCGCGATATACCGATACTATATTTAAAACCGATATCCCGCACTGATGGTTTCATAACCGATTATAAAAAATAAATATCGAAAAACCGAATATGAACATATTTTCGGTTTTTCGTATCAGGAATGTTAAAAATAAAAGATACTAACGAGAATGAAAAGCGTAATGAATAATAATGGCCAGACTTTCCATTAAGCTATGTTCGGGGCAACTAATAATTGAACGTGGCCCCAATTGCGCATATTGTTTAACTCCGTGTAACTCGCTGTACGCCTAGAGAAATCAAGCAGCGAATTAATTAAATAAATATCCACTCGTCTTTTCTCTGATAGTCTCAGATAAATTTGCAATATAAAACACAATACTAACGCGGGAATTTGTCATTGAAATTTGTATCGGGGAAAACATTTCTAAACAACGGCATCCATTTTATTTACGTCCCCGGCTAATTAACATAATGCAAAGTCGGCCCAAAACTAAATCGCCCGAATGCATAAAAATCTCGCCAATAAATATAATGCTGAATAAATTTTGCTGATTAGGATATAATTTTAAATAAAATTATTACTCAAACCGTTTTAAAACGTTATCTTCTATGCACAATATCATATTAACTTATGAAATTCGCGTTCGCAATATTACAGTTAATATTTTCTTCAAGGCATGATTTCGTCCTCGGGCCGAATTGGAAATGAAAGAAGTAATTAATTACAATCACGTGATTTACGTCTTTTCGCACCTGTTTTACTGATTTATGATTAATTTTGACAAAATAAACAATGTTTATTTAACTGTGGTTAAATATTTAAGGTTAATATTTAAGGTTAATATTTAGGCGGTCTAATTAATAATTTCACTCCCGCGATGATGGATATTATAAGGTATATTAAGCTTTAAAGGCGTAAAACTTTACGACTGTATCAGGGCGTGAAAATACATTCTGTTTTCGTGCTATTTTTTATCATTTTAATTTTTTGTTTCATGTCCATAAAACCGATATTCGGTTAAAACCGATATGAAGTCATATCGAAACCGATATGGCTGTAAGCCAAACATCACAGCCCTAGTAGTGGTAGACTTTTGATCGGCTTTTTAATTATTCCAAAGTGTTATTACTGGCGCTGACTATATATAGTCGTATATACATAGTCGCATGTAATTTAATCATGTAGATTTTTTTCAGGTAAACCACTTCCCTGACAATGCAGCTTACTGGGCCGATGCTGGACCGATACTGGGCTTGTTAAAGTAATGGTGTGGTATCGGCCCGGCATGGGCCCAATAAGCTGCATTATCTGAGTCACTAGTCCGTCACATTGTACGAATTGAAATTCGTACTTAATATTCGTATTTAATAAACATTTTGCTGACTATTTTGAAACTAATTTAATACTGATTTAATAATGAGTAAGTTTATTAATACTCGGACTAATTTTGAAGCATGATGATTTGTAAGCTGCAAGCATGCATAATAATAATTTTAATATTAACTTTAACCACTGCATGCACAAGCACTTGTTTATACTAACCTGGCTCTTAATAGGCTGACCTCGCGGTGAGAGTCGTGAGTAGACTATATGTATTAATATTTTTATATATATGTATGCATATCAGATGACACCAACTAGCCTAAACTTACTAACTAAACATGCATTCTGGTAATAGTAATTATGGTCATAGCTATGAATATGGGCATATTGCGGCATCTTCTGAAAACAGAATAACAAATATAAAATTATTGGTTACAACATATTAATAGCGTCGCCGCATTGATGCCTATATAGTTAACACAATTTCTGATATATATCGGGGCCGGCGTCTACATAATCGGGGTCGGAAATGAATCGGGGCCGACATCTACATAATCGGGGCCGGGAATGTGTCGGGCCGAAATCAATGGTGACCCCACGATACATGTAAATATTATATTATCTTCACCCATGATCCAACTATCACTGAATTATATGTTTATTATATGTTAAATGTAAGGGGTCCACCGCTGTATAGGCTCAGCCTTTGGTGGACTGCCTGTTGTGTAAATGTAAAATCTATGCGTTATTTGAAAATAAATAATTTTGAATCTTGAATCTAGACATAATCACGAAAATATAAGACTGTGTGAAAACAGTAAATCCTAGTGTTACAAAAATAAAAACATACTTCTTCCACCCAGTTTTCAAGAAGGCACTTGCCAGCTGAATTATTAAACCGTATTTCATTTCGTCCCTGGTTTAAAACACTCATATTGACTTCTTGAATGAAAGGTAAACTAAATTTAGAAATAATTTCAGCTTTGATGTTTCTATAGTTACATAAGAATTATCCTAAAACGCGGAACGGCAAAATGCGCGAAATCGCAAAACGCTCAAATGCGGCCACCGGCAGGGGAAAGCCAGACTGCTGGTTTAAAATTTCTATAGTGGTCTAGAATAGCTCAAACAATATCTCTGTATAATAAGGAAAGATGAGTTACCTCTCCAGGATGTAGAAATTGTTTGATTTCGTGTACACTCATACTCATTCTCATACTTGCACCCAGTCACCAGAACAAATAATAATAATAATAATAATAATAATAATAATAATAATAATAATATTAATAATAATAATAATAATAATAAGAATTAGAATATCTGTCATAATGGTAACTACCAAAAAACTAACTCTACCATCACAGCCTAAAAAATACTTTGTCATTGATAATAAGAATATGTAATATAGAATTATTAACTTAAGCAAGATAAGCACACATCCCTCTGTCATGTCTTTCCCTGTAAAAATGTAAATTGTCATATGTCTATTAACTGTTGGACTGCTGGAAGCGGACAATAACTCCAATTGGCAATGACTCTGGATTGGCTGAGTATTTTAGAAAAAATTTGACTGAAAGTTGCTTGTGGCTTAGCCATGGAAAATGTAGACTGCAGAGGCTTGGCAGCGAGACAGTTAACTATATTTATATATAGGACTATAACATGTTAACCGTATGTATTCAGTATTCTCATGTCCTATATTGTTGTTGTTATATGTTATATGTTATATGTAGGGGTCCACCGCCACATAGGCTCTGCCTTTGGTGGACTACCTGTTGTGAAACTGTAAATGTATATTCTATATCAAAATAAATAATCTTGAACTGAACTGAACTGAAGTGCCAAGAATCAAACAGGTATCTTTGTTGTAGATATGTCAGACCATTTACCTATATTCTATATAGAAAAAGAAAACAAAAAAGGAAAATCATTTGTAAAAGAAGCAGTAACTTGTAGAGACTTAAAAAAGGAAAATATAGAAATGTTAAAAAACAATATGGCTAACATAAGCTGGAACCATGTAATTGAATCACAGTCATGTGAAGATGCCTACAACACCTTCCACACTATATGCTCTAACATCTATGAATCTGCCTTTCCACTTAAAAATATTAAGAAATTTAAACAAAATCCTACTAAACCATGGATTACAAGAGGAGTGATAGCTGCCTGTCACAAGAAAAACAAGTTGTATCTGAATTTTATTAAATATCCGACAAAGTATAATGACTCACAGTTCCAGAAATATAGAAACAGGCTAAATTAGATAATTAGGACAGCAAAAATAAATTATTTTCATAATAAATTTGATGAACAAAAAGATAATATAAAGGAAACATCGAAACTGATTAAATCATTACTAAATAAGAAAAAACCCAATACTGAAGCATCACGGTTTATTTATAATAATCATTAACGACAAAAAAGAAATAGCAGACATATTTAATGAGTATTTTACTAACATTGGTCCTAATTTATCACACAAAATTCAACCCAGCTCGAACATACATATAAAAGACTTTCTAACAGGTAGTTATCAACACTCTATTTTGCTAAGTCCAACAGATACTCACGAAATCTACAAAATACTAATTCAAATTAACACAGCTAAAAGTGCTGGGATCGATAATTTCAAATGGAAAATTTTTAAACACTGTGTAACAGAAATACTAACACCATTGGACCACATCTGTAATCTCTCACTTACACAGGGAGTATTTCCATCAAGATTAAAGGTTGCACGTGTGACACCCATATGCAAAGCTAAAGATGTATCTGACTTTACTAATTATCGGCCAGTCTCGGTACTTCCACTTTTCTCAAAACTCTTAGAAAAGCTGTATTTTAGTAGAATTACTGAATATCTCAACACAAACTCAATCATATATCCTTCTCAATATGGTTTCAGAGAAAAACACTCTACTATGCTTGCCATTGTGGATATGATAGAAAAATTATCAACCTCCCTTGAGAATAATGAACATATGCTAGGTGTATTCTTGGATCTTTCCAAAGCCTTCGATACAATTGATCATACAATTTTACTGCAAAAGCTTGCATGCTATGGAATAAGAGGTACTGCATTGAACTGGATACAGAGTTACCTGTCAAACAGGGAACAGTGTGTACAATTCAATGGGGTTATCTCTGAATACAAAAATATAGTTTGTGGTGTTCCCCAAGGTTCAGTTCCTGGGCCCCTGCTGTTTCTCCTATATATGAATGACATATCCAAAGTCTGCAAACATCTCTCACTAATACTTTTTGCAGACGACACAAATGCTTTCTGCAGCCACAAGGATATAGAAATTCTATACAAAAATGTCAATAATGAAATGGCGAAATTAATAGACTGGTTTAAAGTAAACAAATTGTCCTGAAATGTATCAAAAACTAATTATATACTATTCACAAAATCTAAGAAACTAAAAGAAATAGCTCTCCCAAACCTCTATATCGACAACCCGATAATTCAAGAAGCACAATATGCTAAGTTTTTAGGAGTATATCTGGACACAAATTTAACATGGGAGAAGCATATTGAAATTATTACTACCAGGGTAGCAACAAGCATTGGCATCATTCCAAGAGTGAAACCCTATCTAACACCTAATATTATTAGAAACCTGTACTGCACAATGATACTTCCTCACATCACCTACTGCAATGCTATCTGGACTAATACATCTCAAGCTAGACTAAAACAACTAAAATCTCTGCAAAAGCAATCTATTAAACTATTTTCACAAACAGCAGGTGGCCAGGATATCTTTAAATCAGGAAAGGTCTTAAAACCTGAGGACATTGGAGGGCTCCAACTATACACAATCTTAAGGGACTTCCACAATGGCAACTTACCCTCATCCTTATCTAACATTTTTATGCTCAATACACAATTGCATCCTCACAACACAAGAACAAGAAATAACCTCCATTCAACACACCACCAAACAAAAGCAGCACAACAAAAACCCTCATAACAAAGCAATTCAGTTATGGAATAATACAGACACAAGCACACGCACAGACATCATAAAGCTACAGTACTTTAAGCAGAATATCAAAAAGAAGATTATAGAAACCTACTAGACTCTGGAAAACACTCACCATCATGGCATGCTATTCTCATACTTGCACCCAGTCACCAGAACAAATAATAATAATAATAATAATAATAATAATAATAATAATAATAATAATAATACTATCTGTCATAATGGTAACTACCAAACAACTACCTCTACCATCACAGCCTACAAAAAATAAATAATACTTTGTCATTGATAATAAGAATATGTAATATAGAATTATTAACTTAAGCAAGATAAGCACACATCCCTCTGTCATGTCTTTCCCTGTAAAAATGTAAATTGTCATACGTCTATTAACTGTTGGACTGCTGGAAGCCAGCGGACAATAATTCCAATTGGCAATGACTGAGTATTTCAGAAAAAAATTCACTGAAAGTTGCTTGTGGCTTAGCCACCGACAACGTTTGGTCCAATTGATTTAGGGGTACTCAGCTTACCCTGAGTTAGGCTCCATGGAAAATGTAGACTGCAGAGGCTTGGCAGCGAGACAGTTAACTATATGAATATATAGGACTATAACATGTTAACCTTATGTATTCAGTATTCTCATGTCCTATATTGTTGTTATATGTTATATGTAGGGGTCCACCACCACATAGGCTCTGCCTTTGGTGGACTACCTGTTGTGACACTAACTAAACCAACTAGAATAACGGAATCTATGGCGACCGTCATTGACAACATATTCTGCAATAATACTAATCGCAATATCAGTAAAACTCATGTCGGAATTTTTGTAACTGATATCTCAGATCATTTACCTATATTTCTCCTAGAAAAACAACAAACATACCAGAAACAATTCGAACAGGAAAAATTTTAATGCAGAGATTACTGTCAGGTTAACATTGAAACATTCAACAGATCTATGTCAGAGGTCGATTGAAGCATAGTAACAGACATTCAGTCTTGTGAGCATGCCTACAACAAATTTCATGACATCTGCACGACTATTTTTGAACAAAGCTTTCCAATGAAAGAAAGTAAAAAATAAAAGCATAACCCAACTAAACCTTGGCTTACAAGTGGATTAATAGCTGCCTGTCATACAAATCATCAGCTCTACTTAACATTTATCAAGTGTCAAACTAACTACAATGAAATTCAGTTTAAAAAATATAGAAATAAATTAGACCAAATAATAAAAACAGCTAAGAAAACATATTATCACAAGAAATTTGAACAGTCTAAAATGACATAAAAAAGACATGGAAAACCATTAAATCACTTTTAAACAAGACCAATACGGCACAACAGACACAATTTCTTCACAAGAATAAGGTCATTACCGATAAATTCGAAATTGCCAATGGATTCAATGATTATTTCGTAAATATAGGACCAGAACATTCGAACAAAATCCAATCAACATCCAAGAAATTTTTTTATGATTACCTTACAGGCAGCTATCAATCATCATTCTTCGTTAACCCTACTAACACTGAAGAGATCTTTAACGCTCTAAACAAACTCAACCCAGCCAAAAGTGCCGGAATCGATGGTTTTAAGTGGCGCATTTATAAAACCTCTGTTATGGATATCCTTATCCCACTTCATCACATTTGCAACTTATCCCTAGCACAAGGCATTTTCCCATCAATACTAATAATAGCACGTGTTACACCAATTTATAAAGCCAAGGATTCTAGTAACTTCTCAAACTACAGACCAGTCTCCATACTTCCACTTTTTTCCAAGTTACTAGAGCGCCTTATGTACAATTTACTGACACATTACCTGGACAAAAAGTCCATTTTATACAAATCGCAATATGGATTTCGTGAGAAACATTCAACAATGCATGCAATAGCCGAAATGAAAGAAAAAATTATTGAATCACTGGAAAAAACCCAAAGTATAATAGGCATCTTCTTGGCCCTTTCAAAAGCTTTCGACACTATCAACCACCAGATCTTACTAGAAAAACTTGCCTATTATGGTATAAGAGGCAGTGCACTCACCTGGTTCCAGAACTACCTAAGTAAAAGAACACAATGCGTACAATGTAATGAGATATGCTCTGAAAACAGGCAATTAACTTGTGCTGTTCCTCAGGGATCTATTCTTGGCCCACTGCTGTTCCTTCTTTCCATGAATGATCTACCTAACATATGCAAGCACATGTCATTAATACTGTTCGCTGATGACACAAATGCTTTTTGCTGCGAGACAACATAAACACCTTATACAGAAAAACAAGTAAGGAAATAGATGAAATTACTGACTGGGTTTCAATAAACAAATTATCGTTGAATGTTGACAAAACAAATAATATGTTATTTACAAATCTCAAACTAAAAAAAGATGACATTCCAACAATCTACATAAACAAAAATGAAATTGAGGAGGCACTATTTGCCAAATTCTTGGGAGTATATTTGGATAAACATTTGACCTGGGCCAAACAAATCGAGACGGTAACAGCAAGAGGCATAGGTGTCATACAAAGACTAAAACCTTATATGACACCAGCTACAATTAAAGCTCTATACTGCACCCGTGTTCTTCCGCATCTCACCTACTGTAGCGCTATCTGGACGAATGCACACAAAAGCAACCTAACAAAACTACAAAGTCTACAGAAAAAGGCACTAAAACTCCTTTCTAAACCAGCAAAGGGCCAGAATATATTCAAGTCAGAAAAGCTATTAAAACTAAAGGGCATAGGCAAACTACAGATGTACACCATTATAAAGGAGTTTCACCACAATACATTACCACAATCCATAGCCTCCAATTTCACACTAAGCACCGACATCCACAAACACAACACTAGGACAAAACACAATTTACACACTCAATTTACACGAACAGAAATAGGAAGACGACGAATTACAATAGCAGCCACAAAACTATGGAACAGCACCAGTACAAAAATACGCGATAGTATATTAAACCTGAAATCCTTTAAGAAGATTGCCAGGGAATCTATGATCGACAAATACTAAATTAATATATTTATACCTCATGGTCACAGATTCTCTGCTAATTAATAATAATACAAGCCTAAGACATTCCACTACCATTATAGATAAACTAACCTAACCTAATAATTGAAGTAATAAGTCTAAACACAAACATACTTCACATTTTACTTTCACTACTACCACACCTAAATAGCCCACACACGACCAACGCATCTATCGATTCTTAACAACTCCAACTATCTCAACGTTACATTACAGTGATGCGCTCTTCCCTGCCCCAACCCCACCCCACCCTCAGTAGCATACGAAAGTCCTATATAATAATAAACCACTCCAAACTAAATTTAAATAAAATGAGATAATGATGTAATTAGGGAGTATATGTATAATATATGATTATTTAAGTCAATAAATATGTATGTGTGTATGTAAATATTAATGCCATAAATATGTGTTTGAATGTCGTGTGTTTTATGTTTGTGCACATAGTGGCATTTATCTATGTAAACATCAAAGAACGGACAGCCCTACCCACCCACCGCTTAATGGAAGACATATATATTAAATACATGTATATATGACATATATATCAAAGTTTATGTCTGGACTCCACAAAACATACCAAAATAGTCCTGGACTTCCTATTATTGGCCCTGATATCTCTAAAAAAAAAGATTTAAACCAAATTATATGTATTTGAAGCATTTTAGACCTTCATGTTTCTAGCTTAGACTCCCAATAGCATTACCCAAAAAGTCCCAGACTTCCTGTATTTAGAAGTTTGTTGAAACCCTGGTATGTGTGTTTGTATGTGTATGTTTGTATGTATGTATGTATGTATGTATGTATGTATGTATGTATGTATGTATTGTACATTATAAGCCTGAGGCGAGACTCATATCCTTTCTAACCGAAAATCTGTATGGCTAATAAAATCCCCAAATAGGTTAATTTACTAGCTAATAATCCCAGAAAGGTAGTCAAGTCCCTGTATAAGTTTTCATATCACGGTAGCTTTTCAGCATTCTGTCACTGTGCCACTGTCTTGTGTGTCATATATATGTTAGTGTATAAATGTTTTGTAATGTGTGTAAGGAGTCCATCACTCAATATGCCATGCCTTTGATGGACTGCCTGTTTAGATTATATTTACATGTATAGAAAAACCATGAAATAAAGCAACTTTGAACTTGACCATTCACTTACTTAGATGAGGAAATGTTTAAGCAGCTGTTCCAGGCCCTGGTGAGACCTCATCTAGAGTATGCGGTATGTGTGTGGAGCCCTCATCTGAAAACGGATGTAGCCCTAATAGAAAGTGTACTACGGCGAGCATCCAAACAAGTTCCAGCATTAAGCAACATTAGCTATATAGATAGGCTGAAGAGACTGAAAATGCCCATAATGCGGAACAGTAGGATGAGAGCAGACATGATAGAGGTCTATAAACTCACCCATGAGATATATGATCCTGAAACTTCTGAGGGGCTGCTGATCTTGGCAGAGAATAGAAGAACAAGAGGCCATAGTTTCAGACTGTCCAAGCACCATATTAGAACGGACATTAGGAAATTTATGTTTACAAATAGAGTGGTAGATATTTGGAATAGCTTGCCTGGCGCCATAGTACATTGTAAATCTGTCTTCGCCTTTGAAGTGGCCTTAGATACATTTTGGGAGCAACTAGCCATTAAATTTGATTTCATGGCCGAATATCGGATGCCGGGAAGTCAGGAACGTGGAACATTTTTAATGGAAGAAGATGCGGACATAGAGGCTGAACACAGCCTGTGTCCTCAGAAATATCCTAAGAAGTCCTAAGAAGAGTCAAGATTATTTTTTTCCAAATAGATAAATAGTTTAATACTTCAATACAGACATCCACCAAAGGCAATGCCTATGATGCACTGGACCCATCACATATAACATTTATAATTTTATGTTTATACATGTAACATTTATATATATTTTGTATTAAATATGACATAGCATACGATACAATACATGCATGAATTATTTTTAGATTTAAACAATTAGTAAGGAGACATGACTTACGACAATTGACAGAAAATCTACATAAAGGGGCAGGGCGAGGAGTTATGGCGGGAGGGGGTGACCATCTTGTGCAGTGTTATTATTATTCAGTGAAATTAACATTATTATACTCATTATTCCGGCCAGCTGATTGAAAGCAGTCACCTTAAGATGCAAAACTATTTTAGTCACCATATAATCATTTTCTAACTTGAATTTGCCCTTAGTTTCACATAGTATACGGTTACTTTTCCAAAAAATAAATAAAATAAATTAAGACAGAATATTTGTCCGTCCATTCGTGCCTAAGTCTGTGCATCTGCGCTACACTGAGTCCATCCATGCATTTGTTTGCTTATATACACAAGCACACACGTACATATATACATAAGGATGTACATACGCATGCATTCATTCATGCATGCACAGACACACATGCACACACGGGATGGGGTGATGGTGGGTGCCGTGTGGAGAGAGAGAGAGAGAGAGAGAGAGAGAGAGAACGTATAACTTTCATAATAATAATAATAATAAAAATAATAATAATAATAATAATTATTATTATTATTATTATTATTATTATTTTTATTATTATTATGGCTGGCTGACTGGCTGGCTGGCTCAATGAATGAATAAATGAATGAATGAATGAATTACTTTAAAATGCCTGATGTTCTATAAACATAACAGATTACGCAATTTTATAAATTGGTTCCTAGTTAGGTTTACATTATCTCAACTAAGTAGGGCTACAAAAATACCGCAAGACGCTCAATATGACAAACTATATCAACCAATCCGCTGATTGGCTGAACTGTACAACACAAGGAACAACCCCACCCAGTATAATGAAGATACACTCTGAGGGAAAAACTAAGCCAGCAAAATTTCAAACAAAATTTCAGGATGGGCTCTATCCATCATCCGATATCAGAATGAGCATTACAGCTACAATGACAGAATTTGCTGTGCCAAAGCTTTACAACGTTATCATGTAACGGCAAAAATTTTATCAAAATATCTTAATTATTGAAATTACTACAGCTTGCCGGGAATATTGATAGGCGATGAAAATTCCCAGATATTATGTCAAAATGTTAATTTATTTGGTGATATCTCCGGCAATATTCACGTGAGCAAAATTATAATTGGTCAGGCAACTCCAATTTAACGACAATACGCAAAAATAGTTGTGCGAGACAAAAACCATCTCATGCTTAATTTTAGCAAAAAAGATTCTCAGATCGTATCTTTGATGAAATTTAAAAAAAATAAATTCCAGTCTTTTGAACTTCTTGTCCGATATTAACATCCATTATATCATATTAATCCCGAGGTCGGAACCTATCTAGAGATCCTAGGATCAATGGAATCGCTTCAGTGGTTCGTTTGCGATTATCATTTACGTATACTTTCTTAAAGTTTATGCCCGCATCTATTGACCTCGCTCTTCCAGTCATAGCAATAGCGGTGGCGCGGTGGGGGGGGGGGGGGGGGTGCTGACGTCGCTAGACGCGATAAAATGGCAGCGCCCATATGTGCGAAAAATTGTCAATTTGACCTACTTTATCTAGCGATAGTTGGTTACGCTATTTCTATCTGGTTTATTCTGGCGCAATTTCATTAAACATAATAAAGCACACTTTTTATCATCCCGAAATTGTCCTTTAACATTACATAGATTAACTTTTAATTATATTAAGCTCGCTTGTAGCGCCTATCTACGATGTTTCCATATTTTCCAGCATTGGAAAAACTGGATATTTTGAAACTCATTTGACGGTGAGCTGTTGCTACCCTAGACAGTTTTAAGTCAACTTAGTTCCAAAACAACCGGCAGAATTTATGAAAATTTGTGAATTTACTACGAAAAACAGTTAGTCAATTTTGTGCATTTATTCGCGAAATGGCCATATTATTTTAATTTTTACGATGTAGATTTCGCCTGTAACGCCTATCTACGACATTTCCCTATTTCCCAGCATTAGAAAAGTGGAATATTTTGAAAATCAGTTGACTGCAAGTTGTTGCTGCCTTTGCCAGCAACAACTTTAAGTCAAAATAGTTCCCAAACAGTCAGCAGAATGTGTGAAAATTCGAATCGAAATTTTGTGAATTTACTGTGAAAAACCTGCAGTAACTAATTTTTCATATTTTTTCGCAAAATGCCCACTTCAGCCTATATAGCCTTCAGAGGCTGATATTGCTCCACAAACCGTAGCAATCAAATGTTTCTGATCACGACGTATCAAGCAATGGACCTTGCATGTTTAGCTATGCCCCGCCCACCTCTAGCTAATCTCCACCCACATCTCGCTCGTGTTGGGATCGATCGATCTCTGAACTCTGGGTATCAATTTCCAGAAAACTATACAGGTAAGCTATTGAATATTTTGGAACTAATTTGACTGGACACTGTTGCTGCCCATGGCAGCAGCAGCGTCCAGCCAAATTAGTTTCAAAATATTCAACAGCATGTTTATTAAATAGTAGAGACATATAATTCGTACAACGTATCGTACTATTAAGAGTTAAAGACGGGCCAAATAGAATCATTTATGACGCAATGATTATGACGTAATCCTACACAGCACTTTGCTGATTATGACGTCATATGACGATGGATACTCTGAGAAAAGGTGAATTACTTATCTAAATATTCTCGTGCATGAGCTATGACTCGGGAGGTGCAGGCTTGAACGTCAGCAATAGATATTTATACCTTGTTAGAACAATCAAACCCCTGATGCACTATATAACTAAACACTAAATTGTCCCTGAATAAAGGTACTGTGTAGGTAGACTTAACTGAACGATAATAGCAAACTTACAATATTCCAGACGTATTTGGCGTATTTTAATGCAATCTAATGGAATATGAATTGGTTTTCCATGTTGAGCGCATAGCTATCATTGAAATTGAATTGTGCATAAAAACTATGCCAGGTGGATGGGTTATATTTAAAATGTGCAGGTTGTGCCTCGTAAAATGATGGGATATAAACAAATCTCTCGTTACTGACAGCGGACGAGTTTGTGAATGCTACACTACATAGTCACCTTCTCATACTCGCGTGTTTTAGCGTGTTCTTATGTATCAACTTCTTGGTGACAGCTTAATATTTAATCATATCAAGATATGTTTGCGGTAGAATAAGAAAATACAACAATATTTACGCGATTGGAAGCAGGAAACAATCCCGTCGTGGTCGCATACCCCTCTCTCTCCCCCCCCCCCCCCCCCCCCACCAGTTCCATGTGCCGCTGTTATGCTACAAGTGCAATGTAATACACTTATTTTTAAGCCAACGGTGATTTCAGTTTGATTTGAGCATATTTTATTATAACAATTGCACAATGGGATCGGGCACAAGTTCTTGCAACTTAGATTTGCCCTCTCCCTACAGAATTAGTATAAGCAGCCAATGATTGAGAACACTAAAACGAGGTGAGAGAGAAACAATAAATTGAGAGAGAGAGAGAGAGAGAGAGAGAGAGAGAGAGAGAGGGGAAAAAACCGATGTAAACAGATTAAAAACGAATAGGAAAGAACAGAACAGCTCCTTCAAACACTTTCATTGTCGGATAGCAGTTAGCCATTAATATAATAGATTAAACAATACGAATAATTGAATTAACAGACCATATTCATGGTCATTCCATACCGTCGTCATTTACCCCCATTTACCCACCCCAACCCTTCCTCTCAACTCCCACCATGCTTTCACCAGGTCTTCTCTTCTCGTTTCTTACACGAAACAAAACGAAACAGAAACGAGAAATGAGACCCAGTCACCTCCAACCCCGCCCACCCCACACATTCAAAATGGCTCCACTCCTGTGTATTTAGGTAAATCTGAACTTTTAACCTCCTCATAACTTGGACCGAAAAGTTTGAGGAGATTAACGGTTTAGCGAGCCTTTATTGCATCCCCATCATCCCCTCTCCTGTCGTCATCGTCGTCGTCATCGTCATCTGCGGCATCGCATTATCGTGGATGGCCTGAAAAGCAATAGGAGAGTAATACATTAATTGTGAATACGGTGAGAAATATTTACACAGTAAAAAAGTAACAGCGGAAATAAAGCATTACAGTATATAGCACATCTATGCAGTAATTAATTCTATCATAAACATTTAACAGTAACGACAGCGGAAGCAAAAATGTAAAGTATATCTATACAGTCATTTGTACCCTAACAATGTAACCATGACAATAAAAATACGGACTATTCCTACATCATATCAAACGTTGAGAACATATATGAGGTTAAAATCTGCCAGTAGCTTGAATATAATTTTGAACTTGTTTGAAGATGTATTCATTTTCCCGGACGGATAGAGATGTATTCCCTTTGCATAGCGAGTCACTCATCAAAGGAATATATAGATGTAGTTGTTGTAATAAATGCTGTCTTTGTATAGTGTAGTAAGGACATTTTAAAAGAAAGCGATTTGCATCTTCTACTCCTGTCTTACAAAAGCAATTAGGTGTGGGAAATAATATCCTATTCTATATAAGTCACAATTTAAATTGGAGCAGTTGTTACGTAGTCTGGTATGAAGGATAGAAAGTTTTCGAATTCCGTAGCTATAGAAACTCGGATGACATCACATGTTAGGACATAATTCAGATTGAATCACGGTCCAGACCGTAATTCGGATGACATCACATGTTAGAATATAATTCAGTTCGAATCACGGGCCAGAACGTAATTCGGATCACATCACATGTTAGGACATAATTCAGTTTGAATCACAGTCCAGACCGTAATTCGGATCACATTACATGCTAGAATGTAATTCAGTTTGAATCACGGGCCAGACCGTAATTCGGGATGACGTCACATGCTAGAACAAAATTCAGTTTGAATTACAGTCCAGAGCGTAATTCGGATGGCATCAGATGTAGAACATAATTCGGTTTGAATCACGGTCCAGCTCGTAATTCGGATGACGTCACATGCAAAAACATAATTCAGTTTTGAATCACAGTCCAGACCGTAATTCGGATCACATCACATGGTAGGACATAATTCAGTTTGAATCACAGTCCACAGGGCCGTATCTAAGGGGGGGGGGGGGGAGGGGGGGGGGGGAAAGAGGGGCAAGATCATGCATTATAATTATATTCTAATATGTGTGGGGGCCCCAATTCTTGTTTGGTGTTCGGCAACAATGTTAATTACGAAAATTTGCAAAATAAAATAATTTTACAACGAAAGAAAGCGCCATAATTCACCCTAAAAGTAGACTCTCTGGCCGTCTCAGAGCTCCTAGATGTACAATTTTTTATGGGGGAGGACCCCCAGACCCCCGTTCATTCTTTGGCCCAGGGCCCCCACATATCTAAATACGGCCCGGACAGTCCAGACCGTAATTCTGATGACATCACATGTTAGGGCATAATTCAGATTGAATCACGGTCCAGACCGTAATTCGGATCACATCACATGTTAGGACACAATTTAGTTAGAATCACGGTCCCGACCATAATTCGGATGCCATCACATGCAAGAGCATAATTCAGCTTTGAATCACAGTCCAGACCGTAATTCGGATGACGTCACATGCTAGAAGATAATTTAGTTTGAGTCACGGTCCAGACCGTAATTTGGATAAGACCACATGTTAGAACATAATTCAGTTTTAATCACAGTCCAGACGGTAATTCGGATGAAGATTGAATTTCCTTCTAGACCGTTATTCAGTTTGAATCACAGTCCAGACCATAAATCGGATGGAATCTTGCTGTTAAAACGTAGTTCGTTATTCAGTCTATAGACCGGCCTGACAATCTATATATGCGCCATCCTTCTAGAATTTTATTCAGTTTGAATTACAATCCAGACCGTAATTCGGATTGCATCTTATTGCTAGAACGTAGTTCGTTATTTAGTTTATATGTAGGCCTGCAAACTATTTGTGTACACACACGCACGCATTAGACCTGCCGCCTATGGCTTAAGCTGCAGCATCTAATATTAAGTCACTCAGCCACACTTGGTCGGTCTGTTAGTTGGTTGGTCCTGTCACTCCTGCATTCATCCGATCTGTCACTCCTGCCGTCATCTGATCTATCACTCATACAGTAATCCTATCTGTCACTCATGCAGTCATCTGATCTATCACTCATGCAGTCCATCAGTCTGTCACTCATACAGTCATCTGATATGCCACTCATGCAGTCTGTCAGCCCATCACTCATCCGATCTGTCACGCATGCGATCAGGCAGTCGGTTAGTCAGAGGGTTGGTCTGTTGGTGGGTGGGTGGGTGGCTGTGTGGGTGGGTGGCTGGGTGGGTTGGTCTGTCAGCGTGTCAGTCATTCCGTCATACATGTGGTCCTTCGATCGTTTACTCATATATTCGGTCACTCATGTAGTCAGTCGGTTGGTCGCTCATGTGGTGTGTCACATAATCTGTCACTCATACAGTCAACTGATTTGTCACTCATGCAGTCCATCAGTCCATCACTCATCTGATCTGTCACACATGCGGTTTGGCGGTCGGTTAGTCAGTGGGTCGGTCAGTTGGTTGGTGGGTGGCTTTGGCCTGTCAGCCTGTCCGTCAGGTCGTCACTCATGTGGTCCTCCGATCGGCCACTCATGCTGTCCGTCAGTCTGTCACTCATGCAATCATCCAACCGGTTACTCGTTTGAGTCGGTCACTCATGCAGTCAGTCGGTTGGTCAGTTGGTCGGCCAGTCCATCACACATGCAGTCATCTGATATGTCGCTCATGCGGTTGGTCGGTTGGTCAATCAGTCAGACGGCGTGTCCCTCATGGGGTCAGTCAGTCTGTCAGTGGGTGGTTTTGTCTCTCAGCCTGTCCATCAGTATGCCACCGATGCATTCAATCGATCTGTTGCTCATCCATTCCGCCCGTCTGCCACTCATGCAGTTATACGATATGCCACTCACGCAGTCATCTGATCTGCGACTCATGCAGTCATTTCATCTGTCACTCATGTAGTTACTCATGCAGTTTACCTGTCTGCCACTCATGCCGTCATGTTATCTGACACTCATGCAGTCATCCGATCTGTCACTCATGCAATCATCTGATCTGTCATCTATGCAGTTTACCAGTCTGTCACACATGCAGTCATCCAATCTGTCACTCATGCAGTTTATCAGTCTGTCACTCATGCCGTCATCCTATCTGGCACTCATGCATTCATCCGATCTGACACTCATGCAGTCATCCGATCTGTCACTCATGCAGTCATCTGATCCGTCACTCGCATTCATTTGACCTGTCACTCATGCAGTCATCCAAGCTGTCGCTCATCCAGTACGACAGTTTTTCACTAGTGTAGCCATCTGATCTGTCACTCATGCAGTCATCCAATCTCTCACTCATGCAGTTATCCGATCTGTCACTCATGCAGCCCATCGGGATATTACTCACGCAGTCATCCGATCTGTTACTCATGCAGTCATTTGATCTGTCACTCATGCATACATCAGATCTGTCACTCATACAGTCATCCGATCTGTCACTCACATCCAGTCCGCCAGTCTGTCACTCACGCCGCCATCCTATCTGTCAATAATGCATTCATCCGGTCTGTCACTCATGCAGCCATCCGATCTGTCACTCATCCAGTCAATCAGTGAGTCTCTCATGCAGTTGCCCAATATGTCGGCCATGCAGACATTCCATCTGTCACTCATAGAGTCAAACCGACCTGCGACTCATGCAGTCCGTCAGTGTGTCACTCATGCAGTCATACGATCTGTCACTCATCCAGTCATCTGATCTGTCACACATGCAGCCATGCGATCTTTCACACATGCCGTCATCCGATTTGTCACTGAGTCAGTCATCTATTCTGCAACGCATGCAGTCCATGCAGTCCGTCAGTCTGTCAATTATACAGTCATCCAATCTGTCACTCAGGCAGTAATCTGATCTGTCACTCATGCAGTCGTGCGATCTTTCACTCATGCAGTCATCCGATCTCTCAGCAAGTCAGTCATCTATTCCGCCACTCATGCAGTCCGTCAGTCTGTCATGTATACAGTCATCTGTTCTGACTGTAACCCATGCAGTCATCTGATCTGTCACTCATGCGGTCGGGATGTCGATTAGTCTGTGGGCTGGTCAGTTGGTGGATGGGTGGTTTGGTCTGTCAGCCTGTCCCTTACTCATGTGGTCCTCCAATCTGCCACTCATACAGTCCATCCCTCATGCATTCATCTAATCTGTCATTGATACAGTCAGTCACCCATGCAGTCAGACAGTCACGTGGTCAGTCAGTTGCTCGTGTGGTCGGTCAGTTGGTTGGTCGGTTGGCCTGTCCATTAGTCCGTCACTTATGCGGGTATCCCCTCCACCACTCATGTAGTTCACCACTCCGTCACTCATGCAGTCGTCCTATCTGTCACTCATGCAGTCATCCAATCTCTCACTCACACAGTCATCCGATCTGTCACTCATGCAGTCCATCTGTATGTTACTCACACAGTCATCCGACCTGTCACTCATGCATACATCAAATCTGTCACTCGTACAGTCATCCGATCTGTCACTCACATCCAGTCCGCCAGTCTGTCACTCATGCCGCCATCATATCTGTCAATCATGCATTCATCCGGTCTGTCACTCATGCAGTCACCCGATCTGTGACTCATGCAGCCATCTGATCTGTAACTCATGCAGTCCATCAGTGCGTCTCTCATGCAGTTGTCCGATATGTTGCCCATGTAGTCATCTGTCCCACCTGTCTCTCATACAGTCAACCGACCTGCGACACATGCAATCTGTCATTGTGTCACTCATGCAGTCATCCGATCTGTCATTCACATCCATTCCGCCAGTGAGTCACTCACGCCGCCATCCTATCTGTCAATCATGCATTCATCCGTTCTGTCACTCATGCAGCCATCCGATCTGTCACTCATCCAGTCCATCAGTGAGTCTCTCATGCAGTTGCCCAATATGTCGACCATGCAGTCATTCCATCTGTCACTCATACAGTCAAACCGACCTGCGACTCATGCAGTCCGTCAGTGTTTCACTCATGCAGTCATACGATCTGTCACTCATCCAGTCATCTGATCTGTCACACATGCAGCCATGCGATCTTTCACACATGCTGTCATCCGATTTGTCACTGAGTCAGTCATCTATTCTGCAACGCATGCAGTCCATGCAGTCCGTCAGTCTGTCAATTATACAGTCATCCAATCTGTCACTCAGGCAGTCATCAGATCTTTCACTCATGCAGTCGTGCGATCTTTCACTCATGCAGTCATCCGATCTCTCACCAAGTCAGTCATCCAATCCGCCACTCATGCAGTCCGTCAGTCTGTCATGTATACAGTCATCTGTTCTGACTGTAACCCATGCAGTCATCTGATCTGTCACTCATGCGGTCGGGATGTCGATTAGTCTGTTGGTTGGTCAGTTGGTGGATGGGTGGTTTGGTCTGTCAGCCTGTCCCTTACTCATGTGGTCCTCCAATCTGCCACTCATACAGTCCATCCCTCATGCAGTCATCTAATCTGTCATTGATACAATCAGTCACTCATGCAATCAGTTGGTCAGTCAGTTGCTCATGTGGTCGTGTAGCTCGCGGGGTAGTGTCGAGCCATTCCAGTGTGTGATGTCGACTTGCCGTACCGCAAGTGCACGACGAATGATGACGCTGGTTAGCATCCGGTCTCGGGTGACGGATCCTGTACGAGACTGCCCTACGGGTAACAAAAACCCGTTCCGAAGGCCGGTGGAGCTCAATCATTCCGGTGGGGCCGTGCGACCATCGTCGCGAACATTAAATACAACGGTGTCATCCCAAGAGTTTGTGTCACCAGTATGCCTGTCCATAGCAATTTCGTGATCTATTGACCTACACGATTTGATTTTTGGTGACCTAATTAAAATAAGGCTATACAATGATTTTACCTAAACAGACTGTCGAGTATGCTAGATAAAACTAATGAGCATACGAAAATACAAGACATAGAGACAGCCGCATGAACTTTTAAACATGGGGGCTTCCGGAGGTACCACACAGACTCGTAGGTCCGCAGAGGTATCCCCGCAAGTGAGGCTCTCGTACACGAGACTTAACTAATTAACTTAATATAGGTTATTATACCTTTAAGCTGAAAGGAAAGAAGATTATCTCGGACGAAAATGCATGTGTCTCACGCGGGCACTACTCCTAGTGCTAGTTTGGGTGAGGAGTATTATCCTCGCGTGAACCCTCATCGCTGAATCCTTGCGGGAGTCAAATGCTTCACGCGGCCCTCCGTCACGGGAAAATGTCGCCACTGCTTAAAGCGGGAGAATAGTAGTAGGCAAAAATGGGCCCACTAATATTTAACCAAAATGCTGAAAAGAAAAGACCATACCGCACATGGCTGATCGATGCACGGACGTACACTAGGCAGGAATTATATACTAAATATATAAATGATCCTAAACAATAGCTCGCATGAGTGTTCTCTTTGGGTGCGGATAATTATTCTCTTCGCAGAGAACACCCAAGCTCCAACGTACCACAATTTAAGTTTAAATATATAATAATATATTATATATATATATATATATATATATATATATATATATATATATATATACACCTGTGCAAAAGTTAAGCACCAGCAAAAAAATAGAACGTAGAAACATGATGGTACAACTAGGCTGCCATACTTTTTGTCCCCGCGTTAGCTGACATAATTCCAAGTACGAAATGCACATGCATGCATGACTTCACGCCGCTTGATGTCCGTGCGTGGCGGGAAACAGCACACGTGTTCAGTTATGTAAAAGTCCAGTTTGAGGTGTAGAACATTACATACAGATTTAGGCGACAAGATTAGGAATTTTGTGTTCATGACCGTGGTTTATTTGTACAGAGAGAATTAGCTCTTGATTGTGAACCGCTATGGCAAGACGAAGGTTAAGTGATCGTGTGAAATGGCAAATCATAGGCATGCATACCACTGGTATGTCATGCAGAGAGATTGGCAGACAGCTGAACATTAACCATACTGTAATCAGTCGTTTGATTGCAAAACATGAGCAAACTAACGAGGTGAAGGCCAGGCCTAAATCTGGAAGACCGAAGAAGACTACTGCCCGTGATGATCGAGCCCTAGTACGCCTTGTTAGGAGATCTCCATTCACCAACAGCAGAGTGCTCAGCCAGCAATGGGAAACGCGCAATAGAGTGTCAATGTCTACCGTCAAAAGGAGACTGTATGCTGCTGGCATGAAAGCTAGGAGACCTGTCAGACGTCCTCTCCTCACTGCACACCACAAAGAGGAGCGTCTGAGGTGGTGCAACGAAAGAAGACACTGGAACATGAGATCCTGGAGACGGGTACACTGGTCCGATGAAAGTCGGTTCCTGCTTCATGCCACAGATGGTCGAACTCGTGTATGGAGGTACAGACGCACGGCGTACGACCAACGTAACATCATGGAAGAAGTTCCATTTGGTGGAGGTTCCGTTATGATATGGGGGTGCATCTCATTTGATTGTAAGCTGGATCTGTTGACTGTACCTGGAACACTAAATGGACAAAGATATCAAGATTCCATACTGGATAGAGTTGTGGTCCCTCATTTTGTAAATCATGCACCTGGAACCCACCCTATATTCATGGATGACAACGCCCGACCACATCGTGCTAGAGCTGTGCATGAATACCTCCGCCAGAATGCCATCGAAACCCTACCATGGCCAGCAAGGAGCCCTGACATGAACCCTATTGAGCATATCTGGGACATTCTGGGGAACATGTTGAGAAGGAGGGATCCTCCTGTGCAGAACCTACAGGAATTAACAGACGCACTCCATCTTGAATGGCAACGAATACCACAATGGCGTATCAGTCGGTTGGTGACCAGCATGAGACGTCGTGTCCAGGCCGTCATCCAGGCACAAGGTGGATATACCCAGTATTAATAATGACAGTCTCAAACTCGTGCACAGATGTTAAACTTCGTTTTCAGACACCATTAATGACAATCTAGCCACGTGTGTCAACTGTAGGGCAATAGTTGTCAGTTGTGTCAACGTAACCATATTCAGGCCTCGTTTTCAAGTTCAAACAAAAACATACAGTGTTTCCCCACCATCATAATCAGCATTCCTCTAGTTGCATTAGTACCTCTTGCACTAAGATGGATGAGTACATACATGTTTATGCTATTGCTTTCTTCATAGCACATGAATATACCCTCGCATGTGCGTAAAAATAGGGTGGTTCTTAACTTTTGCACAGGTGTATATATATATATATATATATATATATATATATATATATATATATATATATGTATAAAAAAATATAAGATCCATGTAACATACCCGTACGCAGTATTTAGTAAATTACGTCCGAATTACTTGCGCACCCTGGGTAAATAAAGGGGTACGCAACATGTATCTCTTATTAAAAATATATTTGCAACCCATTATAGTGGGTCCGCAATGGGCAACTCTCGCTGACCCCATAGCTGTCCTGACATCTAAGACAGGAAGAAAAATAATTAAAAAAATAGAATATAATAATAATTTAACAGTTAGTTTATCAGGGAGCACCAGCATAGCTGAGACTGCATGACGGGATTATGACATTATTGCACTGCAGGATGTTGTATTTTTTTTACGTCGCACACGACGTTCTTACAACACCAGTCCGCAGTACTCATTTTGTGGGGGACACAGGTGGGCACCGAAGTGCGCGGCTGTGTTGGATAACCATAGTCATCCTAGGGACGGGATTCAATTGATCTAACATATATAATAAAAAGAAAAGTATTTAAAAAATAAAGTAATAATTAATACGCTTCCATGAATCGCACCACTGATGTTTCTGCTGTATCACAAATGATTGCACCTCTGCTGCGAACTTTCCCCACTGAGTCTGGGTCCTGCGACTGACGGTGGTTGGTCGCGGTGGATGCACTATCAATGCTGAGATGCGTTCATTATCACTGGCACTGTCGGAAATGTCTGAAGCGATGGTGGTGGAAATATAAGCATCTATAATGTCTCTCACAGTTACTGCCTGTTCTAAAATATCTGTCCATAAGGCAGTGGTAGTGCTAGTGGTTGCTAACGTGGTTGATGTTGTAGTTGTTGTGGTCGTCGTGGTGGCTGCAGTAGCTGTCGTGGTGATGGCGGTGAGATGTATCGTAGGCCGAGGCAATGATGTGGGAGCGGATATGGCAGGAGATGGCATCTTTCGAGACATAGCATATTTTAACAGACGATTTGCGGTAACATTGGGCCCGGGCTGAATGTCCTGCATGTGGCCGATACGTCTCTTTCCCGTGTATGGTCGTTCCGGCATGGTTCCCTTTCTGATGGCTGGGTCAGAAAGGCCAGGAGACGGATGCTGGATAACACGAGTTGGAGTTATGCTAATCGATGCAGGCTGCGACGGTCATGGTCCCTCGTCTGTGATCAGGTCTGGCGGAGATGGTGACTGTGGGTAACTTGGAATTTCCATTCCCGCAGATGTCGTGATGACTACCGATATTGGCTGACTGGCTAGAACTGCTTCAGACACTACGGGTGCGGGTGTAGTGGCTGTAGTTGGATGGCTGGTTACTGATGCGGGTGCTGCCGGACTGGATTCTGCAGAAGACTTTCGCTTCTTACTCCGCTTCAGGACTGGTGTAGATGGAGTGACTGGTAGTGGCATCACGCTCCCTGATGTGGCTGCGGGCAGGATTTCACGTCTCGTTGTCGGTACGTTGCTCACGGTGGCTGTGGGAGGACGATGACAAATAGGATATCTACGAGTAGTGTTCTTCGTGCGGGCCATCTTCTCGGTCAGGAGAACTTTGACCGGAAACCGAGATTCGAAATGCTAGGCTAAAACGGCACGATCCTCGTTTTCTTCCCCGGGAACTAATGTCACTTCTAACACATGGTGACGATAACGGAGCACATGGGTCACTCCGTAGCGAGTAGCGGTGTAGAGATACTGACACGTCACGCAGAAGGCTGACTGGAGGAGATGATCCTTGTTAACATGAAGTGTGCGGTCGGATTTTCTCATAAAAGTTCTGGTACAGGGTTCTCCGCTAGCTAATAACGAGTTACACGGGAACCATTTTGGAACTGGTACCGATTCTCCTTCAGACGAATCCGATAATGCTAGATCTTCAAGGAGTGAGATCTCGTTCCCGCATGGTAGGTAGCTGCGGGAACCTTATTCAAAACCTAATGCCCAATCTCTTCATTGTGTTTAACTTTCCAGGCCAAGTATAATAATGAACTAATAATAAAACAGCAGAATTTGGTTTTCGACACGAAAGAAGCCTAATGCTATCTGTTCTTCCTTGGTGTCGAGTTTTGATGGAAAGACAGTTTCAGAGCGCGCTTCCTCCTTTTATACTATTTGGTGACGTCATAGGCGGTGGATGACCACACCTGGAAGGTTTAACAGGTGATTCGGTCAGCCCTATATGGAAAGTTTCTGTTTCCCATTCTAGACGTCTAGGGATTAATTCTTCCCGTATGAACGGAGTACTTTTAATTATAGAAGGAATGGCTCATTAACTTTGTCTTAATTTAGCACATTTAACAGCCTCCGATCAACATAAAAACGTGGTACTACTTTTTCTTTGAGGAGCCTCACCTTTTAATTAGCATGAGGCGGTTTTTCAGATTGGTTGCTTATAAACTTGCCTGTTTTAATTTTAGGCTGGAGCGCTCGATGAGGTGTGTGGGAGCCTGGTGACGTCAGCGGTAATTACCCTGACTCACCCTCGCCACTCCTCCATCACGCTGTGGTAGTCGCGTCTTTGGGCGGCTCTTGTGTTTAAAGCATTTGATCCAATTTACTGGAAATAGCAGTAAATGTCACGTGGCTCCTAAAAGCACGTGGTTGATCAGGAACATATGTACTGTTTATGGCAATGGACAAAATACTATTGATGAGGTGTAGTCCGTTGTAGATGCGAGATATGGAAATATATATATGTTTTATCATGAATCTTTATAATATAATGCCCCTTATTTGCGCGAGTTCTTAAACATGTCTGTAATAGGTAGTTCTCAGCCCGTGTTGATTATGAACTGGAATGCAGAGAAGAGAATTTTTGAAATTCTTGTAATTATACTGTTGGATTTTTTATGCCGCTTTACCGGTCCATGCGCTAATGATTTGTAGCATGGTAGAGCAGTTGCGTTCTTAATAGAAAATTCAACAGTAATTTGTAGTTAATTTGATGGCAGTAGATCAACGTTACTGATCCCGACAAGATAGCTGTGTTTTCCGAACGGGAGGGCTGCCAAGTATTCTCCTCAATGGTTAGAACTAGCTCCGTCCCGGCCTAGACCAGACACATTAATACCATTTAACAATGGTTAAATTACAGTACAACTCGCAAGTGGGTGCCACAGTTATTACAATTTACAATTCCGTCGTTTGGAGATTGTGAATACAGTCAACCTGAGTGTCTATGTTTCTGACATGTTGGTGATTTGAATCTGATACACGTGGCTGGTTAGCTGTGGAAGATATTTGCGCTGTTGTGAAGATGACGTTTCACGGAGGGGGAGGGAGAGGCGGCGTGAATGTCAACTTTATCGAACCTTGAGGGTATTTCGCTCTTTAATGGCTGAGACCGTGGGCGGGACAGAATAACTTTAGAGCGCAGATGACCTGCGGATGCTGTCGTAACTTTGATCACTCCATTATTGAATTCAACTTTTCGGTAGCAAAATCCTACTCGTGACTGACGACAATACGGGCATCTTGCTCTCTTAATAATATTGACAGTTATTACGTGTAGATGATGTATGTAGATTTTTACTGTTTCTGTACGACGTCCGGAGAAAGGGAGGGGGGAAGAATGTTGGACGAACGATCCTCCTATGATACGTACTGTAGATGGCTGTAGTGCATTCCTTATATCCATATGATCAGTTCTCCAGTAACTGGATAAGAAGGTGTGTGAGGGAGATTTGTCGGTTGTCGTCTGTTGATGATAATGTTGTTGTCGGGATGTCCATGCTGCTGTATGATGCAAATATTATAAGCGAAGTGGGCGCATTCCAGTTTTCCACGCTGGTGAACGCCAAGTATGTCATTATTGTGGAAGGTGGGAGTTTGCGGGAGGTATTATTTCTCCTGCATCTGGTGCGGGATTAACTGTTGCGGGAATTTTTATGTCACTATCGGGAATTAATTAATACTGGTAGGTGCTGCTAAATGATGTTGTTGCCGATGTTGAATGTCTCTGTTATGCTGAGTATAACTGAGTAGGTATGTGATGTACGCGCAATGATGAATTGACGTATCCAGCCTTCAGGGCAGGTGTGCGCTGTATGTGATGACGTTCTGTCTGTGGTGTGATGTCCTGACCGCTCATGGGGGATTATGGTAGGCCAAATGGGGGGGGGGTTGTGGCTGTTGGCCAGGGGGATGTGGTCATCTCCCATTACACAACGGTTGGTGTCCTGTCGTAGTTTTTAGACACCGAGAAAATTTGAGCCGAGAGTCTGCTGAACAGGATGCTTCCCTGCCCACCGCGGGGTGGGGTGTGGGGTGGGGTGGTGGTGGGTTGTGTGTGATGTTGGTCGCTGCGGTGTGGGATGCCACCTCCTCTGTTGCAGCAGTCTCTCATATCTGAAGATTGATGGTCAACAGACGACGAGTGGAGTGTGAAATGGACTGGGCCGGTGATGTCCAAACTTGGTGTATAGATTAGGGACGCCAGTTGAACTTGGGGTGGGGGTGCGGCGACGGATATGGGTGTCGCTTGGTTGGGAATTGGTCTGGCGTTTTTGGGAAGTGGACGGGTACAGCTTGTTGTACAGCTCTGCAGTTCTAGACATGCTAAGGCTTCATCCAGCCTCTTCACTTCCATGCTATCCACCATATGTTCCACCCCACAGGAAGCATGGCTTGGGTCAGCCTCAGCTTCCGCTTGTGGTAACTCTATGATGGGGGGGGCATAGCATGAAGTGGGTGGGGAATGGGACGAGATTGGAGGAACAACTTTTCCATCCGGTCCCTTGGACAAAACAAACACAAAATTCTTCAGATACCACTTACCAGATCAAGTAGACCCGTGCTGAGGAGGGAGAGAACGTATCTCGTCATCATCGTCAGCGTTAGCTGCTTGTTCACCCACATTCTGGCTTGGTAGAAGTGTGGCTGAATTGGTACCATGGTGCTCTGCGCCAACCGTTGGAATACTAATTTCCGTAGAAATATCTGTCTGGGTACCGGTGTCATGAGAAACGCCCAGTCCGATCTCTGGTGCTGGGTCGTCACTGATACAAGGTTTAAGTCGATCGAAGTGTATGACTGAGGTCAGGCCATTCGAAGCACGGATACGGTCGGTCATGTCCGACGTCTTACCTACGACCACACATAGGGGCCTTTCCACTGGTAACTCAGTTTACGTGGCACGTTTGCAGATAGTCGTGAATCGTGTACCCAATCCAAGGATCTCCATTCACCCTCCGGTCATGTCATGTCTTTTGCTGCCGGCGTGCAGTGGATAATGTTTCTCTCACTAGCTCGTGAGCTTGGTCTATCTGCCACAAGAGTTCAACATAGAGAGATGGTGAAATTTTCTCTCCTGTTATCCGGGGCATGGCCAGATCCAGGGGTAAGGCTATTTCATGGTCTAACATTAACCGAGCTGGGGTATAACCCGTACTGGAATGTACTGAAGTGTGGTAAGCCATGAGCACATACGGGAGCCATTTGTCCCAATCTCTACAATCTAGGCGAGTTTCCTTAGCAAGCATCTCCACGAGAGTTCTGTTGAATCTCTCTACCATCCCGTCACTCCAGGGATGGTATGGAGTCGTCCTTGTTTTGACGATATGGAACAATTTGCAGAGCTCTGATATGAGCTGTCTCTCAAATTTACTTCCTTGATCAGAGTGCAACTCATAAGGCATACCAAAACGGCAGAACACATTGCTTGCCAAGACCTCCGCTATGGTGGATGCCTCTTGGTCTGGCAAAGCAAATGCTTCTACCCACTTTATAAAGTAATCTTGTAATACGAGGATGTATTTATTTCCACCATCCGTTGTATTCAAGGGTCCGAGCACGTCGATAGCCACTCGCTCCCACGGTGCACCAACAATCTTAATTTGAGATGGTGCGATATGGTGTTGGCCAACAGAGCGTCTTTGGCATGGGATACATTTGGCAACCCATGCCTTGACACTATCGCGAATCCCGATCCAGTGGAATCTCAATTTGATATGGGCAACAGTTCTTTCCATGGCCAGATGCCCGGTGTTATCATGCAGTTGTTTTAATATAAGTTCACGATAACTTTCCGGGACTACCAGATGGTCATTAATATACAGAACGTTATTTATTAATCGCCATTCTTCGAACCATTGGTAATAATATTTTGCTGTGGTGGAAAGTGGCGTTACAGATTCCTTGGGAGGACGTACCCCCTCCAGGATCCACGCATATATATTTCGTGTCTGTACGTCTGTTGTTTGGTGGTGTGCGATTTTCTCTGGATTCCACTCTGCACACCTCAATTCTTGGAACTCCGGAGATGGCTGTGTTGACTGTGTCATGGTGGCGGCCTCTTCGTGTTCAGCTTCCACGCCGATTCTACTAAGGGCGTCGGCATTCCCATGCAATTTGCCGGGACGGTGAACAACGTTGAAGTTATAGGCCTGCATGGATTCCTGCCATCTCGCTACCTGGCCCTCCGGATTTTTCAAATTCCTGAGCCAACGTAGTGAGGCATGGTCTGTACGGAGTGTAAAAGGGCGCCCATACAGAAAGTGTTTATAATTATTGATGAAGTGTACCGCCGCTAATAGCTCTTGATTGGTGGTTGTGTATCTTCTCTCCATTTTATTCAGAGTACGCGAACCATAACCCACTACCTGCTCCGTTCCATCTTCCGTGACCTGAGATAGAACCCCGCCGATAGCATAAGCTGATGCGTCAGTGTCTAAGATCAAACCGAGGCTTGGATTAGGATGAGCAAGAATTGGGGCGGTCGTCAAGAGTTCCTTCAATGCCCTGAAGGAACCTTCACACTCACTCATCCACTCAAATGGTCGATCTTTCTCGGTGATCTTGTAGAGGGGTGAAGCAATCTCGCGGAAATGTCAGATGTAACGGCGATAGTACTGGCATAGGCCAAGAAAACTCCATGTCTCCGTAGCCAAAGAGGGATGTGGCCACTCTGCTACCGTAGTGAGGCATGGTGTAAAAGGGCGCCCGTACAGAAAGTTTTTATAATACTTGATGAAATGGACCGCTGCCAATAGTTCTCGCTTGGTGGTTGCGTATCTTCCCTCCATTTTATTCAGAGTATGCGAACCATGACCCAATACCTGCTCCGTTCCATCTTCAGTGACCAGAGATAAAACTGCGCCAATAGCGAAAGCTGACGCGTCAGTGTCTAAAATGAAATCGAGATTTGGATTAGGGTGAGGAAGAATCGGGACGGTCGTCAAAAGTACCTTCAGCGCCCTGAAGGAGCCTTCACACTCACTCGTCCACTTAAATGGAAAAGCAATCTCGCGGAAATGTCAGATGTAACGGCGATAGTACTGGCATAGGCCAAGAAAACTCCATGTCTCCGTAGCCAAAGAGGGCTGTGGCCACTCTGCTACTACCTTAATTTTTGACAGCTGGGTAGCCACTCCATCACCGGATATGACGTGTCCCAGGAACTCAGCGCTCGGTCTAAGGAGATGACATTTCTTGGGTTTGAGTTTCAAATTGGCCATGCGGAAGTGGGAAAGCACGGTGTCCAAATTGATTAAGGTTTGTTCAAACGTTTGTCCAAAGACTATTACGTCATCGATGTAACAAAGACAGATTTCCAATTGCAGGGTGGTTAATACCTGTAACCAATGAGTCATTCAAAAGTTCCGGGAGCGTTGCACAACCCATAGGGCATCTTGCAGAAATGGAAAAGGCCATCTCTACATATGAATGCGGTCTTTTCCATGTCAGCTTCATCTATGGCTACTTGCCAGTAACCGCTAGCTAAGTCAAGGGTACAAAACCACTTGGCTCCGGACAAGGAATCCAAGGCCTGATCTATCCGAGGTAATGGATAAGCATCCTTGATGCTAAGATCATTAAGGCGGCGGTAGTCTATACAAAACCGCAAGGTTCCATCCTTTTTGCCTGCTAGTACTATTGGGCTAGCCCATGGAGATGCAGAGGGGTCAATAATACCAGTCCGCAACATGTCGTTTACTTGTTGGTGTGCTTCCGCTTCCTTGTGAATGGGAAGATGTTGTACCGGTTGATGTATGGGACGATTATTGCATGTGTCGATGGAGTGTCATACGAGATGAGTCTCTCTGAGATCCATCTCTCCAGAGGAAAAACTATTGCGATATTTGTGTAGTAATTTCCGAATTTCATGTTTCTGTGATTGCTGTAATCCAACTATGGCAACTATGGTAGATATAAATCATGTAAATGTTCGGGTAAATCATCAGTCATGTGCGGTGGTGTTTCCGCAGGTGTAGGTGATTCAATGGGATTATGTCCACTAAATGGCCGCAGCGTACTCCTGGTTCCAGAGTGATGGGATCGGCAGTACCATTGAACACTCTAAAAGGTATAATTTCCTTATTAGTAGTGTCTACTATTATGCGGGTACTTGTGCATTGTGAGGCGATCATATAATCAGGATCGGGTTCCAGCATGGCAATGTGTGTGTTACTTCCTAACTGTGGTGTGGTGGCCCATAAGATTTGTTCTTGTCCCGGCTCAACTGTGGTGGTACTTGATAATATAACCGCACACGTGTCGTATAATGACGATGCTTGTCCAAGAGGTATTCATCAGCCGTGTATGTCGATTTCCTGTTATTTGCAATGTATGATGGCTTCACTGGCACTGAGGAAATCAGAGCCAAGTAGGGCATCGTTATGAATAGAGGCGATGACAACTCGCTGTATGAATTCCATCTCTATTTGGATGATTAAATTGACTACACCGGCTACGGGCACATCAGCTCCCGTAGCCTTCTGTAGGTAAATGCTTGTAGGCTTAAGGGAAGGCTGCTTATGAGGTGGGATGCTCTCGTATAAGTGCTTGTTAAATACAGTGATCGAAGCACCAGTGTCGACGGTGGCACTGGTGGAAATGCCACTAAACAGACAGGCACATTTGCATATTACTTTGCGGTGTACCTGTGGAGGAGTTTCCAATGACGCCGTCTGTGACAATGGTGGTGGAGCGGAATCACTCTGTATGTACTCTGATTGCTTCCTAATAGATTCTCTTAATGTGGTGGATGGCTGAGTGAGGAAAGGGCCAGTTCGTCGTCGCCACTACTGTGAGGGCTGCAGTGAAGGCAGAGCTGGGGGTAGCAATGATGATGCTGATGTCACCATTTCAGGGTATGCTGTATTGGTGTAGACAGTGGTGCATACGGGATGATGGATAAGCTCCACCAGCGCACGCCATTTCTTACAATGCTTCATCGGATGTTTTGGTGAAGCACAGAAGAAACAGTGATGCCGCCAGGGACATGTTTCTCGCCGTCTTTGTCGGCACTTGCAAATCCATGAGGCGGAGTGAACTGTTCCTCCAGAGTCACCGCTGTCTGTGGATGCGGGAGATGATGCTGCGTGGGGCGGTGTTTTGCATACTATCAAAGGACACCAAGAATTTAGTGTCTTGGTGGCGGGACATGGTGCTTGCAAAAACGTTGTTTCAGCAGAGGTGCTACAACCTACCACTGCCGTTTTACACGGGAAAGAAGGCTTGTTATGTGCGGAGAAAGAGGGGGATGGCAATGCTACGGATGGGGGAGTCATCGTAGGCATTGACATATGTGAAGCCGTGCATTTGGGTGTAGGTGTAAAAGCTGATTTTGGTGGATGATTGTTGGCCACCGAACGTTGTTGTACGAAGGCCGCAGTTGAGCCAGGAAGCGGATACGGGCACCGAGGTGGCTCATAATAGTTTGGTGCCCTTAGGAGTTTGATTGCTTCTCTGGTTGCGGTGTGCTGTGGTCAGGGGCAGGCGTTGTAAAGGGAGGTCGGTTAGGACACCGTTCCCTCCAATGGCCTGGCTGACTACATCCGAACTAGGTGTTTGGTGGTGGTGTGGTGCTGGTGGTGTTTATTGTCCTAAAATGAGTGGGGAGATTGGTGCTGAGTGTCGTGACTAAATTAGTTAGTGTGGAGATCTGTTTATTGATCTCATCTATGCGTTCTTTCATGTTGCCGCTGTTATTGTTGTGCTGGTTCCCGCACCCAGGGGCCCCGTTATAGCTTCCTCTACGGGCACGCCCCCTTCCTCCAGGTGCTTGATTCTGATTGGAATTCTGTATAGCTGGTGGTGGTGATGTCTGTGTGGTTGGTGTTGATGAACTGGGGGGAGCATTAGTGGGCATGGCGATAGCTGCACCCTCTATCTCGTTGATAGGATGGAGTTGGCATCGGCTACTCTTTTCCTGCCCCAGAAAGTTTTCTATATGGACCGCGGTTGCCGTTAATTGGGCCAAACTACCGTAGTCGCCTAGAAATAACTTTTCTTTCAGGGCAGGTTCACCGCTCAATGCATCGATGAAAGTGCCAAGATGCAGATGGATTACGCCTTCCGTGTTGGTGCTCAGATATGCGTGGGTGACTAGCCTTCTGATTCGGCTAGCTAGCTTCGGAAGAGTTTCTCTCGCGCATCATCGGAGATTTTTGAGTTGAAGACGACTGGTTTCTCTGAGAGCATTCTTAAGTTTGGCCATCGTGTTACTGAAATTGATACGTCATTCTTAGTTTGACGTGAGTTGATGCATTCTCAGGAAGCTGGAAAGTTCCCGCAGGTTGGTTCCCGCAAACAGGATTCCCGCAAGCAGCTTATGACGGGAGCAGATCGAACTCAGGACTGTAAGCACAATATAGAATGTCTAACGAGTAGTCAGTTAGAGATACAATAGCATTACTGCTGTGAAGAAAGTTCCCATACACCGATGGTATGGATGGAAGTTGATAACGACCCGATCACAAGCCGGGTTTGTTAGATGCAGATGAAGACACAAAACAAAGCTTAACAGTGCTGGGTACGTCAGCCAGCTCTGAAGACGCACCGGGCAAAGTTTACTTGCTGCGGTCGAAAGTTAGAAGAACCTGCACGACATCAGTGCGGGACGGTTGAAATACCACTTTTTGGCATGGCCGGCAGATCCGGCGAGTCATCCACCAAAGAACATCGCTGCCTCTACATCTGTAGAATCACATATTCAGGCCGTAAAGGCCTCACCGCAAGTTCGTGTTCTGAAGTAGAGCTTGATACTCGTGAACAATAATTAGAAAGTTACAAATTGCTCCCGCATGTAAGGGGAGTTACAAAATTGTTTTAGTGCGGTGGGCTGGATACTGCTAGCTACGGGAGAAAAACCAACAGAAAGTGAAGTGATCTGTGCCTTGTCATGCTGATGGTAGCTGTCACAGGTCCAACCTGTTCGGCCGCTGGCCGAGGATGCTCTCGATCTCTGGATTGTGTCTCCTTTTATACTACACGTGACGTCACAGGCGCAAGCTCCAACCAATCATCGGCCGAGCAACAGCCAATCAGCGCGTAGCTAATAATAGCGCAGTCAAATGTTCTAGAACATTCTGGAAGTTCTGCGTCCACGTGGTTATGACGTCACGGCAATATTTTGAAGATAATCAAAAGGGGTTTTCCGTGGATAACTCAACCATTTCTTAACCGATTTTGAAATGGTTTACAGATTTGATAAGCCCGTCGAATTCTGGTCTTGATCAATGCCAGATTTAACGGGAACAAGTAATTAAGAAAGATTACATGGTACCATCTCGTTACACTAAAAGCGTCATCCCATCTTGGCCGTAAACTACGTGCTTTGTTAAAATAGCATCTAAGCGTGTGCATGCGCACTATGCGTTTTAACGGACGTAATCGTTTTTACAACGCGATCTCTCTCATAGGCCTAGGGTGTGTGTTCAGAGAACGAATCCAAGATGAGCGGTGCGTACGTTCTTAGCTGGTACGGCCGGTACCCGCCCGTTCGATCCGAACTACAGTCGGTCAGTCCATCACGCACGCAGTCATCTGATCTGTCACTTATGTGGTTGGTTGGTAGGTCCATCACTCATGGTTGGTCGCTTGGTCGGCGAGTGGTTTGGTCTGTCAGCCTGCCGATCAGTCCATCACATATGCTATGCAGTGATCCCATCGGGCACTCATGCAGTCCATCACTCCATCACTCCATCACTCATGCAGTCATCCTATCTGTCACTCATGCGGTCGGTCAGTAGTCCAGTCAGTTAATCAGTCGGTTGATCAGTCGGTGGGAGGGTGGCTTCCTCTGTCGGCCTGTCCATTAGTCCATCACACATGCAGCCCTCCGATCTGTCACTAATGAGGTCAGGCGGTCGCTCAGTGAGTTAGTCAGTCGGTTGCTCAGTCAGTGGGTGGATGGTTTGGTCTGAAAACATGTCTGTCGGTCCGTGACTCGTTCAGTTATCCGATCTGTCACTCATGCAGTCCATAAGTCCTTCACTCATGCAGTCATCTAATCTGTCACTCATACGGTCAGTCGGTCATTCGGTCATTCGTGTGGTCGGCCAGTCCATCACTCATGCAGTCATCCGGTCCGTCAATCATGCAGTTGCATGTGGTTGGTCAGTCGCTCATGCAGTCGGTCGGTCGGTGCTTTGGTCTGTCAGCCTGTAATGCAATCAGTCGATCTGTCACTCATGTAGTCTGTCAACCTGTCACTCATGCTGTCATCCGATCTGCCACACATGTGGTCAGGCTATCGCTCAGTGGGTTGGTCAGTCGGTGAGTGGGTTGAGTTCAGTATGACCACTTGTCTGTCAGTCCATCACCATGCAGTTATCCGATCTGTCACTCAATTAGTCTGTCAGTCCTTCACTCATGCAGTCATCCAATCTGTTACTCATTTGATCTGTCGGTCAGTCGGTCGCTCATGTTGTCAGTCAGTCGCTCGGTCAGTCCATCACTCATGCAGTCATCCGATCTGCCACTCATGCGGTCGGTACGTCAGTGTTTTGCTCTGTAACAGGGTGCCCAGCACTTTGTCAAAACAAAATTCCCTGAGTTTTCCGTGATTTCTTCCTTAGAAATTTCCAAAATTCCATGAGAAATATTTTCACATTTAACGAGGTTGCTGTGAAGTCACGAGGTCATTGCTGCAAACCAACTAGGAAACTGACAATAAAACAACGGAGTGGTAGACCGCATACAATAAATTTAATTTATTTCAATTTCCAGTGAATGGACACAGCTTGAATACATGACACAAGACGTGCCTAGTGCAAACTTACAAATGTGAAAACCTTCCTTTCTGGTCCCGATTAAATTCCATGGATTTTCCCTGATTTTTGGTATTTTTCTAAATTCCCTGCCTGGAAAAATGGAAACACATTTCCAGGTTTCCCCTGATTTCCAGAGTGGCTGGGAACCCTGTGTAATGCAGTCATCTGATCTGTCACTCATGCAGTCCCTTCAGTCCATCACTCATGCAGTCATCCAATATGCCACTCATGCGGTCGGTCAGTCAGTCAATCGACATCTACATTCCAAATACAACACAGATCTTCCAGATATTGAGCCCGGAGCCTCCCAGATAACTAGAAGTCACGATCTCAAGCTACACAAATTCCAATGCAATGCAACATATGGCTGCGACACTTCTTCTGTAACAGAATGATGAACCACTGGAACTCCCTAAGTGAAGATATAGTTCATGGCCCGCCCTTAGCTGATGGGCTGTCCCACACCAGGTTCTTCTTCAAGCCACGACTGCTGACCATTCTCACGATCACCAGCAACAATGCAGAGAAAGCGCATGCCGGGATGGTAGCTCCAAATCTCTCATTCTGGAACTAAGAGCTCAACTTTGCTGTGTGGTGTACTACAGCGGGATGTGGAGCCACAGCAGCATGTGAAATTAATGCTGGCATACTTCATCCCTATTCCTATTCTGACCCGTTGAAGCAGTACTCATGGCCAGTCACCTTCCAAGAGCTGGCGCAAACATACCCGATACGAGCGGCTTCGACTGACAGCTCAACAGCCACAACATTTCAGTGACTAGTAGACGCAAGAGGGAATTCAATACCCACTTATACTACAGGTGGCATGGTGGAGACAATCCCGGTCTAGGTATTATGCCTGGCGACCCGAGGAGAGACTACTCAGGCTTCCCCAATCGAACACCACAGAAAATCAGCTGGCGGAGGACTGCAACTTTATCATTCGACCAAGATTCAGGGCCAGAGGTACGGGTACAGAATATGCACATCACCAATGCAAGTACAAGTACTCCCACACAACCCATGGCTCACACTAGCAGAGATCGTTGAAACAACTAATCATTGGAGGCCCAGTATGGAGACATATATCGGCCCCCAACAGGGAGATGGTCTATCCCATACGCTATTTGCCTGTTACCTTTCTGCTGCATTGAAATCTGTGCAGGAAATTTCCACAAAATCAAATCCCCGTTGTCCACATTTGGTATGCCACTAGAGATGGAATATGCCAATGATGTGGACGATGAGGAAAATAAACCCCTTGACGAACTACTTCCAATAGCCGCAAAAGAATTGAGAATCTCTATGAATGAATCCAAATGCAGAGTTCACCCACATATACCTATCGACACTGCATACAACTAAAGAGAATAATGATCCAATTCGTGGTGGCGAACCATGAAGGGAAAGAACACGCCTGAGTTCACTGCTCTGCAGAACTGCTAACATTGCTATCCACAGATAGTCCCATATGAATAGTCAGTGTGTCAGTATATCAGACATGTGAAAGCTGGTCGGCCAAACCTTGACTTATTAGTCTTGGCGTGGTGGTCCAGTGGAAAGATGTCTGGTTGCTGATGCTATGCGGAGTTGCAGAATAGCGGTTCGACCCCCCGACTGGGAGATGGTGATCAACAAATTAAACTAATGGGTGCATGACTGTTGGCTAAGTTAGCACATAGAAATTGACACCGAACGTTGCCAGTCAATAAAATAAATATATATATACTACCAGAGCCGTGCTGGAGTCAGAGTACAATAGGCATAAAAAGCCTAGGATTGAATCGTGGCAGGTACATCCACGGAGTTCCATATGAATCGTCAGTGTGTCAGTATATCAGACATATGAAAGCTGGTCGGCCAGACCTTGACTTATTAGTCTTGGCGTGGTGGTCCAGTGGAAAGATGTCTGGTGGCTGATGCTATGCAGAGTTGCAGAATGGTGGTTCAATCCCCCGACTGGGAGATGGTGATCAACAAATTAAACTAATGGGTACATGACTGTCGGCTAAGTTAGCACATAAAAATTGAAGCCGCACGTTGCCAGTGAATCAATAAAATAAAAATACATACATACATACTGTGCTACTGTCTCCTGATGGCCTAGACTAAGCTATGGCACTCGATCGATGGGTTGAATGCAAAAGAGGTGTATGCCATGTTCAGTAGCCTGGTCTCCATTGCAGACCTCAGCAACCTCATTGCCAAGTTCCAGAATGTCTTGGAGAAGGACGACTAGCGGCTACTTAACATGGTAGTCATGGAGCTTTCCCGCGATGTCCATTTCAGATTGAACACAGACATCTACTCACCTCCAGCCCCTGTCCCCACGGCCCATCCACCGGATCGGCCCATGGCTGCTGTCACAGCTATATTGTTATCCTCAGTATCATCGGCAACCATACCGCTGCCATCTCAGTAGCTTGTGCCAATGCAGCCGGAACGATGACAGTGCAACGATGTCGGGATGATAGCCCTATGAGTGGTGTCAATCCAAGCCATCGCTAATAATTACCAGCCATTTCAGTCATTCAGACAACCTCTGGCAGATCCTCTTGGAGATCATCCTGAGACTCTGGTGGAGAAGTCAGAACGATGACAGCTGCCATGGCTGCCGAGATCCCATGAACTAGCTTGACCTGTTTGACTGCCACTAAACACGCTGGCAGCATACACAGCTGTTGGCTGGATGGTTCCTGTCCTGCTGTCATTTTCCAGCTTGTAGTAGCACAGAGCCATATTCAAAACATACTCTGGAGATGCCATGTCTGTCTGCAGCAAATTTAAGACATCTGCCAGATACTATCAATCTTTATAGAGTTTCTTAGCCAGCCGGAGCTGCTCAACGATATTCCGGCCCATGATGAGGTATTCGACGAAGCAGATCTGTGCCTTACCAAATCCTAGGTCGAGCTTCAAGGCCGTCAGTTCCACTGTTTGTTCAACACTAGAGAGCTGAGATAGCTCATCCAATGTTTACTTCCTGTAGCCCTCCAACTATGTGCAGAAGACGTCGTAGTACCTCATGAGCTGGGCCTTGTTTAAGCTGTCTCCATATAGCTGTTCGTAGCACAGGAGATGGGTGTTCCTGAGTACTGACCTGATTAGTTAGCAGATGCAGACTGGGCAGACCTGAGCATTTCTCTCAAGGCAGAGCTCAGACGTTTAACCTCGTTGTATAATCAGAGGTTAAAGAATGGCATCGATGGTGCGGATCGTAAAGCAAGCGAGAGTCAGACGAGTCTCCAGAAGGGCTGAAGGTGTGGCGAGAGAAAACTCAGAAGATACTGACAAAGGCTAAAACACTGGCAATTTATGACACCAATAATGTGGTGGTGAATGTCGCTGTGGTCAAGATGACATTTGTTAATGAGGCCATTCCTGTTGCTGGAGCCGCTGTCCTCGCTATGGTGTTAAGTGAGGTTGTCGACCACTGTCTCGGACTAACACATCTTATTCCATAGATCGCCATCAGTGGTGTCGCCTATACCATTGTCATGAAGGTCATGGACGATCGCATCCCAATGATGGAAGCAGTCATGCCCGCTCTGGCTATAAGTACTATGGTGGAGATTATCATGGCCCACAGACATGGAGAGCGAAGAGCTTTGGTGGGGGGGGGGCTTGGCTCACTTGGGCGAGGCATGCCTCGGTTCGGATTGCACTGTTGGCTCAATATCCATCCTAGACTACGACGAGAAGGTAGATCCCAAAGAGATCAGAGGTAGCAGACAAACCATAGACATCGTCGGAGGCACTGACTCGCTAGGTCAATTGGCCATGACCATTATACAAGGGAATTGATATCAAGGACAGGGGGAGATGCTCGGCATGCTCGTGGAAAACAAGGCTGCTGCCAAGATTATGGCCGAGTCCTATGTACAGGACCTCATTAAAGCCGCAGAGCCAATTCCAACAGGGTTTGGAGAATCTCAATGCAGCTACCCTTGGCTTGAGCCATATCATAGTTCACGGTGCATTAGATGCTTCCAGCAAGCTCCATATACCTGGGATGAAGAAATCAGGGTTATTCGGCTTGCCGCTCCAGACCTAGACATGGATACACGTGCTTGTATCATACGGATACTCAAGGTCCTATACACTTCAGGTGTGTATACGGGTCTTCTGCTATACCTTCTCACTTGGTGCTGGGATTTCATGCTCGACGGCTCTATTGCATCTTTCATATCAGCTGGCGACATGACACTCCGTGCTGTACATGTGACAGAGACTGTACAGGAAGCGCTCCCATTTAGTCTCCCAGATATAGATGAGGTTACAGCTGAGCATGTGCTGTCAATCTTCCGAAAACAGGTCTTTACCATTCAGCAGTAGACAGGCACGTGCCTGGTTCTCATCATTGCCCCATCAGGACACTGACAATCATCATGGTGTGTGCCCTTTTGGCAGAACATATGCAATCTTCCTACATGCTCCTAGTGTTCGACTGGGCTGTCGAGTAGGTAGACAGCAATGGCAAGTGGTACGAGAGCTGAATCACCAAGACACAGAACCTGCAGGCACTAATGGAGAAGCTGCTATCAGCCCAACTGACGAAGCCACGCATTCTAGTCATCGATGAACTCACAATGGACCAAAAGATGATCACCTACCTCAGCAACACCATTAGATGCATCCCACACTCTAAGATCACTGCCTTCATCCTCTTCCCGAAGCATACGCTTATGATTTCACCAGACATCCGCAACAATGCAAGGCCTCTATATTATAGCTCGAAGAGTTGACGGGTTATACGCGAGACCATATATGGCAACGTAACCTAGCCAGACTTCATAGTGGGTGTGCAGAAAGCAGTGCTGTGCCACTTCATATTCAGCAACGATGGACGGGGAGAGCTTCCATTATTCAATCTCTCATTAGTGACCGCAGAAGGCTTCAGCTACAAGGTGAGTCCAGACAGGAAGCTGAGGTGCTCTACGAGTTGCTCATCTAGCCGACAAAGCATGCAATGAACGTTTTTCCAGTTACGATTCCGGTCTCTACATTCTGAGAGTCAGGAACACAAGGACTCCCATGCTGGAACTTGAGGAGCTTCATCCACGGTCCGCACTACGTAAGGAACGTCGCTCACAGTTGCAGCTATTTGAGCAACTTCGTTCACGGTCCCTGCTACCTTGAATTCTTTGCATTGAGGATCCGATTCCACCACCCTTTTTCTCTGGATCTTCGTCCTGAAGATCCACCTCAACCATGCTATCCCAGCATCTGTTCGGCGAACATTTTTGATGAGGTAGTTCAGGGCCTCCAGATTCCGCACCATTCTTTTTCGGCCTCTCTTATGAAATATCTAATAGGCCTACATAGGTTGAAGGGAAGATTATGCACTTTGGCGCACATGCCCGCTAAGATATGGAGATTCATTTAAGAGTAGATACCCATCAGCATCGGCAGGTTATCTGACCACTATCTTGGATTTCAAAATGACCACCATGAAAAGCTATTTACACTAATATCTCAGCTTCCAGATGAATTATAAATACGGTCTGATTGTCTAAAATATTTGTCATATGATGCACATGTTGGATTTCCAGATGGCTGCCATGCGAAATCCCTTACTTTACTGTATCTTAATTCTGCCCAATATACGCATGACATTGTGTTGTTTAAATCAACATCAATCATATATGACATAGTACGATTTTCAGTAAAGAAAAATACATTTTCTATTCATAGAACCCATACTTCTCATCAATATATGCTTTTTCTGACTTCTGTAACATTTTAAACAAAGTTGTTAATAAGGTCTGATTAGACCAACAGGCAAAGAAAGATGTACTACGGTAAATTACACAATACGTGAGTATATTCATCCATTTATTTACCTAACCTTACCTAACTCATGCTATCACATTTCGATTAAAATACAATGAATACGAGTTTTCTGCATAGTGTAAAACTAATTGAAGTACATGGGAAAACATAGAATATTAATTGCAGCCAATCAATTATGGAATAACACTAAACAGGAAACCCGGGACGAAATACTGACAACAAAATCATTCAAGAAAACAATAAATGCTATTATAGATCCCAATTAATTTCTTTCAGCTGCCATAGTAACTATAGCTACTGGAGGAGCAGAAGAATGAGCACCATGCCCCTGTCCTTCCTCCATTCCCACCCTTGACCAAGGATGCTCCCGACCAGCCAGCACCCTGTAAACATTTTATCAATTACAAAATTACAGTACAATTCGGGGATAACTTGATGTTAAAATAATTTTTAACTTGATGTGAGAAATGTTTGCTTGTGTAGCGTGAATGTAGGTGGATTGGAAGACACTGCTGTCATCGCCAGCAGTGGCTCCCAATTCAATTATGGTCAACGCATTCAACAGAACTTTTTATTTTACTATGGAGATGTGAAGGTTATTTCTGAGATGTACTGTATAATTAAAGTCAGCCAAAAATATAAATGTGTGTTTGTTATAGTGTTACTACTACTACTTAGACATGTAATAATTTTTATTTTTATTTTAACTTGTTTACGTCTTGTGATTGTTTGTTACTTAGTTGTCCGGTTCATCTATAGTTAAAAAATAACATACGTAATTGGAATTAATTAAAATAATAATGCATGGGCTTAACTTAGAACGACTGTTTCATTTATTTATATAGATATATGTATATATGTGTAAGGTGTCCGCCAACACAATAGCCAATAGGCACTGCCTTCGGCGGACAACCTAGTTGAATTCATTACTTATATATACTTTGCTATCGAATAAATAATCTTGAATCTTGAAACTTGGTATATGGCAATATTGCGGTCCATCACGGAAGCCAACATGCAATTCATCACACGCAAGTGCATTGAAGTGCTGATGATTACGTTTCCACCATGATTAGATGATCTTACACATGCAGCTAAATAATAAAACATCTCTTCCTTTTTTTCCTTTTTTATTGTTCCTGAGGAAATGTTGCCAGTTTATTGGAATAGGAGACCCTGGATGAACTGTTGTGTCTGGTCCCCATTCTGCGCTCTCGGGTTGATGGTTTTAGACTACAAATCTAGCTTCATTATATCTATCCAACATGATGTCAATTCTACTGGCATTCTGAAACTGGTATGTAATGTATGGCATAAATACGCTGAGCGTAATCGGCAAATGTTCGAATGGTCCATGGCCTGATCATATTTACAATCACAGCACCATCAAGCACTTTAGCAATTACATCAGGAGTATTTTGTGATGGAGGACAGCAATGGACCTTTCCAGTTTTAGTTATGCCCCGCCTATCTCTAGTTAAGCTCCACCCATACCTCGCTCGTGATGGGATCGATCGATCTCTCAACACACTGACTATCAATTTCCATGCTTAACTATACAGGTGAGCCGTTGAATATTTTGACGCCCAGTCAAATTAGTTTCAAAATATTCAACAGCATGTTTATTAAATAGCAAAGAATTACAAAGACATACAATTCATACACGTGCCGGACTATTTGAGATTTGCTGACGGTCTATACGGAACCCTTTGTGACGTAATGATTGTGACGTCATCATACACGCGCTGAGCTGATTATGACGTCATACGAGGTCAGATGATGGATGGATACTCTGGTAAGGTGATTTGCATGGGAGTCAAGTAAGTCTCGTTTAGAGCCATATCGGAGGTGACCCATATCAGAAATAGCTGGAGAACCTGAAAGAATGTATCACGTTTTCACTGTCGCGCCTGACATGCTGCGATGCAATATAAAGACTTGAGAAAAGGGTACAATTAGTTTTTAATGATGAAAGTTGTTCTTTGCACCTTGATTCTAGCTCTGTAATAGGTGTGCTGAAGAGAGATGATTTTATGCTTAGTCACTATATCACTGATGGGTATAGTTGGGTTGTATATTTTATTGCATTGTCAATAGGGTACACTGTTTGAACCACATCCTTTCTCATAGTGCTCGTTGTAGCGAAAGTCAACAACGTGGCGACTGTCGTCACTGAATGGATTATCCATCTTCAAATGTGTTGACACTAATGATTATTCATCCTTTGCTAAACTATTTTGTACTGATAGGATTTGATCATGGTGTTTTATTGATGTTTGATAAAACAGTGTTTGGAGATCTCTTCAAACTCATCCACTACTCTGGATATCTCTGCTCCAGGGTTTGCGGATATTCTGTCAAACCAATAACACCACCATCATTGCTCTATTCTAGGTATTGATCTATGGACATCGCTGACCCGTAACCATCTTGCTGCCTTCATAAGATTTTATTTTACCCGTTGACCTTTGTTCCTATTTTATTCCCCAGTGTCTGCCAGTTGCTTATTTGACCTTTTTCTCAGGGTTTGTAGATTATGAGCCTGGCCATCTTCATCCTGAAAAGCTGGATAGCATCCAGGATCCAAATACACGTGACGTGATTGCCATCTTAAAAACGTTTCAAAGCTTTGATTGTATCAATAATGTATGGTACCGGATGCATAAGACAGGTGGCCTGGTTGGTGGTTCCTATGAGGATTTAGCCCGCCACCGTCTCAACCCACGTGCCGACCGGGACATTCCTTCTAGCGGAGATGGATGGAATGGATGACACCATGCTGTATTCTATTAATGATGACTCGTTTACTGAACTTTCTTAAACCTTTAGTTTACACATATAATTCCAGATTCTAGCCACGTGTCGCTTACCTATTCTAAACCTATTCTACTTAACTACAATCGATTCCTAAGAGAGAAGTATTATAATAAAATATAACAAAGTTAACCTTAAGAACTTATCTGTTACTAACCAGCCAGCTAACTACATTCTAACAATCTCACTACTCACTAGCCTTCACTAGCGGTCAGATACCGCTGTCGAAGTCTGTCCGAGTCCGCAATCGCTCACTAACTAACTGTCCCTAACTGTAACTCTCCCTAACTGTCACTAACTAACTTTAACTCCCTGTCGTCAACATTCGTCCACTCTTAAATATGATGCTGTCGTTATGTCAACAAATGTGTGCGTGCGTGCGTGCGTGCGTGCGTGCGTGAGTGCGTACGTACGTGCGTGCGTGCGTGCGTGCGTGCGTGCGTGCGTGCGTGCGTGCGTGCGTGCGTGCGTACGTGTGTGTGTATTAAGAGATGGCGGGCATGTATGCGCGTGAATGTGGCCTAAGAGTATAATTAACTAATTTGACTAATACTAATTAACGTATATAATACAATCGTATAGCAGCATATTACAACATTGAATGACAAGAGTTATACTCTGCACGTGTCCATTCCGACTGATTACTTATTGTTCCATTGTGGGCGTGTCGATTAATAGTATATGCTAGGCCTATATTTGGCCATGTATTGTTGTAAGGCTCGCGGCCTGTCCATTCTAGTTTGTCACGTGTCACTGGGCGTGTCCGCCATTCAGCGTATTCCGTAGTCACGTCGTCGCGTGTGCGTGTCTGGACGTGGCTATTGTCAAGCGTATGCGTGCGTTCGTGTGTACGTTCTTGATGCAGATGTGTGCGCGTGTGCCTGCGTCTATGTCCATCCATTTGTGTCGGTGTGTCCATGTGGGTGTGTTCCTGTACCATATTATCCCCTACTTCCACTCGGATACTCCGTATCCTGCGAAAAGAAAAACAAAGAAAAGAGCAGCAAAATTGTCATCAACATAATGATATAATTATCTATATTTATTCGATTATTAAATGCAGGCATCTCGCTGATGAAAATTTAATATCTCGTTTTAAAGTTAAAATCTGAAGAGTTATTTAATTACTGACATGCAATTGTGATACATCAGTATTCTATCTACATGCCAATTTGCATCATCATCATCATCATCATCATCATCATCATTGTGAAGTATATAAGTTAGTCTGAAAACAATCATGTATTCACGATGGAGCCAAATCCAATAATCTTCAAATATACAAAATCTCACATAAATTCTAATTAATATTTACATCTACTTTCACAATTGCTCTGTTTATTACGACTACCGACATCGGAATACCTCAGTTAGATGAAAATTTTGAAAAGCGCCACACAATAATACGTTTCTTACTTAATTAATCTACTAATTTGATCTGATTACTTTATAAACACATGTGATCAAAAAAGCCAAATAGACTATAATCATTACATTCCGACTCATTTTCTACCAGAATTTGCATATGCTCTCTTTATGTCTTCACGCAGTACAATTATACATACCTCTACCTTTGACACATATTTACATTATACCTACGGCGATACCCGCAACCTTCCTGGACGCTTTGTCCATCCAGCTCCTTTCTCCAATCTGAAAAGGAAAAATATTTAACAAACGGCAGTATCTGTTCTAGGAAAGCTTATCATAGGTATACTAACGCATATTAATAGAAAGTTTGTAATTTTAATTATTTACGACGATGTCTCTGATTGTTAAGCTTCTGTCGAGAATGATGACGGTCTGATTGTTTGAAATTCAGCTGGTGGTCATATGCTTTTCTCAGCTCTTCATTTTCTTTTTTCAAAATAGCCATTGTTTCGGCATATCGAGTGTTGACATCAGTCAGATTTTTAACGTCATTTTCATGAGTTCTTGCTACTGAGCGCACACTGTAGTAGTAATCTTCTCGTAGTTTATTACTCCCCTACCGGTAAAAGCGGGGCGTGGGGGGGGGGGCGTGGGGGGCGTGTGGTGTGTGTGTGTGTGTGAACTATAGGTTTGCACTCCGTCTGTCTGTCCGTCTGGCCGTCTGTCGCAGTTGGTTTCCCGTCCTTCACGGTATTCAAATGAGAATTGGTGTATTGCTTTGTTATGAAGAGTTATGCCCCCCGTTCGAGTTAAGAAATACGAAAAATATAATTTTTATGCACTTTTTTTCGCACTCCTTCAAGATATTTAAGCGAAAATCGGTGCATCGCTTTAGTATAAGGAGTTACAGAGCAAGTTCGAGTTTCAGACATGTTGGTCAACTTTTCATGGAGTTATGCCCCCTTTTGACTTATGAAATACGAAAAATATTAGTTTTCCGCACCTTTTTTCGCAGTCTCTCAAGATATTATACTGAAAATTGCTACATAGCTTTTTTATGAGAAGTTACAGACCAAGTTCGAGTTTCAGGTGTATGCGTAAATTTTTGATGGAGCTATACCCCCTCGACTTAGGAAATATGAAAAATATCAGCTTTCCACACTTTTTTTCGCACTCCTTCAAGATATTTAAGGAAAAATCCATTCCATCGCTTTAGTATAAGGGGTTACAGAGCAAGTTCGAGATTCAGACATTTTCGTCAATTTGTCATGGAGTTATGCCCCCTTTCGACTTATGAAATACAAAATATATTATTATAGTCTTTCAGGAAATTATACTGAGAACTGCTACATTGCTTTGTTATGAGAAGTTACAGACCAAGTTGGAGTTTCAGGCATATGCGTAAATCTTTGATGGAGTTTTGCCCCCCCGCCCCCCCCCCCCCCCCTTCGACTTAAGAAATACAAAATATATCAACTTTCCGAACTTTTTTTCGCACTCCTTTAAGATATTTAAGAGAAAATCGGTGCATCGCTTTAGTGTAAGGAGATACAGGGCAAGTTTGAGTTTCAGACATTTTCGTCAATTTTTCATGGAGTTATGCCCCGTTTCGACTTATGCAATACGAAAAATATTAGTTTTCCGCACTTTCTTTCGCAGTCTTTCAAGATATTATACTGAGAATTGCTACTCCTTCAAGATATTTAAGCGAAAATCGGTGCATCACTTTAGTGTAAGGAGTTACATAGCAAGTTCGAGTTTCAAACATTTTCGTCAATCTCTCATGGAGTTATGCCCCCTTTCAACTTATGCAATACGAAAAATATTAGTTTTCCTGCAATTTCTTTCGCAGTCTTTCAAGATATTATACTGGGAATTGCTACATTGCTTTGTTATGAGAAGCTACAGAACAAGTTCGAGTTTCAGGCGTATGCATAAATATTTGATGGAGTTATGCCCCCTTTCGACCTATGAAATACGAAAAATATTAGTCCTCCGCCATTTTTCTCGCAGTCTTTCAAGATATTCAACTGAGAATTGGTACATTACTTTTTTATGAGAAACTACAAACCAAGTTCGGGTTTCACGCGTTTGTTGCATTTTTGATGGAGTTATGTCCCCTTTCGACTTATGAAATACAAACATATCAGCTTTCAAGACTTTTTCCTTCTCTTTCACCATATATAACTGAGACTTGGTTTATTGCTATGTTATGAGAAGTCACAGATCAAGTTCGAGCTTCAGCTGCTTTTGACAATTTTTAATGAAATTTTTGACTGTCAATCTCTAAAGATTTATATCACCAGGTAGGGGACATGTATTGCAAAGCAATACTTACAGAATGCTTGTTTATCTGACGTTGAAATGCAATATATCCTTTGTCAGAGGCAACCATGATATCATTTACTGTTGACGTTGGGTCAACTACTTGATTTGCTGAGCATTTATAATTACCTTCAAGAATTTTGTATTCATGTCGCTCGTCCTTCAATTGTTTCTTTATTGACATCAGTTCATCTTTGATAATATGTTCATTGCCTAGACATGCTACTAAAACTGACGAATCGAGAGAGGCAAACGGCAACGCTAAGTTGTCTTCATATTGATGGCTTTCAACTGTAGCAGGATTATTCTCAGGTACAGACGATTCATTACATTCTGATGATAAGTTCAATTCAACTTGTGAAGCCTGACACTTCGAAAATGGAAGCTCTGTCATTGTAGATCTATCGGTTGCTGTGAACTAGCTGGTAGAGACAGCTTGATAAGCTAGTACATTTTAAGATAAAGAATATTCATACTTCTAATTCGATTATAGAGGCTATAATTAAACTTTTGAAAACGTTACACAGTGTAGATTTATGTCATATCAAACGGTATAATGGGGTCTGGCGTTCTCCTTTAAGGTTCTAATGTATAAATATTGTTAAACCGATTGTTTCTATGATTTCTATGTTAAAAATGATGACAGATTGTCTTTGTGCAGAAATTCAATGAAAATTACCTGATGTTAAAGAATTATAACGTTGTTTCTATGTTTTATCTTTTCAATGGATACGGAGTATCCTAGTGGAAGCAGGGGATAATATGGTACAGAGGACGGGAGAGTTTCAGCACACGCACAAAGACACGCACAAGAACACACAACTGACCACGCGATTCATAAACAGACATATACCACATGCGCACCAGGATACGGAATACACACAGCACACTCCAAGACAGAACTTGATATACACACACGCCCATAAAGGAGCACACAGAGGACTCCAGGCACGCGCGCACATGACAGTCACATCACATGCATGAATAAATGAACACGCCACGCCCACAGATAAGCACACACGTGAACTAGCATACATCGACAGTTACACACACTGCCATTGACTTACATACTCTACTACGGATTATATGCACACCAGGCTTATAATAAAGAGGATTGTTGAATATATTGTGTCCATACTTGATTGTTGTGGGTTTGTGACTATGGACTGACGTCACATGTTTCGAATAGAACATGGGACGGCAGTCAGTTGGAGTTGGGCGTTGGGCACGGTCACTTGTTGTTTTGGATAGTTGGTCCCACTCCACGACTTGAATAACAAACTGTGGATTGTGGCTAACTGCGTGTCCCAGCGTAAGTTGTACGGTAATACTTTATCCGTAACTATAAAGACGCGTATGTGTTATCTCACCAGCCAGATGAAAGATCCTGGTGTATAGGCAAACGACCGGTATTAGAAATGCCAGCATTCGCTGTGCCCGGACAATGTCATCGCAGATACGTCCTCTCTTAAGACAAGTATGCTATTTCCCAGTAAATTTGGAAAGCTTATCTCGGATACGAGATAATGTCACATTTGATAGCTGATTCCGTTAAAACAGTATTGGTCTCAGATCAGAAAAGGTCTGGTCGGTTTCTTAGGCTTTGGAAGTGTGATGAGTGGTACCTTCTCACACAGCATTGATGCGGAGGTGTTATTCAATGACGTATATGATTAGTGTCGAGATGGTATTGTCTGCATATTTAAGGAGTTCATTATTAATGCCCTCGGTTCCGCAGGGACCGCCCTTCGTTAGAGATGCTAAAGCTTTTCCAACTTCTGCATTATGACGTTAATTGTATGAGACTCGAGCGTAACGCCAACGTACACTGCTTGGACAATGATACAGGACTTCAAATATACAATAATTTGCTATGTTTAGCCCCTGGTACGAATTCAGAAGTACCATAACATTTGGCCTTTGAAGGACGGTACATGTCTTCAAGGGCAAACCGGATAGATGTCTCCAGGTGATTGTTGAGCGTTATCAGATGTTGTTTCCTGGTCAGTTCGGACTGAAAAATGCCAGATCCAGATTACCTGGTGTACATTGTCAAATTCAGCGGCTTTACACAAGTGGCATCAATGTTTACGATGAAAGTAATCAATATGCGCTAGCGTTGCATATCTATTTATTATTTTACATCAACACCCAATGTCATCAAACATAGGCATATGTTCTCTCCAAAATATCTATACATGTTCTCCCAGAACCGCTGGGATCCTACCTCTGCCACCTGATGACAGTAATGATAACAAACATAACCTTGAAAGTCCATCTTACTGGGCCGGTATTTAGCCAATATCGGATGGCATTGGCCAAGTATTGGTCCAGTAACGGACAGGTACACCCCTTGCCCGCTTCAACTTAAGCCATGGTATCAATCTAAAAATAGAGACGTGGCTTCAATGCTGAGAATAAACCTCTGTAAACGCACCACTATGGATCGTGTTGATTTTGATATCACCCTAACCCCTGTATCACTAGCTTGATACAGACATTAAATTCAACTCGATCCGTCCCAGTGGTTCATGTGATATTAGTATCTATGCCACGTCGGAAAACTCTCGTCCTCATTTTGTATGCGACCGGTTTGAATTTTACTACGAATTAAGAGGGACTATTTTTTGTTAACGATTTTTCATATTGGATGAACTAATATTATCTGGTGTGTATAGCGTATTGTCTTTATGTATCGTGTCCTTTCAAGATTCAATTCACCGTTTCCACAAATCCTGGCGAAAATTACTGCGCTAGTGGCCATCATTACACATGAGATTCATTTCTCGATCTCCTATCGAAGGAAATCTCGCGAGACACGGATTCCACGACATGTATGCAAGGCTAAATGGAGACAATACCCACTCTAAAGAATCACTGGTTGATATGATCTCTCACCGGTAAGCCACACATCTCGCGAAAATATAAATACACGTTGACCTCCACTACAATATATGTGCGGCATGACAAAGTGAAAAATCATTTGCGAAAAAGCATATTTTATTTTCCCATTTGTCCATTAGGGGCTAATCATATGACAACTGAAATAGCACATTAATATCCGCAAAAAACCCTCTCTCGTGATCAAAGTCTTAAACATAGAGTTGTGGTGAAAGTGAGGCCTGTGTCAAAGGAATGTGGGAGCATAGTCTAGAGGCGGTTTATGGCTGTCTCATAACCCGCAGTAGATAAATGCTATATTATCTTGTAAATAACCACAGCAAGGGTCAGGAAATGTGGGATATGGGCATTTAACTCGGACTCTCGATACGCGTTCAGGATTCTTATTGAATAACCCTGCCAAACTGCTACAGAAAGTTCCATGTCTGGGTATTAAATAATGAGAGCATCAGTAATGTTTCCCGGAATATTGCGAATAATGTGTTTAATAACAGGTTTTTTTCAGCGGAAAATGGCCACAACAATTCGTTCATGCCATCACTTGCCGAAAAATAGAAAATGTGATAAAGATATTCGGTTGAAAAAATAATCCCCCCCCCGGATACCCCACCCAACACCACTACCCCATCCCCACCCTCTGGAGATTCAGAACACACAGAGCTTGAACCAGCCAAGATGGACCGAGCACCATATATCAACACTATTTTAAATATGTCGTTCACTTGCTGTTTTGAGGTATTCTCTTTCGTATTTGCTTTCGGCTCAGGGGTGAACCCTAGGATTGTGTGAGACAATGGTGGAGCGACAAAGGGCGCATACCTAGAATTGCCTCACCCCACCCCAACCCCCACCCGAGAGGGATGCCACCATTCCACCACTTTGAAATTTAGATACCCTCAGGGTGTGTATCGTGCATTTAATCTGGATGCGATATCAGTTGAAACCCTACTTGGATATGAATAGGTGACCGTGCTGGAGTTCGGACTATGTGGGTGGGGGTGAAGACTGGTTCTTCGTCAGAAAATATTTGAAATTTAGATGGCCTCAGTGTGTGCCTCCTCCTTGTTGAGTGTTACTATATATACACCTGTATGCTCGCGCCGGCCTTTGACGTCAGTAATAATAGTTGGTACCTATTAAAATACATAAAAACAACTGCGACAATAATTACAACACAATAGGTAATCTGTGTCAGAATGTCAAAAAGTTTGACGTACCGGTACCAAGAGACAAACAAACTGACTTTTCGAGTCGCAATTTTAATCTAAAAATCCCGGTTTCTCCGAGATTTTGGTTAAATAAACCCAAAGAAGTATTGTTTCCCTGTGCAGGAATCGGGCGATGTTCAGAGTAGGCAAGTCGAACTTAGGACTCAGAGGGCCCTGTGCAAAGTTTCTAAAATTCTTACCTGGGGCCCCCTTGAACAGTCGTTAGGATCGCCAGAAAGCTAGCGTCCAGGTTCTACCGTAATGGTTATGGCGCCCCTCAGGTCAGCGGGCTGTATCATTTAGCCAAATAGGTCTTATGCAGTCGGCCTACAGCCTAGAAATAATTTGAAATATTTCAATCACAAAATAAAACAGATGCTGTTGAACATTTTATGTCGTGTTCAAGATTGTTTTCATTTGGACAAATTTTGACTGATTTATGAGATATACTTGAAGTTATGCAGGGGACCCAAAATTAAGACAACAAAGAATTTTTGTGTGACTATTCTGGGGCCCGGGAAATTTGGGGTCCCTTTGTAAATGCACGTGTTACACTGATTTAAGTTTGGCCCCGAATGTAGGCAACCAATATAGGCGATCTATCTGTTATTCATAACAAAAAGTGATGTCCGTACCAAGTTCGAGCACGCTATAATGGACCTTTACAGTTTTAGCTATGTCCCGCCCACCTCTAACTAAGCTCCACCCACACTTCGCCGTGTTGGGATTGATCGATCCCCGAATGGGCTAACTATCAATTTCCTGAAAACTATACGGGTCAGTTTTGTGAATATTTTGTAACTAATTTGACTGGACGCTGTTGAGGCCTATATAGTAAAGATATGCAATTCGTACAACATCGCATAGTCAGTCTTTTATTTTGCGTTCGTGGAGTACTTATTGACGTCATTCATGACTTCATGATGCCTCCATTCATTATGTTGTCATTCTACACGTCACTTAGATTATTATGACGTCATACGCTGGATGGATAGAGTGGAAAGGTATATTGCGTCTTAGACCGCTTTGTTACAAATGTTAGGGCCCGGAAACAGAGACCAACAAACCCAACTTAACTAAGATCGAGTCACAACGAATAATTGGAAATGGCTTAACTTAATATGGCGCCTGTGCGTTTAGCAAACACCAATACTGCCACAGAACATTGTTTTGACTTGCAAATGATAATCGAGAACGTTGGCCATCATGGTTCGAAAAGCCTCTCCATGTGGTGGGCAGCTCCATGCTCAAAACCTAAAATCTTCGTACCGCTCAGACTTTGACACTAATGTTCTTTGATACAACATCATTCTCGCAGAAATATATTGGAAAGCTTGCTAGACCTTGCTTAGGGAGCAATATAATACACATAATCGTATATAATATGTTTCTGAGAGGTCCAGCATCCAAATATGCCGGAGCGGTATCCATATGATTTGAGATCATCGTGTCTACCAGGTTCCCTGGAACCATCATTATTGCTCTGTTACTCTGCTACTCTGTCACTGTGAAGTTAACTTTATCAAATCTATAATTCATGGATCCATTTCCTCACTCAATCATATGACGCCATAATCAACTACGTGACGTGTAGGATGACATCATAATCATGTCACCATGAATGAATCGAAATAATCCATCTTTAACGCTTAATAGTCCGACACGTTGTACGAATTGTATATCTTTACCATTCAATAAACATTCTGCTGAATATTTTGAAACTAATTTGACTCACACCGCGCAGTCAAATTAGTTTCAAAATATTTAACAGGTTACCTGTATAGTTTTTAGGAAATTGATAGTTAGAGAGTTCAGGGATCGGACGATCCCAACTCGAGTGAGGTGTGGGTGGATCTTAGCTAGTGATCCCCTGTTTAAGACTATATGATCGGCCTCAACGTGGCGTAGGGGTGTAACCCACTGGGTGTCAATCCAGACATTTGGAGGGCCTAACCAGAGCATTATGCACAAGGCTAATGAAATGACACTTGGAGGTCGAATCAACCGAAATGGTCCTCGCCCTGTGAGGATCTGCCAGGCAGGTGCAGCGAAGGGCTCCACGCCTCGAAGGAGCCCACCCTCAGCTACTGGAGTTCCCACCAACTCGTCTTGTGGAGCCAGGGGATGGGGACGGAGAGCTACTGGCCAACCGGAAGGGAAGACCAAACCCAAAGGGAACCCCAGTATCAACATCATGCAATGGAATGCAGAAGGCGTTACCAACAAGAAATCAGAGCTCGAACAGTTTCTGCACGAAAACAACATTGATATCCGCTGCATTCAAGAGATACACCTGCAAGAAGGAAACCCATTTAAGATCAGAGGTTACCAGATTTACCGGTGTGATCGAAGAGGAAGAAAGAAAGGCTGGGTGATCACCTTGGTCCGAAACAGCGTGAGCGCCAGCCAGATCAAAACCTTTATGGAAGAGGCAGAATATATCAAGATCAAGGTAACAACCAGCAACTCTGTGATTGACAATGTCAATTATTACTGCCATAATGACAAGAATCTCTCACCTGACACAATCCAGGTCCCAGACTGCCACTTCCTCATCGCGGGAGACTTTAATAGCCAGTCCCAGAGCTGGGGATACAGCACACATGACAAACGAGGAGAAGACATTAAAGCATGGCAAGATGAAAAGCACCATTTGCTTGTCAACGATCCCACAGATCAGCCTACCTTCTACTCGCGCCGGTGGCACTCGGCAACAACGCCGGACTTTTTGTACAGAAGACATTCACAGAAACCTCAGTAGAGTGGTCGGATCACAGTTAGGAGGAAGCGACCACCGCCCAGTCCTCCTCTCTCTTTCTGGAAGTATTTCGACAAGTTCACCTCACCATCCAAGGTGGAACTACAAAGAGGCAAATTGGAGTCTGTTCGGCATTCGTTCCAATGAGCTTACCCAAAATATAACAGTAGAAGGGAGACACATCAACAATGTGGTCAAGGATTTTATTCAAGTATCTTCAAGGCTGCCAACGAAGTGATTCCTCGAGGGTTCAGGAAAAACTATCGCCCCTACTGGATAACAGAACTGCAAGCAGCACATGATAAACTAGACAAGGCCAGAGAAGATGCAGAGAGTAATCGCTGTCAGGAAAACCACTTCACGCTACAACAAACTAAAGCCAGGTATCTAAAGACCAAGCTGGAGGCCAAAAGAAGAAGCTGGAGGGAAAAGACGGCAGGGTTTAATTTAGAGAGATCACACAAAGCTATGGAGACTGACTAAAGCACTGAATGATGAGGGTGTCGGGGAAGAGAAGATTACTCTTGAAGACGATTAACAAACACTGACAGGAAAGATAGCTGCAGATGCCTTTGCGAAGGCATATGCAAAAGAAAGCAACATTTCTATACCACGAATGCATCAAAAAGAGGTTAGAAAAGACTGAAAGGAAAGAACAGACACCAACACTCACGATGCAATGAAAGTTGACATTAGTTTAGCAGAACTGAAGAAGGCTATCCACCAATTGAAGAAGAAGAAATCTCCCTGGCCTGATGGCATTACAAATGAAATGATCCAACACCTTGCTAATGCGTCTCTCCGCAAGTTGCTAGACATCATTAATCTCAGTTCGACCAATGGAGAGATTCCTCAGTGCTGGAAGGAAGCCAGAATGACTCTTATTCGGGAAAAAGGAAGAACAAGGCGAAAGTGCTGAGCTACTGTCCTATCAGTCTTACAAGTTGCATATGCAAGACCATGGAGCGCATCGTCAACCAGCGGTTGCAGTGGTACCTGGAGTCCGAGAACACTATAGTTGCAGAGCAGGCTGGCTTCAGAAGATACAGGAGCACAGAAGATCAAACAACACATCTTGCACAGGTCGTAGAGGACACCTTTCAAGCCAAGAAGGTGATGCTAGCTGCCTTTATTGATCTGCAGAAGGAATTGGACAAGGTGTGGAAGGATGGCCTCCTCATGAAGCTCCGGCGCACAGGCATCGGTGGCAACATGTTCCGATGGACCAAGTTATACCTACACAATCGCAGAGCTAGGGTGCTGGTGGATGGACAATCTGAACAAAATGTATTGCTAAGACAAGGGGTGCCACAAGGCTGAGTATTATCACCAACTCTGTTCATACTCTTCATTGATGACATTGTAGCAGAGCTGCCCGATGGGATTCCCTCTATGCAGATGACCTCGTATACTGGTGCACCAAGGAGTACACAACGACTGTCACGTACATAATCCAGCTCGCCTTGAACAGAATTACAGCTTGAGTCAATCTCTTGTATATGACCATCAACAAAGAAAAATCATCAGCCATGCTATTCTCACTGTCCACCAAAACCAAGGTTGGCAATCTGACACTGGGCGGTACCCCACTCGAGTACGAGGGCCATCAGACATACATGGGAGTCACCTATGACAGAAGATTAACATGGAAGGAGCACATCCAGAACGCAGAGGCAAAGGCCAGAAGAAAGCTAAACATCATGAGGAAGCTAGCAGGAACAAAGTGGGGTGCCAATGAAAGGATACTCAAGACCATCTATCTAGGTGCCGTACAACCACACCTTGAGTATGGATCCAGCTCATGGATGACAGCAGCTAAATCTCATCAACAGAACCTCGACAGAGTACAAAACCAGGCATTGCACATCATCACTGGTGGAATGAGATGAACACCAATAGAAAAAATGAAGCAGACAGCAGGCATCCCGCCACTTAGCAAAGGAAGGGAATGCAAAGCACTGATCCAAGCTGCAAAGTTCAAATCGTTCAACAACCACCCGATGAAGATCAGGCAAGCACAGCTGTCATCAGGAAGACTTAAAAGATCAAGTTTTGTGAAAGAGACAAAAGCACTTCAAAGGAAACACAAAGAAATGTTGCCAGCACAGATAGAAGACCCAAACCACACCCTTGATCCTCCACCCTGGGAAAACAAACTAGAGAGCATAGCTATTCGCACCACAGTACCTCATCTCACAACCAAATATGAACATAGTGATGTGAGCAAGAAGGCCCTGACCCTAGCAATGCTGGAAGAAATGTACCCTCAGGAGACATGGATAAGGATCTACACAGATGGATCAGCCGAAGATGCAATTATGAGCAGAGGTGCCGGACTGCACATACAGTATCCAAATGGACAACATCAGTCACCTGCAATACCGACAGGCAAACACCGCACAAACTACAGAGCTGAAGTAGAAGCAGTGGTTCATGCAGCTAATACCATCAGCAGAATAGCCGTCCCTATTGCACAAATTGTCTTTTTATCTGATGCCCTCTCCGTCCTTGAGGTTATCACCAAAGGTTAGCTGCCACAACTGGAAGATGCACTACAAACCATCAAATGCTTTCGGATAGCCTTGCAGTGGATCCCCTCACACTGTGGAGTCCAAGGAAATGAGGAAGCAGATACGATGGCAAAGGTGGGTGCAGAAGAGAATCAGACAGAAAACATGATTACCCATACAGAGACGAAGACTATCATCAAGTCACTCTATAGAACACCTCAATCAGAAAATGCCTACCATCATCTCTCGAGGCCAGAGCAAGTGACCATTTTTCGTCTCAGAACTGGACATAACAGACTAAACCAACACATGTACAGGCAGTTCCACCTTACGACATCACCCGCTTGTTCTTTTGGAGAAGCAGAACAGACCACAGAACACATACTTCAATGTTGCAGTACGTATCAGCTGCTGAGAGAAGGGATCTGGCCTTTGTCAACCTCTTTTCTTGAAAAGCTGTATGGGCCTGTGGGGGAACTGCAGAAAACCACAGACTTCATTTTGAGAACGGCTCTCCAAGTGTGATAACAGTGATCGAAAAGAAGAAGAAGAAGAAGAAGCTATTGATGGGCGGGGCATAGTTAAAACTGGAAAGATCCATTGTCAGTATCGACCCCGGCCCTACACGGAGCTGCATAAAGGGAGGCAGCTAAATTCTAAATGGGTAATCTTATCATAACCCTATCACTTTACGGTACATACTGGTGACGAAACATCCTAGAAGGACACACCTAACCCAATACTGAGATACTACCCAGATAACGCAGCTTACTGGGCCGATGCTGGGCCAATACCATTCCAATATATTCAGTATCGATCAAGTATTGGTCCAGTATCTGCCCAGTAAACTGTTATCAGTGTAACTCCAGGATATGGATGTTACCTAGATCCTGTTACACATGGAGAAGTTAATCTGCTAAATCCGGAGATAGTACCGCAGTGTCTACCCAGATAGCATTACTACATTGGGCCAACGTTGCTGATTGGTTGCATGGTCGCCATTGGCTATTGGGCATTGGGCCAACGTTGGCAATTGGTTGGCCCCGTCACCATTGGCAACAAAGTGTTGGGCCAACATTGGCATAACAGTGGCAAAATTACATTCGGGTTACAGTGGTTGGGCCAACATTGGGCCAACCACTTATGGCCAACGTATATTAAAAATGTTGCCAATGTATTTAATGATGATATACATATTCGTTGGGCCAACGTTGGCATAACAGCAGCAATATAACAGTTGGGGTAGAGTTGTTGGGCCAATGTTGGCCCAACCAGTTATAGCCAATGTAAATTGTAAATGTTGTATACATGCATTGGGCCCACGTTGGAATAACAGTGGCAAAATTACAATTGGGTTAGTCTTGTTGGGCCAACCACTTGTAGCGAATGTATATTATAAATGATATACACATGCGTTGGGCCAATGTTGAGATAATATTGGTAAAATGACAGTTGGCTTAGAGTTGTTGGGCAATGTTGGCCCAACACCTTAAAGTCAATATATGTAATAATATGCGTACACATTAGGGCAATGCTTTAGGTTACTGGCCTATTGTTTGTAACTAAGATCCGCAAGTCCATTTTGGCCTATTTGCTAATTAATTTGGATAATAGCATTTAAACAAAATCCTCATTTCAAGGGAGGTAACTCAGCAACTCGATATCCCATTATTTAATAGATTAGGTTAGGTGTATGTAGGAATAACACGATGGAGCATATTCTTTAATAAGCAGCCCTTCATCTGAAAGCAATGAAGTGATCTAAATATTATCTCCCCTCTAAATACTGTTATCTTGTAATATAATTTCAATATGTATTGTGACAACCACCATAAGAATTTGGCAATTTCCTATGAATAATGCCAATTTGTTATATACACTATTACTATGAAATACCTTGCAAACCAATTCTTTGGTTCATCATGGTACCTGGTAAACAGGTTTTGGCATATTTCTTTAAAGGTGTCCTTCACTTTGCCAATGTGCTAAATATATTGCACGTATAGAGATAAATTTTAATAAGATTTTTAAAATATTTTGTTAATTAATTTTAGACCAATCAAGAAAGTCAGTCTTTGCCCAATTTTAGGTGATGTATGTTGGGCCAACGTTGGGTGGATGCATTGGGCAACATTAGACAAATGGGCAGAATGATGTTGGGCCAGTGTAGACAGCCAATGGTGGGCCAATGTTACAACAAACATTGGGCCAATGTTGGGCCAATGTAGTATTGTTATCTGGGCAACTGTTAGCTGGACTGTGGATACTAAATCCATATATGCACCTACCTAATTAGTCCGAGTTCTCAGACTCCGCCCTATGCTGTTTCTGGAATGGCATAGGGCAGAGTCAGAGAACTCGGATTACTACCTACTCATCTTTATCACCTGACAGGAGCACTGACCTTCTTAAAATATGTAATATATAGAAAGACATGATGTCTGTAATAGGGGTGTAATGATCCATCAGTGCAGTAATGCATCACAACCCTTTGTCATGCGATACGAGTACGATCCACGCACACATGTATCGTGATACCATACATTTTTCTAGAATAGAGCATCTGTAAGAGTACTCAGCTTTGATTCTCAGACATTTAATTTGGATGCGGGTGCATTACTAATTGGGATTACAGCATGTTACAATTGGCAGTTCTGATTGAGTAGGTATACGGTAGATTTTGAATGCCTAAATTTAGTAACCGAATACTCGCTGGACTTGACACAAAAAAATGGACTTTTGAAAACAAAGAGGTTAGCAAAATGCGTCATTAAAGATCGTTGCCAAGTAATCTATTTGACTTTAAAGTGTGTTGTTTATGATAGCAATTGTATTACTGCCATAATACAGACTCACAACGTGTGCTATAATAACTAGATGTTATTTAGGCCAATTTGAGGCTTGAAAATTATCGAGGTGATGAATATTGAATACTATAAAATCTACCAGTCTGTTCCACACACTCACTAAATATGTTGGCCTGGTTCCTGGCAGCCCAATGCACATTACTCAAAATACTGCACACAAAATTACCGAAAGGCCGACCCAAATTGTCAGTTATGCAAATGTTTTTAAAATGATTTAAGTCATGGTGCAACAAACATTAATTTGGCAATAATATACATCTATGACCATTCAAAGATAGCCACCCACCCCCACAACCGGCAAGCATAATCTTTCCGTCACGTAGTGGGAAGAAAAGAGGGTGTGTCTTGAAACAACCAATCCATGAACAGCTCGCCTCCAATTTGTAGGGAACTAATAACTATTTATTACCGCGAAATATTATAATGTCTAATATGAATGCCAAAAAAGAAATTCGGTTGTCATTTTCCCCAGGACATTTCTAGTTATTTATGTCAGCAAATCTTGCAAAATTATTGAATCTGGTTGCTAACATCTCGTATAATATTGGAGGCAATAATACTTTTGTAGAAATCTGGCTGATTTGAGAAAGATTGAAATGGATAGAAAAACTGGTATCGTGAGACGATTGCAATGTAACGAGTGCCCTTTCAGAGATTAATTCCCGATCCGCCTGTATGCGCTAATACAGTAATCGGTTATTTTTGCATTCAAATTTCCTTACTCTATGTAGCTGAACAAAGCCGATTTATTTTATAAAACTTCCGGGTTATATCTGCGGTGACCTACTACCGGGACATTCGCAGACCGCATGTTAAGCAATATTCCCCACTATTTTAATACAGTTCATTGATAGTAATCATACTTTATTGCTTCGATCATAATCAATAAACCCAGGTCACAATAATACTTTGCATAGTAGTAATAGACACAGTCCTCCTGGAGTCCATAGAACCTTTACACATTTGTATAATATGTACACTTTGCCAAGGATGATGCATCTGGTGTATATCTAAGCTCTGCAAAATGTATCGTGATACATATCATGATACATTCTGGGTATATATATATCACGATACAATTTTTCAGTATGTGTAACACCTCTAGTCTGTAAATATTACGGACATGTGGGGCTCCGGAACTTATTATAATGTGACCTGATTTCTATAACGGAATTATCCATACAATGTGGCTTATATCAACTGCAATGTTATATTAATTACTAATTAAATAATAAAAGTTGTTACAATAGTACTCACATCATGACACAAATAATGTAATACCAATTGTAGCTCGCCGGGTAGTGTCGGGCAGTTCCGGTGTATCATGTCGACTCGCGCACCACCGACGAGTGATGACGCTGGTTAGCATCCGGTCTCGGGGTGATGGACCTTGTACGAGACTACCCTGCGGGAAACAGAAACCAGCTCCTAAGGCCGGTGGAACTCAATCGTTCCAGGGGGCCATGCGCCCATCGTCGCAAACATTAAACACAACTGTCTCATCCCAGGAATTTGTGTCACCAGTATGCCTGTACATAGCAATTTCGTGATCGATGGACTTACAAGGTTTAATTTGGTGACCTAAAAATATGAGTCTATACAATGAGTTTACTTAAACAATTATAAATATGCTAGATAATACTACAGTAAGAGCATACGAAAATGCAAGTCATAGAGACAGGTAGATGCACATTTAAACATGGGGCTCCCGGAGGTACCACACAGACTCGTAGGTCCACAGAGGTATCCCCACAAGAGAGGCTCCCGTACACGAGACTTAGCTAACTAACTTAATATAAGTTATTATACCTCTAAACTGAAAGGAAGAAGGTTATCTAAGATGAAAAGTTATGTGCCTCATGCGGGCACTACTCCTAGTGCTAGTTTGGGTGAGGGGTATTATCCTGGCATGTACCGTCATCGCTGAATCCTTGCGAGAGGCAAGTGCCTGGCTCGGGCCTCTGTCTCAGGAAGGTGTCACCACTGCTTAAAGCGGGAGAAGAATAGTAGGCAAAAATGGGCCCACTCTAATATTTCAAACAAAAATGCTTTAGAAAGAAAAGACCATACCTAGTGAGATTATGACTATAGGGGTGCGTACTGTTTTACGTGAAGACGGGATGGGCGATTCCCGATGGATTCCCTCGTCACCGTCTTATGTGATTCTTGGTATGCTGAATTAGTAGTTGCCGCTTTATTTATGCAGCCCTTCTGCTTTGCTTAATTAGCTTTTAGTTGTTTTCAAAACAAGAATTATTTTTGGCTGCAACTGGCTGGTATCTACCTAGCTATTAGACACAGCTGTCACTGAGAACAGATGCCATAAGACATCAATGCTGAAGACAGTGCTCATTCATGTTACGTAGCAAGATCTCCGAACCGGATAAGAATTCGAACATCCCACCCCGTAACCACATAAAACGTTACAAAACATGAGTTACTTTTCACGAAAGCATTATTAGACAATTGTTCTATCGTTATGGAGAGACGAATACCCACCGTAAATGTCCTTCCCGCAAGGCTATGGCAGATCTAAATATCATGCCCAGACATTCTTATGGAATTCGGTTGGGATACGTATCTCGCCTGTCACCGGTCCTATGGAACCAACGTTTAACCTGTCATTAGGTTTATATACAAGTTGCCCAGTTTTGCACAGCGGTGCGGGAGGTTAGTTTAGTAAATAAAATAATAATTAATACATGTGTTTTCACAGTGCTTTCCTACATTGGCTAAAGTGCTAACTACTAAGTATCCAAAGATACCAGGAATGTGTGTGATACCGCACCCTGGCCATCACCGCTCGGAAACCCCAACAGTTTCCCAGAGTCGGATCAGCCCATGGTGCGGATGGGGGCATCCAAACAATGAAGACACCACTAGGCTGAGTGGAACATGAAGAGAGACAAAATCTTGGAGTCAAGGAGTCTTACCGGAGTGCCGGGATAGATTATCGCACTACCAGAAGAGAAGAGTATATTACAGAGTATGTAATGAAGAAAGTGTCTCTAATCATTTTGAACCTATCCTATTGAGCTGAATAGAAAAGGTTTAGTCGGTAGCATGCCAGGCTAAACAGATAGCGACCTTGGTGAAAAATTGTAGGTGGCAGGAGAAAGTGCTGCATATATAAGTGTTGCTGTATAGTGTTTCCTACGTGCACTGCAGTCCTATATTTTCTATGAATAAGCAAAACATATGAACGGATGGCCACTGGCCATACATATACATAATCTAACCAGAACAATCAATACAGTATCAAATGAGCAAGGTATATATATATATATATATATATATATATATATATATATATATATATATATATATATATATATATATATATATATCAGTACAGGTTAACAAACCTACTATAGTGCGGTTAGCAACACATGGAGGAAAATGAGAATACCTATAAACAGATACAGAAATTATAACTAGCAGTCCTAAGACCGTTATGGTTTCTTTAAGTCATCGGGACCATTCTAAGGATACAATATAATTAACGAAACCTATATAGAGAAATAATTAAACTGTGAAGTATAGTTACTTGAATACACTGTAGTCATTCTTAAGTTAGGCTACCGTGTTACTGAAATTGATACGTCATTCCATAGTCTGCGTGAGATGATGCATTCTCCGGAAACTGGAAGTTCCCGCAGGTTGGTTCCCGCAAGCTGTTTTCCGCAAACAAGATTTCTGCAAGAACACTCATGGCGGGAGTACATCGCTCATTGCTGTAGGTCTAATAGGATGTCTAACGAGCAGTCAGCAAAAGATACGATAGTACTACTGTGGTGAAGAATGTTCTCATACACCGATGGCGTGGATGGAAGTTGTAAACAACTCAATCACAAGCGGGGGTTGTCAGAGGCAAACGAAGATACAAAACAAAGCTTCACGGTGCTGGGTACGTCAGCCAGCTCTGAAGAGTTTACTTGCTGCGGTCGAAAGTTAGAAGAACCTACACGATATTAGTGCGGTGACAGTTGAAATACCACTTTTAGGCGTGGCCGGCAGATCCGGCTAGTCATCCATCAAAGAACATCCTGCCTCTATATCTGTAGAATCATATAGTCAGGCCGTCAACGCCTCACCGCAAATTTGTGTTCCGATGTAGATATTGATATTCGTGAACAGTAATCAGAAAGTTCCAAATTACTCCCGTAAGTAGCGAGTTACAAAATCGTTCTTACTGCGGTGGGTTGGCTACTGCTAGCTACGGGAGAAGAACAGAAAACTGAAGTCATATGCATAATATCTGTTGATCGCAGCTAGTACAGGTTCAACCTGTTCGGCCCCTGGCCGAGGATGCTTTCGATCACTGGATCGTTTCTCCGTTATACTCCTTGTGACGTCACATGCGCAGGCTCCAACCAATCATCGTTCAAGCCACAGCCAATCAGCGCATAGCAAATAATAGCACAGCCGAATGTTCTAGAACATTCTAAAAGTTTTGCCTCCACGTGGTTATGACTTCACGGCAATATTTTGAAGATAATCAAGAAGGGTTTTCCGTAGATAACTCAAGCCATTTCTCAACAGATTTTGAAATGGTTTACAGATTTAAAAAGCCCTTTGAATTCTGGTCTTGATCAATGACAGATTTAACGGGAATAGGCAATCAATAAGGATTACAGGGTACCATCTTGGTACATTAAAAGCGCCATCCTATCTTGGTCGTAACTACTCACTCTATCAAAAACAGCATCCTGGCGCGGGAATGTGCATCATGCGTTTTAACGAACTTTGTCGTTTTCGCAACCCTATCTCGCACATAGGCCTATACACGCTTACGGCTCTACCCAGGGGGGGGGCATGTGGTCAGGAAACGAATCCAGGATGGGCGGCGCATACCAAGCTTAGCTGGTATGGCCGGTATCCGACCGGTCGATCCGAACTACACAATCCTCCTGTACAACTAGGGTGTTCCTTTGTTTCAAGTTCAGACTAATGGTAGCATTATCCAAACATATGTGTAACATCATCGTGTCTCATGTTCATGCTCTCGCAGCTTTATCTGGTTTTATACACACACGAAACATTGCTTTAAAATCCCTCCAAACTTTCTAACATTTAAACCTCCGATCAGTCTATCCGAACTACACCACCCCCTCCTTGTTTGACATCCATGGCAAATGATCGCGCATGGCGGATCGACGCACGGACATATACTAAGCAGAAATTATAGGGTTCCTGGGTAGGCGCATGGCCGGAGAGGAGTAGTGACGCAATAGATGCGTATTCAAGAGACAGAGCACATAGGGGTGCCAAGAGGAGGGGGGAGGCATACTTTTAGTTTTTAATTTTGACCTGGAATTATTTTTCCAGGCCTTTCTTTCTTTTCTTTTTTTAATTAATATTACAGTGCGTGCTGTAACTTTATTTAGTAGATGATTCTAAACAATAGCTCGCATGGGTGTTCTCTCTGAGTGCGGATAATCATTATCTTCGCAGAGAACACCCAAGCTCCAATGTACCAAAATTTATGTTTAAATATATAAGAATATAATAAGAAGAAAAAGACAAGGTATATATAAACCATGTAACATACACTCACGGGATATTTATTAAATCACACCGAATTACTTGCGTACCCCGGGTAAATAAAGGGGTATGCAACACGTATCTCTTATTATTATAAAAATACATATTTGCACCCCGATATTGCGGGTCCGCAATGGGCAGCTCTCGCTGGCCCCATATCCGTCCTGACGTCTGAGACAGAAAGAAATATAATAAGAAAAATAAGATATTTATAATAATAATAACTTAAAAGTTGGTTTATCAGGCAGCCTCAGCGTAGCTGAGACTTCATGGCGGGATTGTGACATTATTGCACTGTGTGCTGTTGTATTCTTTACGTCGCACATGATGTTCTTACAACATCAGAGTCCGCAGTGCTCATTTTGTGTGGGACACAGCCGGGCACTGAAGTGTGCGGCTGTGTCGGATAACCGTAGTTATCCTACGGACGGGATTCAATTGATCTAACATATATAATAAGAAGAAAAGTATTAAAAAAATAAAGTAATAATTAATACATTTTCATGAATCGCCTATTGCTATTTCCACTGTATCACAAATGATCACACCTCCCCATTGAATCTGGGTCCCGCGACTGACGGTGGTGGGTCGCGCTGAATGCACTGTCATTGCTGAGATGCTTTATCTATTACTGGCACTGTCGGAAACATCTGAAGTAATGGTGGCGGAAATATGTGCGTCCATAATGTCCCTCACAGGTACCGTTGGTTCTAATATATCCGTCTGTAAGGCAGCGGCGGTACTAGTGGCTGCTAATGTCCGTGATGCTGTAGTGATGGTAGTCGTCGTGGTGGCTGCTGTAGCTGTCGTTGTGATGGCGGTGAGCTGTACCATAGGTTGAGGCCATGGTGCGGGAGCGGATACGGCTTGAGATGACATCTTCTGAAACTTAGCATATTTTAACACACGACTTGCGGTGATGTTAGTCACGGGCTGAATGTCCTCTGTGTGGGCGATCAGTCTCTTTCCCACGTATGGACATTCCGGCGTGGCTCCCTTTCTGATTGCTGGGTCAGAAAGGTGAGGAGGCGGATGCTGAATTACATGGGTCGGAGTTACACTAATCGCCACAGGCTGCGACGGACCTGGTCCCTCGTCTATGGTAAGTTCTGGCAGAGATGGTGACCGCAGGTAACTTGGAATGTCTATTCCCGCAGGTGTTGTAATCACTACCCAAAGCGGCTGACTGGCTAACACTGTCTTAGACACTATGGTGGCGGGTGTAGTGACCATAGCCGGATAGCTAATAACTGATGCAGGTGCTGCTGAACCGGATTTTGATGGAGACTTTGGCTTCTTACTCCGCTTCAGGACTGGTGTGGATGAAGTGACTGGTACCGGCGTAACACATCTAGACGCGGTTGCGGGCAGGATTTCACGTCTGCATGCTGGTACGTTGCTTGCGCTAGCCACGGGAAGACGACGACTAATGGGATATCTATGAGTAGTGTTCTTCATGCAGGTCATTTTCTCGGTCGGAAGAACCTTGACCGGGAGCCGAGATTCGAAGCGGGTGGCTAAAATGGCACGATCCTCATTCTCTTCTCCAGGAACTAATGTTACTTCTAACATGCGGTGACGATAACGTAGCGCATGGGTCACCCCGTAGCGAGTAGCGGTGTAGAGATACTGGCACATCACACAAAAGGCTGACTGGAAGAGATGATCCTTATTAACATGGAGTGTGTGATCGGATTTTCTAGTAAAAGTTCTGGTACATGGCTCTCCGCTAGCTAATAACGAGTTACACGGGAACCGTTTTGGAACTGGTACCGATTCTCCTTCAGATGAATCCGATAATGCTAAATCTTCAAGGAGTGACATCTCTTTCCTGCATGATATTGGCTGCGGGAACCTTATTCAAAACCTAATACATTATCTCTTCATTGTTTTTAACTTTCCAGGCCAAGTATAATAATGAAATAATAAGAAAACAGCAGAATTTGGTTTGCGACACGAAAGAAGCCTAATGCTATCTGTTCTTTCCTGGTATCGAGTTTTGACGGGAAGACAAAGTTTCAGAGCGTGCTTCCTCCTTTTATACTATTTGGTGACGTCATAGGCGGTGGATGACCACACCTAAACGTTTTAACAGGTAATTCGGTCATTCTTATGTGAAACATTCTTCTTTTTCTGGCCTAGACGTCTAGGGATTAATTCTTCCTGTACAAAGAGAGTACTTTTAATTATAGGAAGAATGGCTCATTAAACTTGTCTTAATTTCGCGCATTTAACAGGCTTTGATCAACATAGAAACGTGGTACCACTTTTTCTTGGCAGTGTCTCACCTTTTAATTAACGTGAGGCGGTTCTCCAGATTGGATGCTTATAAACTTGCCTATTCTAATTTTAGGCTGGAGCACTCGATGGGGTGTGTGGGAGCCAGGTGACGTCAGCGGTAATCTCCCGGACTCACTCTCGCCACTCCTCCATCAGGCTGTGGTAGTCGTGTCTTTGGGCGGCTCTTTTGTTTAAAGCGTTTGGTCCAACTTACTGGAAATAGCAGTAAATGTCACGTGGTTCTAAAAAGCACGTGGTTGATCGGAAACATATATGCTGTTTAGGGCGACGGCCAAAAATGCTGTTGCTGAGGTGTAGTCTGCTGCAGAAGCGAGAGATAGAAATATATATATATATATATGTTACATCAAGATCTTTATAATGTCCCGTATTTGCGCGAGTTCTTTAACATGCGTCTTGGTATGTATCTGTAATAGGTAGTTCACATCCCATGTTGATTTATAGACTGGAACGCAAGAAGAGAATTTTTGAAATTCTCTGTGTAATTTTACTGGCAGATTTTTGATGCCTCTTTACCGGCCCGTGTGCTAATGATTTGTAGCATGGTAGAGCAGTTGTGTTCTTTAATAAAAAATTGAACAGTAAAGTTGTATGTAATTTGATGTGTGGTTTAAACAGATCTATTCAGGCGGTAGATCAATGTTACTGATCCCGTCAAGATAGCTGTGTTTTCCGAGCGGGAGGCTGGCCAAGCATTCTCCTCAATAGGTAGAACTAGATCTGCCCTGGCCTAAACCAAACACATTAATACCATTTAATAATGGTTAAATTACAGTACAACTCGCAAAGTGTGTGCCACAGTTATTACAATTTACAATGCCATCGTTCGGAGATTGTGAATACAGTCAACCTGAGTGTCTGTGTTTCTGACATGTTGGTGATTTGAATCTGATACGCATGACTGGTTATCTGTGGATGAGTCTGTGGTGAAGGTGACGTGTTTATGGCCGCCAGGTGTGGGAAGGGGGAGGGAAAGGCGGTGTGAATGTCAACTTTATCGAACCCTGAGGGTATTTCACTCTGTAATGGCCGAGCCCAGGGCGGAACAGAGTTACTTTAGAGCACAGATGACCTGTCGGATGCTGTCGCAACTTTGATCAATCCATTGTCGAATTCAACTCTTCGGTAGCAAAATCCTACTCGTGACTGACGACAATGCGGGCATCTTGCTCTCTTAATAATATTGACTGTATTTACGTGTAGATGAAGTCTGCAGATTTAGAAAAGGGAAAGGGTAGGAGCGTGGACAAACGTCCATCCCCTGACGCGTACCGTAGATGGCTGTAGTGCATTCCTGATATCCATATGATCAGTTCTCCCATGACTGGATAAGAGGGTGTGCGCGCGAGATTTGTTGACTGTTGTCTGTTGATGATTATGCTGTTGTTGGGATGTCTGGGCTGCTGTAAAATGCCAATGTTATAAGCGAAGAGGGCGCATTCCAGTTTTTCACGCTGGTGAACGGAAAATCTGTTGTTATTTGCGGGAGGTGTAGTCTGCGGGAGATATTATCTCTCCCGCAATTTGTTGTGGGAATTTTTATGTCTCTACCGGGAATTAATTAATACCAGTAGGTGCTGCTAAATGCAGTTGTTGCCGATGTTGAATGTCTCTGTTATGCTGAGTATAACCGAGCAAGTACGTGATGTACGCACAATGATGAATTGACGTATCCACTCTTGAAGGCAGGTGTGTGTTCTGTAGGTGTTGACGTTCTGCCTGTTGTGTGATGTTCTGACTGCACAATGGGGAGTATGGTAGGCCAATTGGATGTGGTTGCCTTTGAACAGGGGGATGTGGTCATCTCCCATTACACGAAAGTTGGTGTCCTGTTGTAGTTTTTATACACCAGGAAAATTTGAGCCGAGAGTCTGCTGACCAGGCTGCTTCCCTGCGCACCGTGGGGCATAATGTTGGTCGGTGCGGTGCGGGATGCAACCTCCTCTGTTGCAGCAGTCTCTCTCATATCTGAAGATTGACAGTCAACAGACAACGAGTAGACTGGGCCGGTGATGTCCGAACTTGGTGTATAGATGAGGGACGCCAGTTGGATTTGAGTTGTTGGTGCGGCGACGGATATGGGTGCCGCTTGGGTGGGAATGGGTTTGGTGCTTTGGGGGCATGGTCGGGTACACCTCGTTGTACGGCTTTGCGGTTCTAGACACGCTAAGGCTTCATCCAGCCTCTTAACTTCTATGCTATTCACCACATGTCCACCCCACAGGAAGCATGGCTTGGGTCAGCCTCAGCTTCCACTTGTGGGAACTCTATGATGGGGGTGGGGGTGGGGTGGGGAATAGCATGATGTGGGTGGGAATGCGAAGAGATCGGAGGAACAACTTTTCCATCCGGTCCCTTGGACAAAACAAACACGAAATTCTTCAGATACGACTTCCCAGATCGAGTAGACCCGTTCTGAGGAGGGAGAGGGCGAGTACGTATCTCATCATCGTCGTCAGCGTTAGCCGCTTGTTCACCCATGGTCTGGCTTGGTAGAACTGGCGCTGAACTAGCACCACGGTGCTCTGTGCTCACCATGGGAATACTAATTTAATTAGAAATATCTGTCTGGGTACCGGTGTCACGAGAAATGCCCAGTCCGAGCTCTGGTGCTGGGTCATCACTGACACAAGGTTTAAGTCGATCGAAGTGGATGACTGAGGTCAGGCCATCCGGAGCACGGATACGGTCGGTCACATCCGAGGTTTTACCTACTCACACATAGGGGCCTTTCCACTGGTAACTCAGTTTACTTGGCACATTTGCAGACTGTCGTGAATTGTGTACCCAAAACATTCTTCCTGCTTCATACGGATCTCCATGCACTCTCCGGTCATGCCATGTCTTTTGCCGCCGGTGTGCAGTGGATAAGGTTTCTCTCACTAACTCATGGGCTTGTTCTATCCTTTGCTGCAAGAGTTCGACATAGAGAGATGGTGAATTTTTCTCTCCTGGTATTTGAGGCACGGCCAGATCCAGGGGTAAGGCTAATTCTTGGCCTAACATTAACCGAGCAGGGGTGTAGCCCGTGCTGGAATGTATGGAAGTGCGGTAGGCCATGAGTACGTACGGGAGCCATAGGTCCCAATCTCTACAATCAAGGCGTGTTTCCTTCGTAAGCATCTCAACGAGAGTTCTGTTGAATCTCTCTACCATCCCGTCACTCCGGGGGTGGTATGGAGTCGTCCTTGCCTTGACGATATGGAACAATTTACAGAGCTCTGATATGAGCTGGCTCTCAAAATTACTTCCTTGATCGGAGTGCAACTCATAAGGCATACCAAAGCGGCAGAACACATTGCTGGCCAAGACCTTCGCTATGGTGGAGGCCTCTTGGTATGGCAGAGCAAATGCTTCTACCCACTTCGTAAAATAATCTTGTAATACGAGGATGTATTTATTTCCATCATCCGTCGTATTCAAGGGTCCGAGCACGTCGATAGCCACTCGCTCCCACGGTGCAGCAACAATCTTAATTTGAGATGGTGTGACATGGTGTTGGCCAACAGCGCATTTTTGGCATGGGATACATTTGGCAACCCATGCCTTGACACTATCGCGAATCCCGATCCAGTGGAATCTCAATTTGATATGGGCAACACTCCTTTCCACGGCCAGATGACCGGCGTAATCATGTAGTTGTTTCAATATAAGTTCACGATAACTTTCCGAGAATACCAAATGTTCATTAATATATAGAACGTTATTCATTAATTGACATTCGTAATAATATTTTGCCGTGGTGGATAGAGGTGTTACCGATTCCCTAAGAGGACGTACCCCCCTCCTAAATCCACGCATATATATTCCGTGTCTGCACGTCTGTTGTTTGGTGGTGTGCGATTTTCTCTGGATTCCACTCTGCGTACCTCAATTCAGGGAACTCCGGAGATGGCTGTGTTGACTGTGTCATGGTGGTGGCCGTTTCGTGTTCAGCTTCTGCGCCGACTCTACTAAGGGCGTCGGCGTCCCCATGCAATTTGCCGGGACGGTGAACAACGTTAAAGCTATAGGCCTGCAGGTATTCCTTCCATCTCGCTACCTTGCCCTCCGGAGCCACCGTAGTGAGGCATGGTCTGTATGGTGTACGGAGTGCAAAAGGGTGCCCATACAGAAAGTTTTTATAATACTTGATGAAATGGACCACCGCCAATAGTTCTTGCTTGGTGGTTGCGTATCTTCCCTCCGTTTTATTCAGAGTACGCGAACCATGACCCAATACCTGCTCCATTCCATCTTCAGTGACCTGAGATAAAACTGCGCCTATAGCGAAAGCTGACGCATCAGTGTCTAAAATGAAATCGAGTTTTGGATTATGGTGATGAAGAATCGGAACGGTCGTCAAGAGTACCTTCAGCGCCCTGAAGGAGCCTTCACACTCACTCGTCCACTTAAATGGTCGATCTTTCTCAGTGATCTTGTAGAGGGGTGAAGCAATCTCGCTGAAAAGTCAGATGTAACGGCGATAGTACTGGCATAGGCCAAGAAAACTCAGTGTCTCCGTAAGTGAAGAGGGCCGAGGCCACCCTGCTACTGCCTTAGTTTTTTTATGGCTGAGTAGCCACGCCATCACCGGATATGACGTGTCCCAGGAACTCAACGCTCTGTCTAAAGAGATGACATTTCTTCGGTTTGAGTTTCAAATTGGCTGTGCGTACACTAAATAGTATTCGGGACCAATTCCTAATACTATACACCGTTTGGCCTTCCCGGTATTTCCAATTGCGGCCATAGAGACCGCCTAGTAGTCTACCAGGATGCAGCCTAGGCTTCGGTGCCGTTCCCATAGATGCGTATGAGATTAAGGACTATGACTATAAGAAGTTATAATCAAAGTTGTAGGACAGCTGGTCCTACTGAGACTCTGGCTCATCGAAACATGATCAAGAACAAAGTCCACGGGACACTAGTCTAACATGAAATCGAGAAGCATGCCCAAGAAACATGATTGAGGAACATGGTCTACGATCGTTTATGTGATGCCCCTCTCACGCATATACCCTCCCGCTTCCCAAAGAATCAGTTTTCATGATATCTGATCACGGGAGGCATGACTCGCAATACGAACGCTTGCCATGGCCTGACTGTACATTGAGCCATCTTGGTCAGATGCATTGACTTGATCAAGATGACCGGCCGGCGACCCCGTCGATAGCGATCACCATCTGAGCTCATGCTCAGGGGCAACTGACAGTCTGATCCGTACGTATCTGCCAACAGAGTAGGAACTTTGACTGTTTTCCCTGGCCTTGCCTGCAGAGCATCTCTGACAACCCAACGTAATTGCCGATACTGCCCTGGGTGTGGATTGTCATCCACGTACCACGTATGTCCACTTGCTGAGACAGGATGAACCAAAAATCTCAGTATCCCGAACATTACGCCGACTAGACGGTACCACAGTAGGATGTTAATTCACCCTATCGTTAGACACAGAGTCCTTCAGTATCTCCTCAGCCCAATAGCTTTGATTTGTAGTGCTTGCGGACGCTTGCGAGCCCACTGCCACCTGTTCACGTCACGCCTTCGAGGAGCCTGTCCCTCTCTGATAACGTGTAAGCACAGTGTCCAAATTTATTAAGGTTTGCTCAAACGTGGGTCCAAAGACTATTACGTCATCGATATAACAGAGACAGATTTCCCATTGCAGGGTGGTTAATACCTGCTCAATGAGTCATTCAAAAGTTCCAGGAGCGTTGCACAAACTGTAGGGTATCTTGCGGAATTGAAAAAGGCCATCCCTACAAACGAATGCAGTCTTTTCGATGTCAGTCTCGTCCATGGCTACTTGCCAGTAAGTCAAGGGTACAAAACCACTTGGCTCCGGACAAGTAATCCAAGGCCTGGTGAACGGATAAACGTCCTTAACGCTAAGTAGGCACTGACATATGTGAAGCCGTGCATTTTGGTGTCAGTGAGAAAGCTGTTTTCGGTGGATGATGGTTGGCCACTGAACGTTGTTGCATTAAAGCCGCAGTTGAGCCGGGGGGGGGGGCAGATACGGGCACTGAAGTGGCTCGATTTGATTCGGTGCCCGTAGTAGTTTGGCTGTTTCTCTGGCAGCAGTGTGCTACGGTCACGAGCAGGCGTCGTAGATGGAGGTCGGTTAGGACACTGCTCCCTCCAACGAACAGGTGTTCGGTGGCGGTGCCGTGCTGGTGGTGTTTGCTGTCAAAAACTGTGTGCTGGCAAAGTTGGTGCTAAGTGTTGCAACTAAATTGGTGAGTGCGGAGATTTGCTTGTTAATCTCATCTATACGTTCTCACATGTTGCCGTTGTTGTTGTTGTTTTGCTGGTTCACGTGCCCGGTGGCCCCATTGTAACTTCCTCTACGGGCATGCCCCCTTCCTCCAGCCGCTTGATTTTGACTGGAATTCTGCACATCTGGTGGTGGTGATGTTTGTGTGGCCGGTGTCGATGAACTGGGGGGAGTATTAGCGGGCGGGGCGATAGCTGCACCCTCTATCTCGTTGATAGGATGGAGTTGGCATCGGTTACACTTCTCCCGCTCCAGAAAGTTCTCTATGCGAACCGCGTTTGCCATTAATTGTGACAAACTCCTGTGGTCGCCTAGAAATAGTGTTTCTTTCAGGGCAGGTTCACCGCGTAATGCATCAATGAAGGTATCGAGATGCAAATGGATCATGCCCTCCATATTTGTGCTCGGATATGCATGGGTGACTAGCCTCCTGATTTGGCTAGCTAACTCGGGAAGAGTTTCTCCCACGCATCGTCAGAGATTTTTAAGCTGAAGATGACTGGTTTCTCCGAGGGCTGTGGTGCCAAATCACTCCGTCAGTGCTCGTTCCAATTGTGTGTAGGCGGGTGTGTAATCAGTTCCCAGATCCGCAAGAACTTGGATGGCTTTTCCGGAAAGATTTGCGGCGTGATAGTCACCCATTTGCTGATTGTTCCAGCAGTTATGATTTCGAAATGTATTTTATAATTGGTCCAGTCATTCTCCCCACTAAACTCGGGAGGCAGGATGACTCGGCCAAGACCGCGGGAAGAATGCAGCGGTTGAAATACGGGTGGTGTGGGTATCTGGGAAGTTGATGAATATGCTGAGGTTGGTCATGGTGCAGGTAGTGGTGGTGTTGTGTTTCCCATCGATGCCGATGCTGAGGACCCAGGACACGCATACTCCAATTCAATGAGTCTGCCCTGTTTGTAGAGCCATAGAGCGGCATGGGTCTATGGACGGGAGGCGGATTGTTGTGAAGATTGCGCGTCGTTCCTCCCGAGGTGAGGACTGACATTGCTCATATGGTGGTGGTTCAGTCGGCTGACCATCGTGATGTGTTGCGTGACTGATATACCGGCGAAATGGTGGTGCCGATTCCTCTCAATAATGCTGCGGTGTTCCCCTTGAGTATAGCGCTGCGCTAGAAGGGGGCGGTGCGGGAAGTTGTCTGTATTGTGGATTATCACCTGGCCATACAGTTTCCGTGGATGACACAGGTGAACGATAGTTGCCTGAAGGGCTGTTGATATGCCCGTAATCGGGTCTTTGTCGGCGTCGTCCACAATTCGGCCCTGTTGGTGGTGGCCTGTCGTGGACGTCTCGAAAGGTGCCATCACTAACAGGCGAAAACAGGTTATAGTGCGGCGTTGTTGATCCCACTGATTTTCTGGCATAGTCGGTGAGCATGTTCGCTGAAAATCCATTGTAGGGCGCTACCTCTTGATCAAGGTAGTCGTCGCTAAATGGAGAATGTATAGAACTGAGCTCACTATATGGTGTGGGCGTGAGTTCGCTGCGTGTTATTAATGATGTTCTTCGAGCCCCACATCGGGTGCCACTTGTAGCTTGCCGGGTAGTGTCGGGCTGTTCCGGTGTATCATGTCGACCTGCCGCGACGCAAGTGCACGACGAGTGATGACGCTGGTTAGCATCTGGTCTCAGGGTGACAGACCCTGTACGAGACTGCCATGCGGGAAACAAAAAACGGCTCCTAAGGCTGGTGGAAATCAATCGTTCCGGTGGGGCAGTGCGACCATCGTCGCAAACATTAAACACAACTGTCTCATCCCAAGAATTTGTGTCACCAGTATGCCTGTCCATAGCAATTTCGTGATCTATGGACAAGATTTGATTTGGTGACCTAAAAATATAAGTCTATACAATGAGTTTACCTAAACAATTATAAATATGCTAGATAATACTACAGTAAGAGCATACGAAAATACGAGACATAAAGACAGGTAGATGCACATTTAAACATGGGGCTCCCGGAGGTACCACACAGACTCGTAGGTCCACAGAGGTATCCCCGCAAGGGAGGCTCCCGTACACGAGACTTAGCTAATTAACTTAATATATGTTATTATTTCGCTAAGCTGAAAGGAAGAAGGTTATCTCGGACGAAAAGTTACTCCTAGTACTAGTTTGGGTGAGGAGTATTATCCTGGCGTTGACTGTCGTCACTGAATCCTTGCGAGAGGCAAGTGGCTCACGCGGGCCTCCGTCTCAGGAAGGTGTCGCCACTGCTTAAAGCGGGAGAAGATGAGTAGGCAAAAATGGGCCCACTCTGATATTTCAACCAAAATGCTTTAGAAAGAAAGGACCATACCTAGTGAGATTATGACTATAGGGGTGCGTACTGTTTTACGTGAAGACGGGACCGACGATTCCCGATGGATTACCTCGTCACCGTCTTATGTGATTCTTGGTATGCTGAATTAGTAGTTGCCGCTTTATTTATCGAGGCCTTCTGCTTTGCATAATTAGCTTTTAGTTGTTTTCAAAACAAGAATTATTTTTGGCCACAACTGGCTGGTATCTACCTAGCTATTAGACACGACTGTCACTGAGAACAGATGCCCTAAGACATCAATACTGAAGACAGCGCTCATACATGTTACATAGCAAGATCTCCGAACTGGATAAGAATTCGGACATCCCACCCCGTAACCACATAAAACGTTACAAGACATGGGCTACTTTTCACGAAAACATTATTAGACAATTGTTCTATCGTTATGGTTGGGGGTGAGAGAGATGAATACAAACCGTAAATGTCCTTCCCGCAAGGTCGCGGCAGATCTAAATATCATGCCCAGACATTCTTATTGAATTCGGTGGGGAAACGTATCTCGCCCGTCACTGGTCCTATGAAACTAACCGAACCTGTCATTAGGTTTATATACAAGTTGCCCAGTTTTGCACTGCGGTGTGGGAGGTTAGTTTAGTAAATATACAATAATTAATACATGTGTTTTCGCAGTGCTTTCCTACATTGGCTAAAGTGCTAACTACTAAGCATCCAAAGATACCGGGAATGTGTGTGATACCACACCCTGGCCATCACCGCTCAGAAACCCCAACAGTTTCCCAGAGTCGGATCAGCCCATGGTGTGGATGGGGACATCCAAACAATTAAGAAGGCACTAGGCTGAGTGGAACATGAAGAGAGACAAAATCTTGGAGTTATGAGTCTTACCAGAGTGCGGGGCTAGATTATCGCAATACCGGAAGAGAAGAGTATATTACAGAGTATTTAATGTAGAAAGTGTCTCTAATCATTTTGAACCTATCCTATTAAGCTGAATAGAAAAGGTTTAGTCGGTAGCACGCCGGGCTAAACAGAGTTATAGCACGGACAGCGACCTGAGTGAAAAATTGTTGGTGGCGGGAGAAAGTGCTGCATATATAAGTGTTGCTGTATAGTGTTTCCTACGTGCACTGCAGTCCTATATTTTCTATGAATAAGCAAAACATATGAACGGATGGCCACTGGCCATATATATACATAATCTAACCAGAACAATCAATATGGAATCAAATGATCAAGGTAAATATATCAGTACAGGTCAACGAACCTACTACAGTGCGGTTAGCAACACATGGAGGAAAATGAGAATAACTATAAACAGATACATTAATTATAACTATCGGTCCTAAAACCGTTACGTTTCCTTTAAGTCATCGGGGCCATTCTTACGGATACAATATAACTAATGAACCCTATATAGAGAAATAATTAAACTGTAAAGTATAGTTACTTGAATACTCGGTAGTCATTCTTAAGTTAGGCTACCATGTTACTGAAAGTGATACGTCATTCCGTAGTTTGCGTGAGATGATGCATTTTCCGGAAGCTGGAAAGTTCCCGCAGGTTGGTTCCCACAAGCTGTTTTCCGCAAACAAGATTTCCGCAAGAACACTCATGGTGGGAGTACATCGCTCAGTGCTGTAAGCCTAATAGGATGTCTAACGAGCAGTTAGCAAAAGATACGATGGTAGTACTGTGGTGAAGGCATTTCACGTACACCGATGGCACAGATGGAAGTTGTAAACAACCCGATCACAAGCGGGGGTTGTCAGAGGCAAGCGAAGATACAAAACAAAATTCACGGTGCTGGGTACGTCAGCCAGCTCTGAAGATTCACCGGGCAGAGTTTACTTGCTGCGGTCGAACGTTAGAAGAACCTACATGATATTAGTGCGGTGACAGTTGAAATAGCACTTTTAGGTGTGGCCGGCAGATCCGGCGAGCCATCCATCAAAGAACATCCTGCCTCTACATCTGTAGAATCACAGATTCAGGCTGTAAAGGTCTCACCACAAATTTGTATTCCGAAGTAGATATTGATATTCGTGAACAGTAATCAGAAAGTTCCAAATTACTCCCGTAAGTAGGGAGTTACAAATTTGTTCTTACTGCGGTGGGTTGGCTACTGCTAGCTACGGGAGAAGAGCAGAAAACTGAAGTCATATGCGTAATATCTGTTGATCGCAGCTAGTACAGGTCCAACCTGTTCGGCCCCTGGCCGAGGATGCTATAGCTCACTGGATTGTGTCTCCTTTTATACTCCTCGTGATGTCACAGGCGCAGGCTCCAACCAATCATCGTTCGAGCAACAACCAATCAGCGCGTAGCTAATAATAGCGCAGCCGAATGTTCTAGAACATTCTAGAAGTTTTCTGTCCACGTGGTTATGACGTCACGGCAATATTTTAAAGATAATCAAGAAGGGTTTTCCATGGTTTTCCGTGGATAACTCAGCCATTTCTCAACCGATATTGAAATGGTTTACATATTTAAAAACCCTTTGAATTCTGGTCTTGATCAATGCCAACTCTAACGGTAACAGGCAATCAATAAGGATTACATAGTACCATCTCAGTACACTAAAAGCGCCATCCAATCTTGGTCGTAACTATGCGCTCTATCAAAAACAGCATCCGGGCGCGCGCATGCGCATCATGCATTTTAACGAACTTAGTCGTTTCGCAACGCTATCTTACCCATAGGCCTATACGGCTGTACCCAGGGGGGCGTGTTCAGGAAACGAAACAAGGACGGGCGGCACGTACCCAGCTTAGCTGGTATGGCCGGTATCCGACCGGTCGATCCGAACTACACAATCCTCCTGTACAACTAGGGTGTTCCTTTGTTTCAAGTTCAGACTAACGGTAGCATTCTCAAAACATATGTGTAACATCATCGTGTCTCAAGTTCGCGCTCTCGCGGCTTTATCTGGTTTTATACACACATGAAACATTGCTTTAAAATCTCTCCAAACTTTCTAACATTTAAACAAAGTATCTACTACAATGAGTTTAGTAAAAAACTGTCTTCCAGATCTCAGCAGTTTTCACAGCTCGTATGATAAGTCGGACTATTTTTTGTATAATAGCTGAAAGACTAAACATTCTCTGACAGGAGATAGGCTCCAGTCAGTGTAGCTTCCAGGGGTACGCTCTGCTTTATATTTTCGTCTTTCATGTCTGAGATTCCGAAGGCGAGCGTCCGCATGTTTAGAATGAGTACATGCTGTCACACATGTACCTAGTATTCTATCTTAAAGACAGTTTCCGTCATATAAAACACCTGAAATAAGCAATGTTACGTAGTCGTGCAGCTCTCACTGTCAAACAGGGGGTTCTCCTAAGTGAAATAATGAGGAAAATATGTAATTACCAGTTTTCGTAAATATGTGGTGTTGCAATTCTTTCTTATCAAAATTTCAAATGGCAAGTTCACGGCGACCAGATTGTTCACAATTATCACGATTTAATAATATCACAGGCCTTTCTAATTTCGTCCATTTGCAGACCAAGAGAAGACTATTTTTGACAATTTACCACTGGAATGACCGGCTCAATAACCGAGCCAGTAATTCCAATGGTAAGTTTTCAAAAATAGTCTTCTCTTGCTCTGTAATTACAAATACCAGATTTTCCATTTTAATTTTTCCTGTTTTGTCAATAGCAAGTAATTATCTAATTTCATTTTCCAGATTTATTCATTCAGACTGCCCTCCCCTCTACCTCGATTAAGGGTCCCCACCCCTCATGGCATGGATGCACACACCATACCCCCTCCAAATCCACCGTTAGGAGTTTCGGGGCGACTGATTAGAAAATTGTAAAAAAACCTACACGCTTGGAGAGACATTTGGAGTACAATTTGGGAAAGGGTTATAAGTGGTTGGTTCTCGGGCTGGGTGTTCACTATTATTTCACATAGAAATGTGTGTATTAACATGTTTTCAGGGTTTTCATGATTGTGATGAATGTAAATCCCAGCATTCTTCACTGAAATTGCTGCCGGTTTGCTTGCATCCATCTCGGACGTAGCGTTTGACTTTGTTTTATATTTCCGACAACCTAAATGTATTTTTTCTTAAGTTTAGGAGTTATCGAAACAAGACTATTTTTGAAAATTTACCACTGAACTGACTGGCGCGGTAACCGAATCAGTCATTCCATCGAAAATTTTCAAAAATAAATTTCTCCCGAACTGTAAATGGACATATGAGAGTGTGCTTACAACAGTGGCTTGAATTGCAAAAAATTACAATTATATAACAACATTCGAATCAACCTATTATTTCAGATAGCAACAGGTTTTAATTCTAAGTCTTTGCCAGGGATATTTCTTTTACAAACACTAGATTTTCTGTTCTCTAGTTTTCCTGTGTCTTGTTTATTTAATCACATGGAAATTATCTAAATTTAATTAATTTTATTTGGTATCCTTGACTATGACTTTCATCTCTTAATATTTGTATTTCATAATTCTCACCTGAGTTCATTTTATAGATTTAATTATACAGACTGCCCTCCACCACCTATCAAGGGTGTCCATCCACCCACCCACCCCAAGCCACCCCCCCCACCACCACCCCACCCACCTACACCCCTAATATGGCATGGATGCACACTCACCATGCCATCCAATCCTTCTCCCATCCAAATACCCCTTTGGGAGATTTGGGGGTGAGATCAGAAAATTTTGAAAAACTTCAACCCTGGAGACAGCATTTAGGCTGCAATGGGTGAGGGTGGGGTGGGGTGGAGGGGGTGGGGGGGGGTGGGGTGGCGGGAGGGTGTATGGGAGTTGGTTCCTGGGCTTAATACTCTGGAAAATTAGGCGGTCCTGGGATCCTCCCCCAGGAAAATTCTGATAATTTGTCTCTGAGAGGCCATTTCAGACAATATTTCTAATAAATTGGCTTAATAATGTGTGGGTGGGGCACTGGTGGCGTGGCTGGATGTTTGGTTCCAACACCCGTGTTTGCAGGGGCCATGGTTTTTAGGTTTTTTTTTGTGGGAGGCCTTGGTGTGGGGGGGGGGGCATGGTGGTGACGACGGAATTGATTTTCCCCCTGATTTGATGAGGATGCAAACTTAATCTCTCCCCCCTTCCACTGTGGAAGCCCCTGAGTCCCCATCCTACCCCCAAGTGAAATAAAGTGACCCCCTTCAACCCTTTCGCAACCCCTCGGGAACAAATTCGTACCCATGCTGGCCTCGTGGATTGTGAAGGGTTACTGGTGTCCACAAAGACCGACCTCTAGAGTCGGTGGAACATCATGTTCCAGTGGGGCTGTGCGACCATTGCCATAGAAGTTGAACATCACCGTATCATCTTGGGTGTTTGTGTTACCGGTGTGTAGGTTCATTCCATCAATTTTGATGTGTGGGGATCAGGGAGTTGAAGCTGATCTTACGAAAAAGTATGTAAGCTGCTAAACAATCGTACTCGTTTGCTGCTAATGCATATAGGTATCTAGAAACAAAATGGTGCTGTTTGTTCTGTATCTCGCAAGAGATACCTAACCAATCTTTAATTGGTATATTCTGAATTGTATCCCCGCAAGGGAGAATCCTAACATGGCTACTTGCTGGTTTAATATAAACTATATATGTCTCATGCCAGCCAATAATTATTGGTTGCGAGAGGAAACTGTCTCCATCACAGGAAAGTGCCTACAACGCTGAATCGGATGAGAAGATGTGGCAAAAAGGACTGCTCTCCCATTCAAACAATGCGATGAGAAAATGAATCAACCAAGTGTAATTATTTGCATGAGGGATGTACGCTAGTTTACGTGAAGATGGTGTTGCTGATTTCCGAGGAATTCAACGCTGCCACCTTGTGTGTTTTAAAGTACTGATGTAGTAGTCGTGGCTCTATTTCCGCTGACCTTTTTGTGGCGCTAGACTATCATTTAGTTTTTAACTCCAAGCATTCATGATTTAGGCCGCACGTGGCTTGGTACCTACTTAACTTTGTAATGGGTTGCCTTCCTGGCTGATGACCCTGGGTAGCCACGTCTCATGGCACATAGCCACTGGGACACTCCCTCAGGCCGGTGGCGCACACATGACGTCTGGTGGTAGCTTCAGAACCAATGAGCGATCCCTCCGCATACCACCGGACAACCACAAATAATAAGTCACATTACAAAACCATTAGAAAGCACGTATCTATTTACGGTGGGGAGAAAGAAAAAGATAACTAACTGTGGTGACCTTCCTGTGAAGGCATGGATGGCTTGTAGGCCGAACTTAGGCACCGTTGAGTTAGAGGGTGATCTGTGTCTTTATCCGAGAGTGAACCATGTGAGATCCACTCCCTGGAGCTACCGTTTACCTAGTTTAGGATTATGGAAAGTTTCCCAAAAGAATGCAATGCTGGCCATGCTGCCATGATTATATTTTCGCAGTGATTCCTACTTTGGCAAAAAGGCTTAGCTAACAAGTATCCGAGGATACACATGGCGAGTACGTGAGTCATAGGCACCTTGATTCTGACCGCTAAGAAACACCAATAGGTTGTTAGATCGGCCCTAACCAATGCGGCGGAGGGAGATCCAAACAATCAATAGGCCATGTGGCCGGAGAAGCGTAGGAAGAGACAACTACTCATGTATTAGATATAGAAGGCCTTAAAGTTAGTGGCCAATTATTAAAACTGCGGGTGCGTGTGGGTAGTGGAGCCGCAGCAGTTGGGAAAGAGGCGTTACATTAAACCGTCTCCTTCAGGTGAGTAAATGTTCCTAGCTACTTTTAACCTATCCTATTGAGCTATCATAGTAAGATTTAGTGGCCGCATTTTGTGCTTACTGAGTGAGCACGAGCAGTGACCTTAATGAAAAATTGTTGCTGTGGGGGGAAACAAGGTAGTGTGCTTGTTGATGATGTATAGTGTAACCTAAGCGGTGTGCAGTCCAAATATTTTTGAAGAACAATAACTAACTACAAAATGAATAACTCAGATGGCTTCTGCCGCATTATAGTTTCATACGATATAATGAAAACGATGAGGTCACAACCGACCCTGCGGAGCCTGTTAGTCATCAGCACTTGATAAATAAAAATAAATATAATATACAGTTAAAATAGTAGTGGAGGTCACAACCGCCCTTATTGTACCTTTTAGTTATTGGTACGCAAGAAAATGAAAGTAATTAAATATATATTCTAAAGTGAACCTATTAGTCATCAGTGTTATGTTCGTAAATGTTGCATGTCATTGATACGTCAAATAATTGCGGAGAGAGCTGGCTCGATTATGTAGTTGCTGTGTGGCAGATTGCTGCAGGCTGTGTAACTGATGCAGCTCGTACTCATGAACGGTGAAGAATAAGTCACATTTGATGGCTCATAGATGATCGCACATATTTTACATTGTCTAATTTACCGCAATGGTGATTGCATCCGTTTTGGTGCGATTTGAAGATGCATTCCTTGTTATGAAGGCTACGTTTGTAGTAAAAAGTATGCAGGATTAATGATTGGCAGCACAAGACGATACATGTCGTTTAGCTCTTATCGGTGTGTAAGGCAATGTTCTAATCAGGACGGCAGTCTAAAACATTAAGACTAAGGCACTAGCTACGTGCATTTTTTGTTCACCATCATTTCGACGTGGTACGGCAGATCTGGTAAGATATCAGCAAACACCAAAGGTCCTACATACTGGCTAGGATGATAACTTGCGGCCAAAGGGCCACGCCGCAGAGAAGGTTCCTCTGAGGTTGTTGTAGTGGGAAATCGTTCTTTAAATTTAGATTATCACCCCTGGTGATATCTCAAGGAGTGTACAAAAACTAGATGTGGCGTGGAACGTGGTCCCCAGAGATTCGAACTCAAAACCGATTTGCACTGTGTCTGGTTAGCAATGCTAGATTACCGTTGCGATACAGTAAGCAGTATTCCACGTCTTGTCTCTGGCAGACCCACGTCCCAACTGTCTCTTGGTCGAAGAAGTTATTGGTTTGGTTGGCGTCTATCGAGTCCCTTATTCCAGGTCCCATTCACGCCATTCTAGGCTTGTTTTTATTTCAGTCTATTAATGGTAACTTCTCCAGCTTTTAACTGGTACCTGTAGCTCACTGGGTTCCGTCGGGTCATTCCGACATGAATCGCTCAGCCGTTGCGCCGCATGTGCATGATGAAAGATGGGACTGGCTAGCTCCGAGTCTCGGGGTTTCGGATACTGCATGCCGTAGCTCCGCAAAGGACATAGACCGGCTCCTAAGGCTGGTGGAACTCAATCATTCCAGTGGGGCCGTGCGACCATTGCCGCTAAGATTAAACTGCACAGTGTCATCCCAGCTATTCATGTCACCGGTATGTCGTTCCATGTTAATTTAAACTATGGGGAATAATATATATATTTATATATATATATATATATATATATATATATATATATATATATATATATATATATATATATATATATATATATATATATATATATATATATATATAGAAAAAGGAATAACAGTTTGTCAAGCAAGGTAGATCGTCTGACAGTAATTGAGCATATAATAATAATACATAAAGTAGAGCTAGCTGGTATGCTTTGCACATGGGGTCGGCGGAGGTACCACACAGATTCGTAAATCCGCAGAGGTATCCCGGCAAGGGAAGCATCCACACAACGAGGTCACTATTTAACTTAATATAAGCTATTATACCTTCACCATACAAATAAAGAGATTCCGATCATTGCGAGAGAGATTTGCCTCACGCAGGCCGTTGTCACCTATATGGCTATTTAGTGGTGTGAGAGGTAGTAGCCTCATGCGGGACTCCATCTAGGATATCTGGCTTATGCGAGAGGCAAGTGCCTCGCGTGGGCTCGCGTCACAGAAAAATGCCTTCGACGCCGAAGTGGAGGAAAAGAGCTGGCAAAAAGGGCCACTCTTTTATTTAACAAAAATGCTAGGGAAAAGGACCATCCTAGTGAAAATATAATTAACGTGATGCATACTGGTTTACGTGAAGACGGCGCGAGCGACTCCTTGAGGATTCACAAGTCACCGACTTATGTCATTCCAAGATACTGTATTGGTAGGTGCTGCTTTATTTATGCGGGCCTTTTGCTATTCCTAACCTACCATTTAGGTGTTAGAAACGAGAACTAGTTTAGGCCGCAAGTGGCAGAGATTCCTACCTATCAGTAGACATGGCTATCCAACGGGCGCAGACGCCCCACTTCCCATGGGTTGCCTTCGAAAGCATCTACCTCCATGGATAGCAGCGTATATGTTACTTTGCAGGACATCTGAACTTGGTGAGAATCCAGGTGCACTGCTCCGTAAGCACATAAAACATCACCGGACGATGGCTACATTTTACACAAGCAAATTTAGTGACTGACATATAGTTATGGTGGGGGTAGGGAGACGAATAACCACCGCGAGTGTCCTTCCAATACGGGCGTGGCAGATTCCAAGATCTTGCCCAGACACTTCAACGAGTTGGGTGGAGATGCACGCCTCATCCATTACCAGTCCTATGGATCCAACTATTGTACTGGCGTTAGGTTTAATTTCCAATACGCCAATATGCACTGCAGGCCAGGAACAAAATATCATCCTAATAATATAATAACTACATATTTTCGTCGTGCTTTTGTTCTTTGGCAAGAGTCTAACTAATAAGTATCCGAAGATACAGGACAAGGGAATGTATGTGAACCATTCACTTTGGCCATCACTGCTCGAAAACCTCCGATAGTTTCCCAGAGTCAGATCAGTCCAATGTGCGGGCAGGGTCTTCCAAACAATTAAAAAGCCTTGCGACTTGGTGGATCGTGGGAAGAGACAATAACTTGATAAATGTGAGGCTCTATAGGTATTTGGCCAATTTTACACAACCTTGCCAGAGTGCGGGGCTAGATTACCGCAACAGCCGGAAAGGAGGCATACACTATGTATCTCCTAATGAAGAAATTGTCCCTAGCCACTATTAACCTATCCTATTGAGCTGAATAGAAAGGTTAGTCGGTAGCATGACAGGCTCAAATATGTAGAGCATGGTCAGCGACCTCAGTGTAAAATTGCATATATTATTGCTGTATAGTATCTCCTAGCATACTGCGGTCCAAGTTTTCTACAAAATAAACAAAACTATGAACTGAATGGCTAGCTGCCATATACATAACTAACCCCTACACTAGAACAATATCACAGTTTTTACAGAATGATTGATATGAGGTAGTAAGTATATTACGGTCAATAACCTATAACGGTGCGGTTAGTCAAAGCACCACTGTAAACAATGATAATATGAACAGTAATACAGAAATTATAAGTTGCGGTCCGAAGACCGGTGCGGTACCTATTAGTCATTAGTACCCTATACAGATGTAAATTATGACACGTAGCGCGAGTTGACACGTTCTTTGAGGATGGAAGGTTTCCGCATGCTGATTCCGCAGCTGGTTTCCGTAGATGGGTCTCCGCATGCTGATTCCACGACGATATGGTACAAACTCAGGACGGTAACACAGAGCAATGAACTAATATACTAGATCATCTCTATAACTAAATCAGAATTTAAACAGTGTGAAGAAAGTTCTCCATCTGGCTACATAACGAGTCCGAGGACCCTCCCGCAGAAAGTTCCGCTTATAGGTCTTCACAAATGGGAACCATAATTTACTTTATTATTGCTCCCGGATGGCCATCTGGGAGCATCCAAAATTGATTAGTGCGGGTTAGCCAAGAACTGCTTTTACGTGTGGGTGAGCTGAAAGCCACAAGGAACTGTGGGGGATGTTCTGTATCATTCTTATCCACAGGTGTTCCGGGTCACTCGTCAAGTCCACACCTCCAGTCAGTTCTTGACTCTCAGCCTCCACGCCGACGATGCTCCTGATCTTCGAATTTCACCCCCTTTTATACTCGCTGGGACGTCAGCGCTGGCTGCCTGAACCAACCAGAGATGGCTGTACCAACCAATCAGCGTGCTAGAATACTGTGACGTATACACAAATAACTATGTATTACGATATGCATAGATATGTGTAGTGACGTTGTAAGTCACATGTACACAAATCACTGTGTATTCAGCTATGTATATATACGCGATTAGGACGTTACAGTAATATTCAAAGTATATTTTAACTGGGAGCTTCGATGATAACTCAGCCATTTCTGGACCGATTTTAAAATGGTTTTGAAATGCTCGTCAAATCCTGTCTTGATCGACACCAAGAACGACGAGAATAAACGAATTATAAATATTTACGAGTACCATCTCGGTACACCACAGGTATATACACGCTCCTATCTTGACACACGTGTTGTTGAGGAAGCTTTAGACTGCGCACATGCGCACCACGCGTTCTAACGAACTTAGTCGTTTTCACGACGAAATACCTCTCGTATAGGCTTATACACGCTCATTGCTCTACCCATGGGGGTGCGCTTCCGGGAACGAATCCAGGATGGGCGGCCCGTACCTAGCTTGGCTGGGACCGCCAGTACCCTCCTGGTCGATCCGCGCTGCATACCCATTTATACTCCCTTGGTGGAGAGAGGCAACGATGAGTGAAGGAGATTACCTATGTTCCCAGCGATCGTCAGTTCACCGAACAGAGATGCGGTCCCGGCGTCGCTGGTTTCACAGGTCTGCTTGTTACCGCACGTTATATACGCGGTACGGTCCCTGACCACGTGATAGGTGGCCTTCACCCTACCAATACGTGCGCTATGGCGATGTCTCTTTTAGTCGGAGCTTCAAAATAATGCCTGAATATTCTCTGATTTCTCCGCCAGTTCTTTACCGATTTCAGTGCATCCGCAACGGGCCATCTCACGGACAAGAAATAATGATGCACAATTTAAAAAGTACAGAAACAGATTAAATCAGATAATCAGGATGGCAAAGATAAACTATTATCATTATAAATTTGAAGAGCAAAAGAACAATATAAAAGAAACATGGAAATTAATAAAAACACAATTGAATAAACAAAAAGGCAGTTCAGAAACATCCCGGTTCATTTATAATAATACAATTATAACTGACAAAAAAGAAATTGCGGATAAATTTAATGAATACTTTATAAATATTGGGCCTAATTTGTCTAAAAAAATACAGACCAGTCCTGGAATAAATGTGCAAGACTATCTGACAGGCGACTACCAATCCTCAATGTTCCTGACCCCTACTGACAATGAAGAGATTTACAAAATCTTAATGAAAATTAACCCAACTAAGAGTGCCGGCATTGATAACTTTAAATGGAAAATCTTTAAAAACTGTGCTAGAGAAATACTAACTCCACTGAATCACATCTGCAATCTATCATTTTCACAGGGTATATTTCCATCCCGAGTAAAAACTGCATGCGTAACACCTATATTCAAAGCTAAAGACCCATCTGATTTTACTAACTATAGGCCAGTCTCAGTACTTCCGCTTTTCTCTAAACTTCTGGAAAGATTATACTACAATAGAACTATAAAATATCTTAATAAAAACTCTATAATCTATGAATCCCAGTACGGCTTCAGAGAAAAACACTCTCCCATGCTTGCCATTGTGGATATGCTGGAAAAAATAACCACATCCCTTGAGAGAAATGAACACACTCTAGGTGTATTCTTGGACCTCTCCAAAGCATTCGATACTATTGATCATGAAATATTACTTTAAAAACTAGCCCACTATGGAATTAGGGGCATTGCATTAAATTGGACATATAGCTATTTAACTAACAGAACACAATGTGTAAAATTCAGTGGGGCCATGTCAGGAGACAGGAAATTAGTCTGTGGTGTTCCACAAGGATCAATTCTTGGACCTCTGTTGTTTTTGCTATACATGAATGACCTACCCAAAGCATGTAATCACCTCTCACTAATATTGTTTGCGGATGATACCAATGCCTTTTGTAGTCACAAGGGCATAGACACTGTATACAAGTATGTAAATAATGAAATGAAAAAATCATAGACTGGTTTAAAGTGAATAAATTATCTCTGAATGTCGATAAAACTAACTATATACTTTTCACAAAATCTAAGAATTTAAAACAAATAGCTCTCCCCAAAATGCATGTAAATAATCAAGAAATTCACGAAGCACAATATGTCAAATTTCTCGGCGTCTATCTGGATAAAAGCTTAACCTGGGAGAAGCATATAGAAATAGTGAGATCCAAGGTAGCAAAGAACATAGGTATCATGCGCAGACTTGAGCCATATCTTCCCCCTAATATCCTAAAAACTCTATATTGTACACTGATCCTTCCACAGATCACATATTGCAATGTAATATGGACTAACACGCATAAAACTAAACTAGCACATCTAAAATCACTACAAAAGCAGGCAATCAAGTTATTCGCACAGCCAGCAGAGGGCCAGGATGTCTTTAAAACCGAAAAAATGCTAAAACTTGAAGACATTGGAGCTGTCCAACTATACACTATCTTAAGGGACTACCATAATGGCAATCTACCCTCCTCATTACCAAACCTTTTTAGGAACAACTCCGATATACACTCGCACAACACACGAACTAAGAATAACTTACACCAAACCTAATGAACAATGACAGCTACACAAAAACCATCTCACCAAGCAATACAACTTTGGAACAACACAGATATAAATATACGCACACAAATTCTAACACAAAGCTCTTTTAAACAAAATATTAAAAAAATAATCTTAGAAAGATACTAAAAATCCAAACCAATGAGATGAATGCAGAAGTCACCACCATGGCAGTACAAAAACAAGTATGTACCCAGTTGCCAGGATAACAACTAGAATGTAAAATACACATCTGCAATAATAATAATAATGCATCCGTAATTGTTGATGTGGATGATGCAGTTGTGTATAATAATAATAATAATAATAATAATAATAATAATAATAATAATAATAATAATAATAATGCACCAAGAAATGTTGATACAAATTAGGCCGCATTGTTATATATGATAATAATAGTAATAATAATAATAATAATAATAATAATAATAATAATAATAATAATAATAATAATAATGCTGCACCAAGAAATGTTGATACAAATTAGGCCGTTATTATATATGACAATAATAATAATAATAATAATAATAATAATAATAATAATAATAATAATAATAATATTGTAAACAAGATATGCATGTGTTTTCCCCATTCCCATGTGTGTGTGTGTGTGTGTGTGTGTGTGTGTGTGTGTGTGTGTGTGTGTGTGTGTGTGTGTGTGTGTGTGTGTGTGTGTGTGGGTGTGTGCGTGCGCGTGCGTGTGTGTTAATTGTCTATTGTCTTAAATGTATACATGTAAATATTATATTATCTTCACCCATGATCCAACTATTACTGAATTATATGTTTATTTTATGTTAAATGTAAGGGGTCCACCGCTGTATAGGCTCAGCCTTTGGTGGACTGCCTGTTGTGTAAATGTAAAATCTATGTGTTATAAATAATCTTGAATCTTGAATCTTGACCCTGAGGCTCTACCATATAGTTATACGCGCTTGTCTAGGCTACAAAGACGAACTACCGGTATACTGTATGCAACATACTGTGACACAGACAATAACTTAGGACCAGACATGTTACAGGACCGTGTCCTTACAAGTGAAACTACATTACAGAGGGCTTTCATTCCGTGATCACGGTCTTTACCAAGCTCATATGGTCAACATAGTTAGAGACTTACAGCCTTGGTTATGTAACTATACCACAATGGAAGGAAAATGTCTTCTTGTAAATGAGTCCGTATATATATATATATGCCAAACACGGACAAATCGAGTTTGTCAGGTTATTTCTTGCACTAATATACCAATGTTGGCATTCCATAACACGGCACGCCAATCGTATAGGTTCTTAAAGGTAAGATGCAAAGCTTTGCAAACTTTCGCCCAGTTTTAGTTCAGGGTATGCATAATAAGAAGTTCAAATTATCCAGTAATTTTCTTTAATGTAATACACCAGAAAGCACTATAATAATTATGAAATCGTTTAGGAACAATTCTCTGAGCACCTATTTTCTACGAGGGTTCTCCATTTATGTCGTAGCAAGTTAGAGTCTTACTTTTGCTGAAACAACCTCCAAATCTTAATCATAACATCCATTTATAAATGTTTCATCTTTCAGCGTGTACTCTGGTTAAACACGGCAACCCTGGGAAATGCCGAAAGTGAAATGTTGTCGCAGAAAGGATTCATATGATGTCACTCACTAAATAGATTATTCTGTTCAGGATTTTGACCTTAGATTGCTCGAAGAATCTTGAGTTTTATGTGAGGAGATTTTAAATACGGTAGTCATTGTTACGTCCATTACCTTTGATGTACTACGACGGGAAAATAACTCGCGGTGAAAAATATATATGTTAACTTGCCGATTATCTCCCCTGATCACATACTTGTTGGAGAGAGGGATCCATTTCTAGGTATGCCTTGTCAATTTCTAGCTAAGCTCCACCCACTGTTTTCAATGTGTTGGAAAAATTTATATACTTTGACCCTTGAATTCCCCCATACCCCAATTTTGTAACTTAGGCTGCTATATAGGTAAGCAAATGGATATATTTGAAACTAATTTGACTGTGTTGTTGCTGTCTATGGTGGAAACGCTGTCTAGATAGATTTGTTTCAAAATATTCAACAGAATATTTATTAAATAGTCAATCCATCAAAGACATATAATTCGTACAATTATCGGATCTTTGAATGGCTACGATGGAGTTTTATTCGCCAATTATGATTGTGACGTCAAAACGTTTGACGTAATTGATTATGACATTATATAATTTATAGCCTATTGCGCACCTATGGCTCAGGTAAGCCTAAGTTACCGGCTGAGTTGGGGGATCAGGTAATCGCGACTTAGACCTGACTTGAGCCGAGATCGACTGAGAAGGACTTCGCTTGCAGATTGGCAAATTGAGATTGGGTTACGTGAAGTAAGCTCAAGCCCGACTTCGCTTCTGATTCAGTAATTTTCACAATGTTTTCTAAAGCAAAAACGCCAAATTTTACAGCGCAAGCTTGTATAGAGACGGGAAGACATTATAGATGACGTAAACTATTTAAATGACACTGATTTCACTCATTATTTCTTAGATGCTGCTATACCAGATCCACTTGCCTAATCCATATGATCGGATTATGATGATGCGGATGCCGCGGATGATGATGATGGTGGTGGTGGTGGTGGTGGTGGTGGTGGTGGTGGTGGTCGTTTTGGTGGTGCGGTGGTGGTGGTGGTGCATGTGTTTTTGGGCAGGATGGGTCCTGGTCGTGTGCTCAGCCACAATAACGAAAAAATTGTTTTACATTTTGTTAATTAAAGTCCTATATGCTTTTATTGAGGGCATTGATTGCATGTCATGTTCGGTAGCTGCATCATCATCATCGTCAAAATCATCAGCAGCAGTAACATTAGCAGTAGCAGTAGCAGCATGGTAGTAGTAGTAGTAGTAGTAGTAGTAGTAGTAGTAGTAGTAGTAGTAGTAGTAGTAGTAGTAGTAGTAGTAGTATCGGTAGCGGCAGTAGCAGCGGTAGTAGCAGTCAATTGTAGTTAACAACAACATCCATTTGGCCAATTATAATGAAAATAATATGCCATTTCCTACAATGTTCTTAGGTCTGAAGCCAAATTCTTATAGGCATATACAATATCTTGTGTGAAAAAGCTAAATGAAAATGTCGGAAGAAAATACTGTCTTCTGTCTTTTCCAATCAACATATTGTTACATTCATGTTGTACGCAGGGATCAATTTTCTGCATACAACTATTGCATACAACTTGTTGGCTCGTGTGTATAGCCTACAAATTCAAGATGTTATTTGCGAATTGATTATTCTGTGTGTATCGCCATTTAGACATTTACTTTGTAGACCCGTGGTCTGGCACTATGCGCAGCCCACATTCTCATTGAGATCAAGATCAATTAGTGCGCTTGTTGACAATCTCAACGGAACCATTCGCTTGCAGTCTATGCAATTTCTCATCTAACATTAAACATGACAATAAAATCTAAACCTTAAACTACGTGTATGAGTGCTTGTTGGCCACGATATGCACGTATGCACATGCGAAAACTGAAAATATAATGTGCGCTTTCTTGTATGCATACCTTCAGGTGTACGCAAATTCACGCTCACTAGGGCGTGCATGCGTGAATCATGATTGAAACATGAGTTGCAATATTATTTGAATAGACCAGGTATTCTTGCATTTACAAGTATAGATCACTGCCCTCCCGTGCGGCTGCATGCTCTTTGATGTATGGCTGTGTTTTATATCGACATTGGCAACATAACTATTATTCAGCTCCGGAACCCGTGACCACCAGACCGAGTGCTTAATCATGCGGCCAACTGTTTACTGCCATCTGAAACTCTAATTGTCCCGCTCCTCTCTCACCACCGATAACCTTTCCATCTCTATGCATTACATCCATTGGATGTATTACTTTACATGAAACACTTGCATTTTAAAAAGCAATTTTAGTGCAAGAACTCCCCTACCTGGCGTCAGCGTCCAGCCAAACTATTTCGATATTAATGAGCATCTTTCAGGTATCATTGAGTTGAAATTGAGATATTGAATTTCCATGATTGAAAGGTTAATAAGGAAAGGGCGTTAATGAAATGCTTCCCATTCATGGTTTTATATATCTGCGATCGACCCTCCCCCGCAATGCCGTTTGATTAATGAATTAGCTATCAGAATAAAACTCCATAACACTGAGTGAACCCGGGTGACTGACTTAGCAAATAGTGAAAACTTGACAATGAATTCTGAATAACATCATTATCTGACATGATAGAGAGAAGTAGAATAATTCAAAGTTCAGACATGCGCAATGATGTATGTAAAATGCGAACATATCTATAGGTCTACTGGGAACGTACGCGGGGTGACTTCTTAATGATTAACTATTGTTTATGCGTTTATGTTATCATCGGTAGAGACGCGTCATAGGTCAGTTCAGTTCAGTTCCGTGCTTCCCGCCTTTTCATTAGGCGCACCCAGCTCACAATGGTGTGGTTGTCGGTTAGATGTTCAGTCAGGTTTCTGGCGTATTCTGTAGTTTTAAAACGTCAGGAACATCACTTTTACATGTGGTAGAGACCTATAGAAGTATCTATGCAAGGTTGGAGTTGATACGCAAGCACAAACGAAATATTTTTAGAGTTTGTATGATGCTGGTGGTTTACTATGTCCTAGTGGGTGGTGGACCAGGCACTCTTGTATTCTCACCCTCAGGTGCTGGCCCCGTCTGGTGTGTAATTTGTGTTATTATTATTTATTTGACCGTATTTATAGAAGGTAACATGATTAATGTATGTAACATTATCTTCCCCACGGCCCTCTTTATTTAATTAATTTGTTCAATTAGGTGATGGTAGTGTTGTAGTTGTATTTGCTATCTGAAATGCTCAGTACATTAGGATTTGAATGAATTGTATGTTTTGGCTCGCCTAATTTTCAGTGGTAGCTCATTCCAGATTTGTACTCCAGAATATGCCAACTGGTTTTAAGTGCTTCGGATTGCAACCTTGGTATAGCGAGCATCTGATTGGTGGTATTTCTAGTTCGCATGTTTCCTGTATTTGCATACTTATACTGTGATGCGAGGTAGCATGGTGCATTATGGCACAAGATCTTATATATCATCTTTGATTTATTTGGTTTTTACGTTTGCAAGTTGGCATGATGTTTGCGTTTTTGAGGAGTTCGTCTCCTGCTATCCTCTCATGTGTAAGAAATCTCTGCTGCCTTTCTCAACGCTACGTAGTAGCTCACTGTCGGTGGAGATCACATGGTATCCTTCATCACTGGTCAGCATTAGAGAAGCGTCAAGTGTCAAGTGTGCTTGAGATTCAGGATCGGTAGTTAGGCTGGTTTAATCGAGGCAGACATTCGAATCACGGACACTTCTATCTACTATTTTGTTAACCATTTGAATGTTAAAATCCAAATATTACAATTTCACGGTAACCATGCAGCTATGCTGCTGAATATTTTGAAACACGGTCGACAGGAGCCAGATACTACCATAGGCAGCAGCTTCCAGTAAAAGTACTTTCAACATATTCAACAGATTTAAAATTAAAGGTGCGTATTCACACCAAAATGCTTCAAAATAAAATTGTTAAAATTATATACATTAAGAAGCTTAAATTGTGTGGCTATGTAATGACACGAAATAAATCCTAGGCCTCTTTCTCATTGTCTATCCTGTTTAACCCTTTAATGACAACATTTCTTCAAAAAATTTAAATGTTTACTTATTGAATGTCCATTTCCAGGCCAATAGAAAATCATTTTTGAAAATCTACCACTGGAATGACTGGCTCGTCAAGACCCCTACAGATCCGGTTTTGGCCGGCTTCGTCAGGAGAGGGTTAACTAATTTGTGTGCTATGTAGGTTAATATATTGCCGATATATCGGTTTGCATTCTCACTAGTAAGGCCGCGTTCTCACTAGTGACTTAATCAGAAATAACGCCATATTGGACGGTGGCACTACCTGGTGGAGGGCGAGATAAAATGTTGATCGTAGCGCTACCTGGCAGACAGTGAGAGTAAATGCAGACGGTAACGCTACTTGGCAAATTTTGAGGGAATATATTGGAAGATAAACCGTCGATTTGGCGGGATTAAATTTCCAAATAAATGACGTATTTATTCCGGTACAAGAGCCAGTCCGATGAGAACGCTAGCCGACATACCTGGTGTTTACCAAACTAGTGGCTGTATGAGAACATGGCCTTAGCATATGATGATTTCATTACGTATGAATTAATATAATCTTTTAAGTTGTGAAATTGAATTAGAGACACGAGTCCCAAATTCAACTTCGCAATTTAAAAAATAACGAAACCATCATATGTTAAGATTAATTCGCTTCGTTATTTTCAGTTACCACAATTTAAACCTCTCAAGCTATAGAATTTTAAAATTTTTACTTTCGAGAAATTATGGTGTGAATATGCACCTTTAAATCATTGTAAATAAGTTTAATGTTTTTTGCCTTTCCGGTTCAGAGGGTTAACGCATGCGGACTCAGGGCAGACTTTGCTTTGGCATTTGAACCAAAAGCACTGGTTCATCAGCCAATCTAAAAATAGAGCCGTGGCTTCGCGCCTAGTCGTTTCTCGATATGGTATCGAAGAGGATCTTGCGAGACATGAATGGGTCATCAGCCGCTTGTAAGGATCCGTCGGTGCGAGAATGTGCAGATCTTGAAAACCGACAACACGCCCCCGCTTAGGCACAAGGTAACTTAAATCATATGGAGCGCGGGTATCCATGACATCACTGTGAGAGGGTATCCTGTCATCCGGTGTATACCGGAAATGAGTATACGGTACACAGCACGACACTATAGGGATCTTCATTATACTGTAATAATGTACTCCGGGAAAAGCAAGCAGAAAGAAAAGAAATGTAGGCACAGGTATCACAAAGTACGACGAGGACAGCGACCATATCAGAATTTATTTATTTATCAGAAAATAAGGACAACATTGGCCGGTAGAAATAACTTTGCTAAGGTCGTGTTCTCACTAGCGAGTTAATCAGGAATAACGCCATAGCTCAGTATGCCTGATTAAGTCTCTAGTGAGAACCGACCTAATATTGATATTATCTACACTATTAAGCACCGGTATGTCTTTGACCAGTCAAGATTAGAAAAATGATTTAAAAAAATATTGTCACCTTTCCAAAGTACCTACCCATCATATCCCAACCAGCATTACTTGCTGGGGCCCAATTGGGCCCCAGATAGGCTCCCATGTGGGGCCCAGTTGGGCCACAGCCAGTTTTGTCACTGGGTGCCACTCGGGCCCCAACTGGGACAGCCCACAATGGGCTACATATGGGCCCCAACTGGGCCCCACAAGGGCTAGATGTGGGCCCTAACCGGGTACAATAATGGCTACAGGTGGGCTCCACAAGGGCTACAGGTGTTATCAGAGTGGGCTCCACAAGGGCTAGATGCGAGTCCCAAATAGGCTCTGGGATCGGACTGGGCCGGACACGGGCTACAGGTTGGTCGGACGAGGATCCACAAGCTCTGAGTGGGCCCCAAGTTTTGTGGGGTATTCTGGGCTTCATAAGGGCTGCAGCCGGTCCCACAGGGACTACAGATATGGGCCTCCATGTACTATGAATGATATGCTCTTTGAGGCAATGGTAACCTCTGAATAGGTAATGTCATGGCAAAACATCCACCATCGGTTTAGACGAGGCATCCTTTCATTGAGTCAGTCACATAGTTGAGTGGGCAGCCATGGCACGATCACATTTGAGCAATATGGAAAGTAGCAATACTTTCTCAATAATTCAAGTTATCTTCCGGAAGCAAATTTCCATAGAGGTTCCTGATGGTGACCTTTTAACCCCAGCAATAAATATGGGGTTCAACGATTATGAATAAACATTATGGACCATGATCAGTGATGTGTCCAACATAGCAGCTAGATAGACCAAGTTCATGCTATCTACGGTCATAGCGTGGCAATGCGATGATGTGGACCTTTGTGACATGAGGATACTGCGCTTTCAGACAAAGTAGTTTCAAAATACTCAAACAAATATTTCTTATATTACATATAATTTGTCATTCCTGAACTGTAAATGCCAAAGCGGCAATTGAAACAAGTGTGGGGCAGTAAGGAGCAAGTGACCGATTGATTAGATGCCAGAGTTATACTTGCGATGTCACCCGCAATTAGAACATGCCTAACCCATGGTTCATATAAGAATTTGACTGATTCCTCCAAGCACTTTTTAAGGATCATGTCTCATTTTCAAGGTCTTTCAAACTGAGCTCTCTGTAGGGGATGCAGGAGATTTTGCAAATTCCTGAAACGCATTCTCCTGCAGAGCCGATTGATAATCAGTAGCCTTATATTGTATGCAAACTTTACCAATAATTGAGAAAACCGTTTCCTGTACTTTTCATGACTGATACACAAAAACGACCTGTGATTTCCATAAGTTAGGCATACGTCATCAAATACTAGCAATGTATGGATCTGTATGGGTGGGGGCAGTGCAAATGGGAAACAAACTCTTTCCAATGGGAATAATTGGAGAAGCAGAAAACAAAAGGATAACAACAGCTTGAATAAGATATTAAAATGCATTTACTGTTCTGTAAACAAGCAGAAAATGGTGCATATACGAATCACATACAATAACTATAATAATACAACAATGAAACCCATCTGATTGATATAACAGTACCTGCGAAAAATTACATGGTAAAAGACATAAAAATATCTATATGTTTGCACACTGTGCACAAGGCTTATTCTGAAATCAGAATGTTTAAACATATAAATATATTTATATCTTTTACCATGTCATTTTGTGCATGCAGTGTCATTTAAGGTTAGAGAAACTACATGGCAGAACAATATAAATGCATTGTAGAATTGATATAAATTTAGTTGCAGTACAAAGCTTTGTATCGAGGTTGGTAACTACAGACTGGGTAGTAGATTCTTAGCCACAGCCAATTTTTTTTTATAAAGAAGCAAACACACAGCTGTTGAATGACAACCCAATATTCAATAGAAGGATCCATTTCCAGCGTTGGCACGCCCATTTCTAACCAAGCTCTGCCCATGCTGTGCACCTGATGGGATCAATAGAACCCTGAATTGCCGGAATCGCAATATCAAGGTAACTATACAAGTAAGCTGTTGAATGTTTTGAAACAAATTTGACTGATTGCTGGTGAAGGCAACAGTTTGCAGATTCAATGAGTGCTTTTAGCAATTACATCAGAGAGATTTTACCATTCAATATCCTTTCGAATGACAATTTGTGTAATGAATTGAAATTGTGCTACTGCACACTGTTAATGGCTAAAACAATTCCAACTCTCAGACACACCAAGACTGTATGAACAAGAGGCCCAAGAAGGACATGTGGTGTTCACCTGAACCATTAGCACATGGTGGGTAATTTTAGTACAGTAGGAAGAAGGATCCTTCCAGTAAAATTAGGATAAAATCCATCAAGCGGTTAAGGAAGAGATCGATACATTTTGACAATATCAGGTACATTTTTCATAAAAGCTAGGATCTTCACACAAACAATTTACCAAACAGAATTCTGAATTGAAGTCCTAGAGCCCAGCATGCTAGAATCCTAGCTTCCACTCCGTCCAGTCAAAATCCATAAATCTGTTAATTAGATGTGTTTTGAAAATTTCCTTATTTTTCATACAATCTAAGATTTTCACGAAAAAATAATATGGTAATTCTAACCAAATTTGGGTGAAATCCGTCAAGAGGATAAGAAGATGTGTGTTGACGATATCTGGTATATCTTTCATCATAACACCTAAGATGTTCACTCAAATACATAACTAATATCCATTTACAGACAAAGAGAAGACTATTTTTGAAAATTTACCACTGAAATGACAGTGGGAAAATTTCAAAAATAGTCTTCTCTTTTTCTGTAAATGGACATTTCTCAAGACCGTGTTTGGCTGATATGAGTGTTAAAGAGTTAAAACATCAAAGGATATCAATACTGAATGATAAAAACACTTAAATAGGTTGTGTTAACACTGAAATAGATCTATAGCAGGTTGTGTTAGCAGTGCTGCTATGGTAGAGTGATACACATTCAATTCATCCATATGCGAAGTTTCAGTGTTACTTCAAAATAAGTAAATATCAGATTTTCACTGCACAATTCATGTAATGTGCTAGGCGTTTAGGGTCAAAGTCATCCATGCGAATGAACATTTACGCTGGAGCCCTCTGTCTGACGATATCTGCTGATGATGTTACACATTTTGACTGCCATTATAGTCTCGACATCAGTTCTAAATATATTTTACAAGACTGCCATTGCTCAAGATGTCCAGCAGAGACCAGCCACAACCGTGGTGATTCCCAATGATTAATCTTGCGACTGTTTTATCAGATTGGTTCAAAACTTCATAAGTAAATCGAAGTAGGTTTGTGAAAGAACCCTGTCGAAATGGATGATGGGTCAGAAATCCAGTATATATGTGTGCCAATTACAAGTAGTGATACGAGCTGTGGCATTGAGTTATACATGTTATGAACCAAATTTAACTCGTTTTCAAGATTATTGATTACATTCTCCTTAACATATCATCATACTATGCACCATTTACATAGCTCTGGCTAGCATCCAGAAAGCGCAAACTACAGCATGCTCTATGCTGAAATGTACAATTATCTGGTATTGTCAACAGGATTGTATTTGCATATGTAAATGCTTCGCTGGACACAGCAACTGATCAAATGCCTGGTGATGAAACCATCTATGGTTGACATGTTGCCTGAAATATAAACAAAATACAACATGTATGTTCTAAATAAAAAGAATCACAACATTAGCAATCGCAAGAAAATCCAAATTGTTGCAGACTAAGATACTATTCTTTTTTAATTTACCACTGGAATGACTCGCTCTGTCATTGAGCCAGTCATTCCAGTGGTACACTCTCTAAAATAGTGTTCTTGGCCAAGAAATGCACATTTCTCAAGTTTGAAAGCCACTCTAAATGCTGGTCTTTGATCAGTATGACCATTAACCCTTTAACACATAGGATATCTACTGGATATAATACAAATAAATATGACTGGAAGCCATTGCTGCCTAATGGCTGCCTTAGGCAGCAACAGCTTTCAGTCATATTAATTTCAAAATATTGGACAAAATATGATACATATTGCAAGGAATGTACTTGGACTTGTCGTTGAAAGGGTTAACCCTTTCATGGTGAAGCCGACCAAAACCAGTCTGTAGTGGACTAGTGGTCTTGAGGAATGTCAATTTGTGGGCCAAGAGAAGACTATTTTTTAAAAGTGTAAGACTGGCTTGGGAACTGAGTTAGTCCTTTCAGCGGTAAGTTTTCTAAATACTCTTATTATACCAAACGACTGACGACCGACTGAGAGACAACTATCTTTTTTAAAGTTTACCACTCAAATGACTTGCGCCGTCATCGAGCCAGTCATTCCAGTGGTAAAATTTCAAAAATAGCCTCCTTGGCCAACAAATGATATCATATTGTTTACAGCTGAGAGGAAATTTTGGCTGAACTATACTTTTTAGTTAGATTGCTTTTTAAACAGATGGGTCAAGCAATTCGGAAATGTAAAGATATGGGTCGTATTATATACAGTCATAATTTTTCATAGTGTATGTAGTGCAAGTTAGGGTAAGGCTTTAGCCTGGTCAAACGAAGAGACTGGTGTTGTTCGACCCACTGCCTAATAGTGATAATATATACCTGTAGCATACCTCAAATTTTTGACTTGGGTGTACCAAGTCCTGCTTTCTTGAGGTCACCTCGTAGCACGCTTAGCAGATTTATGCAGTGGCGTCATCTCCTGGCTTTGTATTTGCTGGCTCCGAGTAGGGCGAATTCGAAGGCTCTCTGTGCACGTGTCTCTTTTGGCATCCTAAGCACATGGCCAAACATGGACCATCGGTGTCCAATGTTGGTGCATAGGTGTTTGCGGTGGCAGGCATCGAATTTGTCTAGAGCTACCTTCGGAGCTTTTAGATTAAATTGTGTACTACGAAATTACTTCATGGTATAAATCTTTTAAACTCAATACTTCATTAACGTATTCATATACATATGTAAACATATGGCTGTCATTTTGGGGTCGAAGCTATTACATGCAATATGCCAGGACATATCAACAGCTATCGGAATGTGGTGAATGTGACGAATGTGAACCAACTATCTTACAATCGTGGCATATGTCGATTATATAACTACATACTATGAAATTACTTGGTGGTAGAATCGTGCAATATTCCGTACAACACTATAAAGAGTTCTATATGTAAATATGTTTGAAAGCAGAATGAAAACAGATTATGCAGATATTGGTAATTAAAATAGTAAATTATTGACTTCTGATAACTGTTGGACGCAACTAAATTACATATTGCGAGATTACTTTATGGTAGACTATTTTTAAACTCGACATTTTAAAAGTGCATTCATATACCTATCTAAACACATCAGTGGAATTCTGGGACAGAATCTATTGCAGACAGTAGCATACTGAAAACCGTGGATCTGACAAATTACTTCGCTGTAGAATTTCTTTTGAATTGGCAATATTATGTGTCTGAAATACTGGGGCCGAATGTATTACAGACAGTAGAGCACTGAAAAGCATGTATCAGATACAATTTTCACAAGTTTTCAGTAAGGATTTGCATACTATGAAATTACTTCATCTAGAAATCTTTTATATAGCTAGCATAATCAAACTCAAGTCTATGTGGATGAAAATCTGGGGCCGAGCATAACCTACAGACAATAGGGCAGTGAAGAATGTGAATTGGCTAAAATTTCAGCTAATTTTCAGTATGAAATTGTGTACAACGAATTAGATTACTTCATGGAAAACATGTTTAACTCAATACTTCATTAGCATATTCAAATACATATCTAACCATATGGGTGGAATTTTTTAACTGAGCACATTGCAGGCATTACTAACTTAGCACATTCATACCCTTTCTGTTGATTTCTGTATCTAAACCACCTGCTACAATGTTATTGACGGCCGTTTTGACTGGAATTTCAGAACATCAGTTATCTATCCATAGTGCTAAATAATTGCATGCATAGCTCTTTTCCCAGTGAAGGATTAAGGACAATAAATTACTAATGAAAATCCCACGTACATTATTTTTAGCGAATTTTGTCTACTTTTTCATGCTCTACAATATTATTATACATGTTTTACATATGACGTCATAACCAACTAAGTGACATGTATGCTGACATCATAACCATTATGTCATAAATGCTTGTATTTGGCCAGTCTTTAACTCTTAATAGTCCAACATGTTGTAAGAATTGTATGTTTTTGCTATTTAATAAACCTGCTGTTTTATATTTAGAAACTAATTTGACTGGTTGCTGTTGCTGCCGTAAGCAGCAACAGCATCCACTCAAGTTAGTTTCAAAATATTACCAGCTTAGCTACAATATTTGACCTTTCTTGCTAAAATATGTGCTCACTTATTACCAGTGATTCGAACGCTTAGGCTACCTTTTACAGCTCATAAATAAGTTAATATACCCACAAAATATAAACTGAAATTCTGTCTTGTTTTGCAAACATGTTATTTTATTTTTTAGATGTTCTATATCATCGATTTTACAGTACAGCTCATACATGTATATAATTTACTATATTAACAAAGAAAAAGATCAATTCTACCTTGTTTTGAAAACGTGTTAATTTATTTTTAGGTCTTCTATACCAAACGGTGTCAGGGTTCGAGGAAACCGAGATATTGAAAAACTCGCTTTAACCATTATCTTGCTGGTTTCAAAGGCCTAGTTGTTTCACGGCCAGTACAAGAAAGATTTGTGTAGATTATGTTAGCAATAATGCTGAAAGTTGTCTACATGTATGCAGGAATAGCTTACGGCAGCGGTTTCCAAAATGATTAGAAGTTATCATAATTTAGATGTACAGAAATATGTGGAATGTCAGCAATGTATGAGTTAGGTTTTAACACATTTCTGTAATTCCTAACATCCTTCCGGATTACCGTATTTCCCCAATTTCTTTTTTTACCGTAGTTTTGTAGTTCCGTATTTTGCATGCTATTTAAGCATAATTTCTATTCCAATTACCAATAAAGGATTTACTTACTTTTGAAGGCTATATACACAGCTAATTGTCTGCGTCAGATGGCAGGCAGTCAGTCCGCCAGCCCCCCTAGTGAGCGTATGCGAATGAGCGATCTAGCCAATATATATCCTAAATCTATGGCTACAATCTAAAAATAAAGACGCGCGAAATCTCTCTCTCTCTCTCTCTCTCTCTCTCTCTCTCTCTCTCTCTCTCTCTCTCTCTCTCTCTCTAGTTAGCGGTTGGCGACCACAATCCCTTGCGCAAAATGGCCGCCCCTATGGGCAATTCTAGACACAAGCACGTATAGGCTTGACCGCTCGAGCAGCCACGCAATAAGACGAGATCGCTCTGAGGGTGTGCATGCGCAAAACGGACATCATAGAGCGACGTAAAATAACCAAGTCCGAATCAATCTTGATTTTCGAAAACTGCATATGTCAAAAGTTTTGAGATTCAAAGGAAGAAATTCTTTTGGTGCACTGGATGAGACCCATAGAAGATATTTCTTGATTTCCGTAAATTCAATTGAGCCCAACTGGGCCCCATTCAGAGCCCACGCAATAGCCCAGTCAGAGCCCTAGCCCAGTTGAGCCCAGTCATCCCTCTCGAAACCCAACTGGGGCCCGGGTGGGCTTGCAGGCTGGGATGACGTCATAATGAACTGCGTGATGTGTACAATGGCATTATAATGAATGACGTCGTGAATGACGTCGATAAGTACGTCACGAACGCATATTTGAAGAAGGTATATGCGTTGTTGTACAAATTGTTTGCTTTTACTATTTAATAAATATTCTGTTGAATATTTTGAAACTAATTTGACTGGGCGCTGTTGCTGCCAGCTTCCCTATATAGTTTTCAGGAAATTGATAGCTAGAGCATTTGGGGGATCGATCAATCCCAACACGACGAGCTGTGGGTGGAGCTTAGCTAGTGATGGGCGGGGCATGGCTAAAAATGGAAAGGTCCATTATAGACCTATGTGCATTTCGTCATATTTTGTAAAATGTTCTGTTGAATATTTTCAATATAATTGGAATGGAAGTCATTGATACCTTATATCCAAACAATGCAAGAGGACGTTTTTATTTGATTCGGAAACGTCCGAGTTATTTCTCAGCTGTAGGGCCTACTGTAGCATGGTGTTTTAAAGAGCATTAGATGTGACATTTTTAAGAAGGACTTTCATTAGCATATTTGATCAGTATAATTTATTATCTGGTATAAATCACGCCTGATGATACGATGTTTCTGCCTCTAAAAGAGACCATTCCCTACTGCTTTACAGTTGTCATGAAATCCATGGACATAAATATACCTGCGACAGGTAAGTGCTTGTGAGCGGAGAGACACCGTTCCGTGGAACGGAAATCTACGACTCAGGCCGAGTTCTCACTAGAGAGTGAATTCTGAATAACGCCATACGTCAGTATGCCCTTATTCAGGATTAAGTGTTTAATGAGGACACGGCCTAAGTTTCGTTTGGAAAAGTGTATGTTACAGGGCTAGTTAACAATTTATTCCTGAAGTTGCACGCGGTATAAATAGTTCACCATCCTGGTCGACGAAACAACCGGTTACAGAGTAGTCGAGGCTGCTATGAACACACGTTCTTTGAGCGTTGGACTGTTGGTGAACCCAATTGTTACTGATAGAGTCTCTATCATAGAGAAGGAGTGGTGATTGACAGAGTGAATTTATCTTGTTTTATTACTGTTGAACTTGGGACAACAGTGCAGAGGTCAACACTCTATAAATACTGACTTAGAAAGAGAGACTGCCCTAGAGCTCCGAAAGAATAAATGACCCAGAAGGTTATACATGATTTTGTGCCACGTAGCTTCTTCCATGAACCTTTTCAATTTTAGCTATGCCCCGCCCATCTCTATCTAAGCGCCATACACACCACGCTCGGGTTAGAATCGATTGATCTCTGAACTCTCTGACTATCAGTTTCCAGAAAACTATGTAGGTAAGCTGTTGAATATTTTGAAACTGATTCGACTGGGTGCGCCCAGTCAAATTAATTTCAAAATATTCAACAGCGTGTTTATTAAATAACACAGACATACAATTCGTGCAACGTGTCGGACTATTAAGCGTTAAAGACGGACTATTTCGAATCATTCATGGCGTCATGATTATGACGTCAGCATCCACGTCACATAGTTGATTATGATGTCATATGATGGATGGATAAACTTATTAATTTATGAATTACTACATGACCTGTACAGCATCACAATTATGCTGTTAAATTAATGGACTGATTTGATCTGCAACTCGTGTATCATTATGATCAAATACGGCACATGTTAGCTGACATCAAATTAAAAAATTTGGAAAGTGCGCGATAAACTGCTTGAATTGAATGTCTCTGATGAATTTACATATTAATAAGCATTTTGTGGAATATTTAGAAACTAATTTGACGGGGCGTTGTTGCTGCTATGGACAAATTAGTTACAAAACATTCAACAGTTTACTGTAATGGTTAACTTGTGGCTTAGATCCTCGGAATTCAGGTTTCAATGTTTCAAATTGATCCCAATACGCGCAAAATGTGGGTGGCACTGGTGATACCTGGAGTCAATCACTCAATGATCTGAAAAGCGTAGATCCCTCATGACCCTCGCAAAAGGGGCATTTCAGAGTTCAGTATATTTCTCGCCGATCTCGTTTATACGAGAATATCATATTACTAACAAAGTCGTATTTTCTGGTGTTAATTCCATTTCCTAGTCAAATAAAATGCCAGGTTAATACACCCAACCAAATTGTATTTACAATGAAAATATAGAAATTCAGGTCATGAGTGTTCGTTTCTGCTTTCGCCTACCAATCAGTAGATATTATGCTACTGAAAAACTTAGAAACATCTTTGTTCGGCCTTTCTCCTGATTACTGAAACAAATTAGAGACACGCCATTATGTATGCTGGCAGGGCATTACAGACCGTTGTGATTGGATCGGGCAGTAGCCAAAAGAATGAGAAGACCACTGAGAAACGTCACGATCTACTGATAGTTGTTGACAAATGTAGGAGATGAAATAAACACATCCGCTGAACAGCTGTTGCTCAACCTGCTGCAATGCATTAAAATCTTAAAATACCCAGTCATGCTGGATGGCGGTTTATTGAACCCGCATCACAGGTAGTCTGAACAACTAGCCCCCCCCCCCCCCTACAGCTCCCCCTCCCCCACCCCCGGATTTAACCAGTATTCCTGCTCGCTGGAACTGCTCTAGTAATTTACCTGGCCTCTTGCCTGCCTCCGCGGTGATAGACTCAAGACTCACTTAGACAAGTGCACCCTTCTCCAAAACTTCAACGACTGGGGTTTAGATGCACATAAATAACTTCTTCTCTAACTTCTTCTTCAAATCCGTAAATGGAACCACAGAACGGCAGCTAGTGTTAAACGTATTCGCTAGCACACTGCAGTTGCGCTAACTTAGTTTATTTTGACGAGCTTTCACACATAAAAGCTCTTCCACAGGATATAATGAAGCATATTTATGTGCGAAGGCTCGTTAAATTAAACTAAGTTAGTCTTAAAAGCATTACACCGTGAGTGACATTTAACCTGTGTTCGCTATTGCTGGTCTGTTAACAGGACAATGTCTGCTCGATGTTTTAACATGATCATTATATCTGGCGGTACAGTTCCGAATTCACACTGTTGAGTCCATTCTCCGGACCAACGAACGAGTTTCTTACAAACACGGCATAAGAACCTTTCCAAAAGCAGACGGATAACCAGGGTGCTTGATTACTTTCGCAAATGTTACCAGTCAAAAGCAAGTAAAATACGTAGGGAATATCATTCCTGATGGTGACAGACTACCAGCTATTAGAGATAGTGGTAACCGTTTAGGGAACAGTATCGGTCTTATGAGTCTTTGCGAACGTGAGAAAGCTAAAGATGATTGATTCGCCTTGCCACCGTGGACCACTGACGTGATTTCTTCATGCATAGCATTGGAACAGCGTCTGGGGCAACTATTATCATATTGGCGGCAACAATATCGTTGATACCTGGGCTCTGATATTCCCACTAGAATATCTCAACAGATATCCAAAACGGTTGGCAGCACGTGGTCTGACATCTGTAAGGACAATGCCATGGCCTCCTAAGTAAACCTAACAAAACACAACTTTCACTCAAGGACCAAAGTGGGATAGCCCGGTTATGATGAATCCGACGTTCACGATCTGCAGCATGTGGGACACACGCCCCAATTTTTTTTTTTAATGATTTGCGAAACCTAATAATTTAGGGTTCACGCCGACGTTACAGTTGTTGCCGTGACAGGATCGCCATCACTTTGACGTAAGAAACTACGTCGAAGACATGGTTAGCAACACCCCACCCAATTCGAATGGTTGTTTACACCAATGACCACGTAGAATGCGCATGCCTACGATGGATAATATGGGAGACAATGCCTCTATATTCCAGATTTTATTTTAGCTATGAATGCGTTGCATATGTTCTGCTAGCCTAGTTGCGTGGCTATAAAAGATGAAGTGCCTATAATCCAGTAATGAATTCTAACACAATAACGCTCGCATTTAAACAGAGTATGGCACTGCGTATGTTGACAAAAAATTAACCAGCTGCTATGAGCAGAATGTAGGGCCTATATATGGGTTTATGTGAATAAACGTTTCTCAATTACTCTTGAGATAAAAGGTAGGTAGCCTCGTTAGTGTGTACGTATAGACAGACTGTTTAAGATTAACTAATGATGTGTTCACACAGCTAATCAGATGTAAGTCTAATCGACCACAAAATGTCGTTTTAGTCATGCAAGCGTTCACATTTACACAAGTTATGACGAGTAAACAAGGTTTTGTGGACTTGCTTCTGATTAGCCTTCCTAGTGTGAACACCGCCTTAATTTATTTTAACGAGCTTTCGCACAGAAATGAGCTACATCGAGTGACCTGATAAAGCATATCTGTGCACGAAAGCTAGTCAAAATAAACTAAGGAGATATCCAGACTATGAGGGCTAATCAGAAGTACGTCCGGTCAATCACAGACATTCATGTTACTCATGTAAACAGTCACTCACATTATGTTATGACAAATAAGCGAATCAGATCAGACTTACTTCAGATTAGTCATCTAATCTGAACACCGCATTAGTTAGTCTTAATATGTACTACCGTTGAATCCTGTTTTATTGTCAATTAGGGCCACACGTGTGTCTATATCACGTTTATGTCAAGGTTGTTATGCGTCGCAGCACCTCTCGAGTGGACACCGTGTAAGCCATCAAAAGGGGCCCACTAAAGACAGGTGGTCGCTTAATGCAACGCATTTGCTCTGCTAAATAGCTCTTGTGGACGAAGTGGTAGCGGTCGTATGACAGGATTGGTTTTTGCTGTTTTCTATATACTTCAGACATCAATCCACATATGACAACACAAGTATGGCTTGTGATCCCGGAGATGTGTACACTCATGCGCTATTACTCATTAGAAAATACCGACGTCATATCGACCGCCATGTATCCTGGTTAAAAGATGAATAGTGCTTTACACCGTTTTAATTGTTAATGCGGCGGATCATCTTGGTTAATTAAATTACTAATAGGTGTGGCAATATGTGCTATGATAATGATCATTTTGGAAGCGTCTGCTAAATTTGATTAATTGGTCATGTATAACAGTAGCAAAATAGATACGCATGAAATATCCAAAAATGACTAAAATACTGATTTTAGCATTTGACATTGACACATGGAAATGGCGCTTGATGCTCATGAAACCGATTCCACCAGTTTGACCACCCAAAGAACTATTATGATAGCGCCCACGTTTGTTTTAATTGGCCAAGTAGAAGCAGGGATATGCGAGGAATATGACATGAATTTTGATTCTGTTGACTGATCTTGACATTTACTCTTGAACTGTTGACTCTCTAAGAATGTCATGAAACCTATTCCATTTGTTTGACCACGGGAAGATTATCGTGATAGACACCGAGTGTGTCTTAACCGGGCAAGTAGAAGCAGACTGTAGAGGTATACAAGTATCGGACATGGGTTCATTTTCGATGACGGTCATCGTGGATTAATGCAAATGAGATCGCTCGCCAGCTCGGTGTCATTTTTTCAATGGTTCACCATACAGAAAGGTTTCTATAGGCCTACATATTGATGAACAGGCGTAAAAATTCGGACAGGCTCGGTCAAAATGGCACTATCGTAGCAGATTTGCGCCCACAACCGCCTACTATTACGCCTACTACTATGATAAGTGAGGTGTGTTTTATGGATGACACAACCAATCTCTTGAGAGAGAGAGAGAGAGAGAGAGAGAGAGAGAGAGAGAGAGAGAGAGAGAGAGAGAGAGAGAGAAAGGGGAGGGAGGGAGAGGGAGAGGGGGGAGGGAGGGAGAGGGGTGGCTGTGGTGAGGGATGGAGGGATGGAGGGAGGGAGGGAGGGAGGGAGAGAGAGAGAGAGAGAGAGAGAAAGAGAGAGAGAGAGAGGCTATATGGTAGTCCAGCAACCAAACATCACACATGTAGCAGCTTGACAGGACGGAGAAGTGCTATGAACGGGCGAGTGTGTATGTGAATTGGCGGACACCGTGATATATGATATAGAAATACGCATTCATTCTAACATTTACAGATATTTCAGAGAAGTAAAAGATCAAGTTTTCGTATTCTATTTGCTTCCAGACTTTTATTCTGAATGGAAAGGCTAGATACTAAAAGTAATTGACCTTTCCAAGTTTATCCATCCATCATATGACGTCATAATCAACTACTGTAAGTATAGGATGACGTCATAATCATGATTCGAAATAGTCCGTCTTTAATACTTAATAGTCCGACGAACTGTATGTCTTTACCATTTAATAAACATTCTGTTGAATATTTTGAAATTAATTTGATTGGGCGCTGTTGCTGCCATAGGCAGTAGCAGCGCCCAGTCAAATTAGTTAGAAAATATTTAACAGCTTATTTGTATAGTTTTCTGGAAATTGATAGTCGGGGAATTCAGAGATCGATCGATCCCAAAATGAGCGAGCTGTAGGCGGAGCTTAACTAGGGATGGGCTGGGCATAACTAAAGCTGGAAAGATCGATTGTTTGGCGTGTGATACTGTGTGGCGCACACCACGTAGTCTGCGAATAACACATGGTGACGTACGTCCATAATTACAAAACAATGACAAAATCCAATAGCATCAAGCATTAAATCAACTCATGCATAGATGAAATAATTACAGTCAAACCTGTTTATAACGGACGTTGTATGGATCATAAGATAATAGCTTATTTTAAACGAATTGGGGCCATATGCTGGTCGTTCCATAGCGCTAAGGTATACGCTTGTGCCCATTATAGGAAGGTTTCACTCTAAATGATTAGCACATTTCTGGCACTGGCTATATTAATAATCAATTACATCCGTGTAGTATTATAGCGGAGGAATACATTTCTCGCTATGCCACGGCCATTTCTAGAAAAAATCTATCCACTTTCTATGCGTGTAGGAATCATTTTGAAACTTTGAAATCTTAATTCCCTGAATCCCAAATTCACCGTAAAATACAGGTAGGCTGTTGAATACTTTGAAAATAATTTGCCTGGGGATGTTGCTATCTATCGCACAACAGCACCCAGTCAAATTAATTTCATAATAGTCAACTCTTGACGAGCTTCACAAGCTTCATGAGAGAGCTATACGTCAGTATGATTGTGACGTCGGCTAACTAGTCTAAATTCATTGGTCAAAGATTTGTGTGTCTGTAATACACGTGGTTCTTTAATACAGGTGGTCGATACATCATCCGTTTTTGTTAACTATGTAACGTTACGATTGGAATGCATGTGCCTTAATTTCAAGAGAATTATACAGGGCAACTGTTGAATGTTTTGAAATTAACTCGACCGAAACCTAATGCTCATTATCCAGCTACAACTTCCAGTTAAATTACTTTCACAATATTGCCTAGAATAGGCCTACTCCATATATCTTAACGAATTTGCCGTTTTAGTACTGTAAGTGTTAATGAGTTACAAACCACGTGTCTTAGAGAACCACCTGCCTTGGCGAATTTTGACAACTTACTTGTACTGAGAGACAATCTCTTTAATGGACGGCTCGATTTCTGGCTAAGCTCCGCCCACTCATTGCACGTGCTTGAATCGATTTGAAACTTTGAAACATGAATTCCGAGAATCCAAATTTCAAGGTAACTATACAGATAGGCTAAGCTGTTGAATATGTTGAGACTAATTTGACTGGGGGCTAGCAGCAACATTTCCCAGTCAAATTTGTTTCAAAATATTTAACAGAATGTTTATTAAATTGTAAGTTCATCAAAGACATAAAATTAGTTCACTTTCGGGACGTCACGGAGGTACGTCATCTTGATTGTAACGTCAGCTAACATATGACGAATTTAATTATGGCTTATGGCGTCGGATACGTGAGTGACAGATATGGTTCCACCATTATCATTGCGCGGTGGTCCATAAGGTGCTCAATATATTCATGACGCCCTGCGATGTATGCATAGTAGACAGGGGAGACGTGTTTATAGACAGTTGTATTTACGTAATATTAACATAGCACATTTTGATACTGGGACGATATACATGTATACACATACACAATATTTAAACAATTAAAGTATAATTAATTTAAAAAAATCTGGTTTTATGGTTCACTCTCTGCCAACACGTGCGAGGGGGGGGGGGCATACAATAAGTAGCTAGTGAGTCTTCAGTGGAAATTTGACATCAACCGTCGAAATAGAGGGTTTCCTCTCTAACTATGCCCCTCCCATTTCTATCTATTCTCATCCCTCGTTTTTTACTTTTAGTGGAATCAATTTAAATACTTTGAAACTTGAATTCCCAAGATCTCAATTTCATGGTCATCTGGCATGTATACGAGTAAGATGCTGAATATGTTGAAACTAATCTGACCGGGTGCGGTTGCTGCCTATGGCAGCAACAACGCCCAGTCAAATTAGTTTATAAATATTTAACAGAATGTACACCTGAGGGACTTTTCAATGTTCATGACGGAGTTACATACATCACTAGGTATGGTTACCTTAGCCTACAAGTGACGTAATTGCTTATTACGTTATACGCTTGAGTGACAGACCTGAGCCCTCCATCATCTAAACTTGTAATGGCCCTTTAGTGCTTAGCTTACAAACACGTTAGCGCCGTAACCCTTGAAAGTCCAGTGTCTCAGTTTCAAAACAACAGAATGGCACAGTTTTTAAATATTTTGAAACAAATTCGACTGAAACCGGTTGCATGCACCTCCTAGCTAAATTGGTTTTAAAATATCCAACAGAATCGTCCTTATATTACAAAGAACATGCTGCGTCTGGTATGTACGGGTTAAAAGTTTAAGCCAGCAATAAATTTAATAAAACTCGCTTTAGATCACAGTCATCAGTTTCAGTGTTCAAAATTATGCTGCTTGTTTAACTGGAAATTAGTTACATTTATTGACGCTTAACCCCTACCATTCTGACGTCACTATTCTATCTTTTAGCAATAGGAGAGAAACTGGTTGATATTTACTAAACAATTTTGGTGGACGATGCTCCTGACTACGATAGCAACATCTTCCACCAAATTTGTTGAATAATGAACACCAGTTAATCTTTTAATTTAATTTTAACATGTAAGTTTTGACATTAAGCTTTAAGATAACGTACATTCACAGCAAAATGTTATTGCCCGTTCTTCGAGTATCCAGTGCTCCTCGTAGTGAGTCATGGGGGAGTCTGATCTGGGTACTGGAACGCATTGTCTCGGGTTCCTCCTAAGGACTTTCACGGTGAAGGCTTTAGCCCGACAAGGAAACATTTTAAACCAGCATCTTGTGTTGAGACATAACACGCCACGGAGGTACCTCGGGTAGTAGTCCGAACCTAAATCTTTCCAGTAGACCCGCGAGTCACATTGCCATGGAAGCGAGTTTGCTTTTTCTGTCCTTCTCTGGCTTATTCTTCGCTTTGTCCGTGATCTTACTAAATCTGTTCTTGAGGGTGTGGCTGTGGATCGCACACGTTTAATAAATTGCTCATTACTGGGAAGATTCTGTTTATTATTATTGTCACTGAGATCCTTACGAAGTTTATATAAAGCACTATCCGGAAGATCTCGTCTGAAACCGTTCTCTACAAAGAATTCACGATGTTTAAATCCGTGAGGGTGCCGATAAGATGCTGCTTTATGCTGAAGCGGCCTCTGCATCAACCCTAATATTCGTGATTTGTCCAGTTTCTGATACGGTTTACCTGTCGCCATATATCGCGGGTTAAATGCGTTTCCTAGTAACGCTCTAAGATGTACGTGCGTCATGTGTGGACATGTAATTTGAATGTTTCTATTAACATTTTCTTGCTGCGTACTTGGTGTAGATGATTTCCATACTTCGTGCTTTGAAAACGTGGTGTGAGCCGATAGAGTTGTGCTAGGTGACGTTACCTTTGTCGCGGACGTTGATACAGATGTGGCCATACTGGAAGTCGGGTTGCCACGAGTTGGGACGATTAGCTTCCGACCATGAGATGTCTCGTTGGCGGGCGTCACGACCTTGTCTTGCGATGGCCGGCTTGTTAACGTCAAATAGCTGGCACTCTCTTCTAAGGAACTAGATCTCATTAAACAATCCTTGGATTTTTCATCGCACCGGGAACTGGTTGCATTTTTTATAGCCTTTGTCTGATGATGATTACTTCCAGTTAGGTTCTGTCCTGATAAAGCTGTGCTATCGTTAACGTGTGTAATCCGACCGCTATCTCGCGTGATGCGGCTATCGACAGTTGAGTTCGTCTCGTCGACCATGCGCCTTCTTAGTTGGGCACATTCACATACACACAATATACATATGAAATATAGAACAATTAATACCGTGCAGAGACTGTTCTGTCTCTGATCGGTCACATGTGGTAGCAGCATCTTTCACGTGACATAAGCATATAACGGTCATTGATAAAACATAGCCTGCCGTCAGTGACGCAATCCAAACAATATCATCACGAATATATATTTTAAATCATTTTACTTTACGTAGCGTATATGACCAAGATTTGTTGGATTAAACCGTTCACTGTTCAGTTCTTATCGCAGAAACCATTTAAATTAAATGTTTACAGACTAAATCACTTTGAATTCGTTAATATTTTTTTTAAATCGCTCCCAAATTAAAATGTACGTGTTTACTCTATTGCGTGTTGTAAGTAAATGGCGTATTCACGTATGGTGTGGCCACGAGTGAATATTGTCAGCGTGATTATTCATTCAGTTATGGCCGACTTGTTGATCCCATTACACCAATCTGATCAACATCACAGCAAGTGTCACTAATGACACACGGGCGTTCACACTTCAATTTCATTCATGATGTGCGCGATACTATAGTCATGCACATGCTCTGAATATTTCAACAACAGTTCGACTGAAATTTGAGACAGTGAAATTTCAACCAAATTGTCTTCAAAATAATCCTCACGACTAGATTGTATAATAGATAACAGATAGGGGGCCTACGATATATAGAATGAAATTGTTTATCTCGTTTTTATTTCTGGTCGCCATTTTTATAAGATTACATCTTTTGATCCAGGCAGAGCAAAAACGAAAAATCACGTATTCTAGGAAGGCCTATGCTGAATATTTTGAAATTAATTTGACTGAAAGGTGTTGCTACCAATGGCAGCACCATCTTCGTGCTATATTAATTTCAGAATACTCAACACCTTTTCTGATAGATCGCCTTGAATTTGAGATGCCAGAACTGGGTTTAGCGGGTTAATATAGGGGCATATGTGAATAGTGGCTTATTATTGTTAGCAAGAAACAAGTAATTCGACCAATCTTAATGCTATCTGTCAATAAGGAATGCTATTATCCCCTCTTGTGTCAAACCCGTTAAAGATCAAACTGACCAAAAATCCTTTTCAGTGGTCTTCAGACATGGCGATTTGAAAAGCCTTGAGAAGAGTATTTTTGAATATTTACCACTAGAATTACTGGCTCGGTAACCGAGCCAGTCATTCTAGTGGTAAATTTTCAAAAATACTCTTCTCTCGGCCTGCAGATAGCACTGGGTAAGCATAAAATTTAATTTTCTTTACCATTAACCATTTAATGGTGAAGCCGGCGAAAAGAATTAAGTGGCCAATTTACAAAAACAGTCTTCTAAAATTAAAATATCTTGAAAACTATAGACCATCAAAATGTTTAATTGATATATCAAGTAGTATTTTGAGCGCTTTGAGGCGCTGTTGACACAAGTGGCGTTAAAAAACTGAACTAAATTTTGCTAACAAAAGTTTTAATTATTGGAAGTGGGAAAGACATCGCGTGCTCACTACATGTCAATAAATAGCAAGCTGCCCAAGAAGCGTGTTTCATTCACCTGCAGCATCAACACTTGAACACGGAACATGCAATATATGAACGTTTTTGTTGGAAATACACAGATTTCTGTACGAACTTAAACATGGAAATCATAAGTTCCAATTTCCAAATGGAATTTTTTTTGAAAAATGTGCCAATATCCATCAACTAGCAATAGGCGCTGTCAAATTTTCATTGATGGATATGGCCATGTTCTTTCATCTATTAACCTTTGCTGGACAAACTTGAATGATCGGTAGGCTACATTTGCCAAGTCTCGGTCTGATCAATTCAGCGGCTTAATTTGGCATATTTTGGTGTCCATGCGCTCCATTTTGGTGTCTGGTAGAAATGAATTTCCCTTGCCCTGAAAAGTTGAGCTCAAAACGGCCGCCAAATGTTTGTGGGCACAAACAACTTTAAACTTGGTATCTTTCTAGGACCTTCTTGACATTATTGGGTGTAAATATTATGTTGGACTCATGCAATGATTTTCAAAAAGTCTGCTTTTCCGTGACCAAATTATTCCCTATGGCAAATGTATTATAGCGTTATTTGAACCGCGTCTTCTTAGAAGATTTAAACAATTGACTTGAAATTTGCACATGTCGAACACCATTTGTTTGTATCCTAGAGCTTCTTTTTAAAAAGCATATTTTATTGTACTAATAATACAACGGGATTGGGCACAATTTCTATTAACGTATCTAGGCTCTCTCCATACATTATCAATAACACGACAAGATTCTCAAACTAAAACGTATATACACTAAAGAGAGAGCGAGAGCGCGCGCTAGAGAGAGAAAGAGGGTGGGGAGATAGACAGAGGGAGGGAGAGGGAGGGAGGGAGGGAGGGAGAGAGAGAGAGAGAGAGAGATTAGAGTGGTAGACGGGGGAGGATGATTTGGAGAGATGTTTTATGGTATACTAATTACAACAACATTATTGTTCAATAACACAACTTTTGTAAAGGCAATCATCTTTGCAATAGTAAATATGATGTTGATATTCTCAACAACAACAAGAGCACGATACAAACAAATAAAAAATAAAATAAAATAAAAAAACTACTAGTTTATTCGCCTTCGCATCACTTCTTCCGATATGGATGGAGTCTTGGAAATATGCTTACGAAAAGTGCATCGCTCCATAAAATAGACAGACATATGTCAAAATCTGACAGTCTGCCTTAAAAAACGATGTACCCTAGTCGCTAGATCCTTGTTCACCTCGGCCGAAAGATTGTCGCTTCCATTTAAAATCACTTCTAGTAAAACAAATGGGCCACCAGAATTTGTCTTTCATCAGCCCATTTTGAACATATCAGGAAGAAATGTTGAGAAATCTCAGTTACATGACAATGAATGCAATCGGGTTGGTATATGAGATGATATCCGTGTAAATCAGCATTTATTTGGCTGCTCGTCAGCAGCTCGAGCTCGTCAAAGCGGGATGCTCGTCAAAGCGGGATGCTCGTCAGCAGCTCGAGCTCGTCAAAGCGGGATGCTCTGGGTTAGGCCTAAATGGATTTCGAGCTATGAAACTTTAACTCTATATCGACGAAGCCGGTCAAATCCAGCCTCTGTAGTGGTCTAGAAGAATGTCCATTTGCAGGCCAGGAGAAGACTATTTTTGAAAATTTACCACTGGAATAACTGGCTCGATAACCGAGCCAGTCATGCCAATGGAAAATTAAAAAAAGTAATCTTCTCTTGACCTGCAAATGGACATTCAATAAGGAAATATTTTTATCTTTTCAACAAATTTAGTCATTAAAGGGTTATATTAATTGAGCAGCTTTATTGTGGTCACAGGCATACAACCTATTTCTTGGACGAGTAGAGATGCGACATTTGGCACAGAGATTGTCAGTGTAGGACTAGTAGATTTTTAAAATACAATCATTAGCACCTATAAAAATCGTTCCACGGTGGATGAATCTGATTTGCTGATCAACTCTATGAAGTCATAATCAATTACGTCCCATCTAGGCAGCTGGCGTAACAATCATAATTGACAGAAATACTTGTTCATGAAGCTGGAATAGTCAGTCAAATGTACAAATGGTATGTCTTTGATGGACCTACTATTTAATAAACATTCTGATGCAAATTTTGAAACTAATTTGACTGTGCGCGTGACAGCAACAGCATCCAGTCAAATTAGTTTAAAAATATTATACAACTTACCTGTATGGGAACCTCGACTGTCTTGATATTGGGATTCTGGGATTTCAGTGTTCGATGGAGCGTATCACGAGCAAAGCGCCGGCGGAGTTTAGCTACAAATGGGCGGAGATTAACTATAAATAGGCAGGGCATAGCTAGGAATGAATCCCCCTATTCCATAATAAGTAATTGTCAACTGTATCCGTGATTCACAATATACGGGGCGTATATTGTGAATCACGGATACATTTATTAGCAAATTAGAGCGCGTCGAATAGCACGACATAGTGAGCGAGCAACTGGTCAAAATCACGAAAACATGTATTCTCAGTGTATCTGATGCGGGTTATATATGCTGATTATAATAAGCTCGGCTATTCAAGCCTTGATGGTGGTTTCATTGACAGGATTCACTTTCCTAAATATTCCATTTATTGCGTAAAAAGCATACAGTATGGTGTCTGCATACAGCACATACAATATATACAATAAAAAACATAAAATACACACGCATTAACAATATATACACAATATAACAGTCAGCATATCTACAAAACAGCAGGATAGGTGGAGAGATACAATGTATTAAGTTATGGTCACAGAGGCCTATCCGAATGCATGGGATCAATAATTGTAGAATGTTGTTTTAGCACGGATGCAAGAACAAAGGGTAAAACCAGTTCAGAGATTTCTGTATCGCCGTTATTGCAGGACATGAGGAATACGAACTTCTCATCATCAATTAATGATGGGAAGTCGCAAAAGGAGCCGAGTGCAATGCAAAGGTTCTGTCTTTCATAATCATAAGCAGAACAATGCAAGATAAAGTGCTTCTCGTCTTCAATACACTCGGATACGCACATCTTGCATATCCTGCGTTCAACTGGTACCTTTTGGTGTCTTCCGAGTTCAATCACCAGGCTGTGTGCACTAACTCTAAGTTTCGTGAAATCCTTACGAATTAAGAGATTTCAAGAATTAATCAGATAGTTTTCCATCGCAAAGTTAAGCTTAAACAATCCATAAGTGTGTAATTTAGCATTTATGTTTGGAAGGTTATCTTTCCAAACGTCTACATATTTGGACTGCATTAAAAGTTTTAATTTCTTAACATCAAATTCCGTGTGACCAACAACCGTGTTATCTCACGTATAGTCAAAACCAAAATAGGTACACAGTTCGCTGATGAAGAAAGGCCAATTACAATTACTCGATATATTAGAATAGGATTCACAATACGCTTTGCGGACTATGGAAGTATCATCTAGTGCACGCAGCCTGTGCCAATATTTCATTGCATGCGCCAAACAGGATATAAGAAGCGTATGATGACCCAATTCGCCGCGGACTGCATCATTGGTTGCATTTCTACGAACACCAAGTATGTATTTAAAAAATTTCATAACAACCCTTTCTGCTGGTAAATTGTCGCAGATTGTTTTAAAGCCATGAGTCCTAAGACCTTTAAGAAAATATGGACCCCAAACTTCGCATCCGTACATTAAAATAGGGGAAATCAATCGCTTGAAGAGAACAAGTCACGTAAATATGTTGGTCCTAACGTTAAATTGCCTTAGTTTGAAAATGGCTTTAGATGCTTGCTCGCAAAGGCGTTCGCAAGCTGTTTTAAAGTTACCAGAAGCAACAAATGCTATACCCGGGTAGCAATAAGTCTGGACTATTTCAATAATGTTACCGTTGTATGTAAACAGATAATTATTTAATAGTTTACCACCTTTATTGAAAATGAGTACCTTAGTTTTTGCAAAATTAACCACCAGGCCCCATTTATCACAATATGCGCTTAGATTATTGAGTGCAGTTTGGAGCCCGGTATGTGATTTAGACAGTAATATGTCAGCGTACATGAGGCAATTGGTAGTTATGTTATCTAGTATGACTGGGTCACACTGCTGAGTCAAAATGTTGGGCAGGTCACGAACATACATGTTAAATAAAAGTGGGCTTAATACACAACCCTGTTTAAGCCCAACACTAGACGGGAAAGGATTACTGTGGTAATTTTGAAGTTTTATGCAATATGAAACTCCGGAATACATGCTCCGTAGCGTATTTAAAAAGTTACCACCTATGCCGGATAATAGTAATTTATATAAGAGAGCGTTCCTGGAGACAGAGTCAAATGCAGATTTAAAATCCACGAAACAGCAAAAAAATAAATATTGTTTAGATGATTTGGCATACCTTTCAATCAAGGTCTTTAAAGCATACATATGATCAGCGGCGCGGCTGTTCTTTTTAAATCCAATTTGTGAATCTGGTAGCAATTTATGCGCAGTAGAAAATGGTAGAGTCTACTATATAAAATACTACAGAACAGTTTGCATAAATTGCTGCCGACTGCAATACCTCGATAGTTACCAGCAACGTGTTTATCTCCCTTTTTGTGTAATGGTGTTAAAAAGTTGCAACGCCCGGCCTCAGGGAAAGCACCATTAATAAGTATATTGTTAAAAATCCTACATATAATAGGAGTCAGTTGGTGCTGTCCGACTTTTAGCTTTTCATTCGAAATGAAGTCAGGGCCTGAGGACTTGCCATTTTTCAGCTTTGAGATTGACGCAATGACTTCATTTACAGTAATTGATTTGTTTAGTTCATTAAAAATTGTGCTCTTATTGGATGCAAGGTAGTCATCCATAAAACTGTGGAATTCACTATTTATTAACATGTTGGTGTTGGTAAGTTGGGTGAAATGTGAGGTCCATTCTGCCATTGGGACATGATTTTGAACAACACTTCCCGATCCTTTAAGCTTATTAAACAATTTCCAGAAAGATTGAGGGTTACGATCATGCAATGTTTCAAGCTGATTCAAAGTACCTTGCTGAAATTGAATTTTGTTACGATTTATAAGCTTCTTGTATCTAGAACGAGTTGATCGGAGTTCTTGAAGAAGCTGTGGACGGAATGGGTTAACACAGAGTTTGCTGCTAATCAATTTGAGCTTTTTCTTCAGCTCAATACAGTCTGGTCCGAACCATTTATTGGTCTTATTCTTGTTTGGCTTAGCAGTTAAGCAGTTAGCCTGCCCAACGACTTACGTTTAACTCCGGCGAGTTTCGCAGTGGTAATATATAATTCCGTAAGAGAGTTGACGGCCAAGTCACTGGTAGTATCATGGGCCAGGTCAATACAAGCAAGTTTTTGGATATGAGATTTGGTCGTCGAATTTCTAGCCCATATGCAAATTTGATGTCATCGCCAGGCGACCACCTGAACGCAGGAATAAATGTAGTGGATGAAACCTCGTCCGCAGGCTTTAAAATGCCAGTTAAAATGATACAGAATAACATGCAGTGAATATAATATGTGTTAAGTTGGTGCACATGAAAGTATTTTGTATGCCACATGAATGCTGGGGAAGTCAGCATGTAGTCAATTGCGCTGGGCTTGCCCCTGTGACCATAACATGTACATTGACCCAGGTAGTCGCCCACAGTCCTACCATTAAGGATCCGGAGGCCAGCGGATCTGCAAAGCTGAAGGAGTTTCTTTCCGTGACTATCTACTGGCGCGAGGTCACGATTGTTTCTGAGAGTATGAACATCTCTTAGGTTATTCAAGTCTGTCAATAGCTCAAATGCTAGAGGGACGCCAGCATCAAAACAGTAGTATGCTTCTAGCTCTGTGCTGGCATTACAATCGCCGCAAACCAAACAGCTGCCCAATTTTGAATATCTAGCCAAGTCATTCTCTAAGGTATCAAAGATGTCATCACTGGCAGAGGGTGATGCCGGACTGACGTACACCACCGCAATGTAGACATCTTCATTTTTATGGCAGAAGTGTTCACAAAACTTTAACCAAGTAATTTCGGTAGATGTAAATGGCAACGCAGATTATACTTAATACAGATTGACATGCCTCCATAGTTCTTCGTTGTATTGCGATATCTAGGGCGGGTGTTAGCCGGGAATGTATAATAGCCAGATAGTGACAGTGAATCAGCCTTACTACAGTGTGTTTCGGTCAAGCAAATGATGTCCATTCTAGAAAGTGACGCGCAAAGATCAGCATCAGACAATTTGCAGACCCGCTGACCACCAACACGTTTAAAAGCGCCATCTATGTTCCAATAGGCTAAGGAAACATTATTAAGATATTTCATTATAACAGGGATATTGTGACCAAGATCAAGAATGAATTTGTAAGCTAGCAATGTGTATAAAATCAAATGTGTAAGTAAGAGATAAAAGTTGTAAAAAAATAAAATAAAATTGCGGCACGTGTACCGATGATAGGCGATACAAGTAACTCCGCTATCACCAAGACAACATCTATGTAATACATGGTAATAAGAATATGAATATCAGTTTCTTTATATGACCGCCTGTATTTAGTGGCCATATTTATAGGTGCCTGAAGTTATTAGGTGTGGGAATGCGTAATAAAACGCAGTTGTATAAGTTAAAATATCAATTGTTAAAAAATGGCAAAGGTATGTATTATTAACAAACATGTGTACCGCATGCGCTCGTACGCACACACGCATACGAGCACAAACACACGCACAAATATACGCCCGCACGCCCGCACTGTCGATCTCCTCTACAGCAACCTCTGTCTTGGTGTCCAAACGACGTCGGCACCCCGAGGCGGATGGCCCCAAGAACACCCGACTTAAGGAACCACTATTCGCTGGCACCAAAAGTTATGCACATTTGAGGAATGGGATGTATACAGATACATTCCATTCTTCTGTGCCCAGACAGTGGCCGCTATAGGCAGGCTCAACCGCGTACGGTATGAGTAGTTGCCGGCGCGCAAACATAGGAGGCATACGTACCACTAATATGTTTTGTTAACAATCTGAACAGTAATGCTCAATTAAATCATTTATAGAGTCACAAATAATTTGTATGAGACTATTGGCCGATTGCACACCTATAGATCAGTTAAGCCAGAGTTACCCCTTGAGCGGCGGCTCACGTAAGCACGGCTTAGGACGGGCTTGAGTTGAGATCAACTGAGAAGGACTTCGCTTGCTGACCGGCAAACTGAGCTTGGATTGCGTGAACTCAGCTCAACCCCGACATCGTGTCTGGTTCAATCATTTTCGCAATGGCAGGTAAAGCGAAAAGTCCCAATTTTACCGAGATAGAAAAAAGTACTATATTTGAATTAGTAGAAACGAGAAAGGAAATTCTAGAATCTAAACTGAATGACGGAAGAAATGTCTGTAAGAAAAATACTGAATGGAGCAAACTTTGTGAAGAATTTAATTGTCGTCTTGGAGTGAATCAAAGATCGGTTTCACAATTGAAATCTCTATGGCAAAACCTTGAAGCTAGGACCAAGGCTGCTGTAGCCAAAGGAAGCCTGGAGACGAAGAAGACTGCAGGTGGACCGCCGGAAAAAAAATTGGACACATTTTCAAGCAGCATCTCGGAAATGCTTCTGCAGCAAATAAACAGTTTGCAAAATCCCTTTGATGATGACGTAAGCTTGCCTGGGGATGAAGAAGATGCAATTGCTGACATACATGAGGTAGGTAATGATGACTGCAACAGAAGCAGCAGCAGCACAACCACCACCACTACCACCACCATCAACACCACCATAGCCACCAACACCGCCGCCACCACCACCAACAGCAACAAGAGCAACAGCAATAACAGTAGTAGCAACAACACCAACACCACCACCGCCAACAACACTAATACTAACACCAACACCAACACAGCCATCAACAACAACAGCAACAACAAAAATAACAGTAGCGGCAGCAGTAGTACCAACACCACTAACACCATGGTCCACCACCACCACCACCACCACCACCACCAACAACAACAACAACAACAACAACAACAATAACAACAGCAACAACAACAGCAATTGGAGCAATGGTAGTGATAAGAGACTGCCTTCTGGAATTACCGATGATGAAAATGACAACAATCTTGATATAAAAACAAGTGCGATGCGCCGACCGACCACCAGACCGACCGACCGACCGACCGACCAATCAATCGTCATACTAACTTATACTAGTTGTTGCCCGCAACTAAAAACAATACCACTATAACCATGACAATACGAACAGATGGGTGAGCTAACCTGTAAATACGTCCGATGAATCTGGCATGGAACTAATAGGCCTAAGTGTTGTTTATCGAGAAACAATGTTGTGATAAGATGTTTGTGTCTATGACAGCAACAAATTTCAGCAACATTATTTCGGAAGCTGCTTAAAATGCATAATGTGTATCTTGGTGTTTTGACATTTTATGGATATGTCGTCAACATCATCTAAATAACAATACATATATTATTAAATAGTAATTTTATGTTAATATTTTCAGAACAACGCTAATCCATCAGCTTCATCGGCGCAGCAAGACGGTTCAACAGCATCATCTTCACTGATATCGTCATTACCGTCAGCTAGTACGCGCCCTACTTGTAGCACTGATCTGCGACGTGACAAAGATAAACGGTCGTCTCCACAAGGACGTCGGGACCAGGTGAAATCTAGACTGCTAGAAATGGTAACATTGGAACATGAGAGAAAAATGCGTATATAAGACCTAAAAATATATACGCATTTTTCAAAACCAATATGTCCTAAAAGAGGACATATTGGTTTTGAAAAATGTAAATTGGAACGTGATGTAGGCCTATGTTTAGAGCGCAGTGATAGTGGTGCCTGTGCAGCTGACAGGGAGCCAAATAAAATGAGCAATAATCATAATTTGTGGCAGCCATTCTGACTCTGATTAATTAAGACTATATTATTTATTAATTTGTTTAAATCCTTATACGCATCCACATATGTTACTGTAATTTAAGAATACATACAATCAAATCATGTTGTTTTGAAAAGAATTTAACAAATGTTGTTTCATATGACTAAATTGGTACTCTCTTGACTATTTTGCAACTAATTTGATTTAAAAGCTCTTTTTCTTAGGCTGCAACGTCTTCTATGCCAAATTAATTTAAAAAAAATATTACACATTTAAAAGATATTGCTTACATCATATGCAATTATTACATGTATCGATCAGTCCAAACGCATTATGGTGGATTGTATTTGGTGATGGTTGTGGAGGTAGTGTGGGAGGGCATAGCGTAGCAGGGATGGAAATCTAGATAAGGGGTGTGTGGTAGCGTGGTGGGGGGGGGACTGTGTGGGTGTGTATAAGATATGGTAGTTTTATTTACCCTACATTATCCCTCACGAAAGTTTCAAATCAACATTGCTCTCCTTGGTTTGCAATTTGCAATGCGGGTACCGGCACATCTGCTGGCCCAGCATCATCTCCATTAGGCAAAGGGACACCTGCTTCTCTTGAGATGTTGTGAAGAACGGAACAGGCGACGATAACTGTTAGGTTGGTCTTAAGCTTTAGTCTTAGTTGATATCGTAGGCACGGGAATCGACGTTTCCAGATACCAAATGTATTTTCGATGTTCACCCTTGCATTACTCAATGCATAGTTATAACGGCGCTCTTCCCTGTTGGTACAGTTAAGAAGAGGTGTCATGAGATATTGTCTGAGAGGATAACCATTATCACCAACCAAGATGCCATCAATTTCCCTTCTTTCAAGTCGCGCACAAATATTACTGTTTTCAAATATCCTGCTATCATGAGTACTACATGGACATCTGGCAACGACGTTTGTAAAATTATAATTATTGTCGCAGATTGCTTGCACATTTATGTAAAAGTAACCTTTCCGATTTCTGAACAATTCTGCAGTGTTCCTATCTGGTGACTGTATAGGAATGTGAGTACAGTCTATTGCTCCAATGATACCAGGTATTCTGCTTTGCAGCATAAAACTCATTTGCACCTCTCGTAACGTTGCTCGGTGGGAAATCGTACATAGCGTTTATACAGTGATGCTAGAGCACAAGAAACACGCTTTACTATACGTGAAACAGTACTTTGGTCCACACCAAATAGATCACCGTCAACTCGTAAAAAACAACCAGTTGTGTAAAAACGTAACGTAATTAAAATTTGGTTAAGTGGCGAAATAGTTGACACTTTATTTTGCTTTCTTTCTAACATATTTTGAACGAGTTCCAGCATCATCAACACAGCATCCTTATTTAGTCTGAATCTGTACAGAAATTCATCATCAGAATAAAATGTAATAGCGTTCAATCGATCTCTAATCAGTTGTTCCCGCCTAATTAATCTCTCAACAACATCAATTTGGTCTACTAGATTTAAATACTCCGCCATTTTTGGCGCTGATCTTAGCAGGTTCAGATTTTCCAGCGATTTGAGCGGAGTTTACGTAAGCCAAGCTGGTATGCAAGCGGACAAAAAGTATGAGCTGTGCGTAAGCCCGGGATCACGTTGAGTACAGCTTGAGCTATAGGTGCGCAATCGGCCATATATGTCTATCTTATGCGCATTTTAACCCTTTAATGTCTAAATTTGGTAGAGAAACTCAAAACATTTCCTTAATGAACGTTAATTTGTAGATCAAGAGAAGACTACCTCCAAAAAACCCACCACAGGAATGGCTGGCTCGGCTACTGAGCCAGTCATTTCTGTGGTAAATTACCAAAACCAGCCCTCTCTTGGTCTGCACAAGGGCATTTCTCAAGACCACTACAGAGGCGGTATTTGGCCGGCTGCGTCATGATAGGGTTAATTCACTCATGCATACGCGTTTATCATTTTCGTAAGGAGTGATAGGCCCGCATCATAGATTTGAACAATGATGGCATATTAGGTTCACTATTACTACTTGGTGCAGGTCGCGTATGGTTATGAGGAGGGTGAGCCGCTAATTTGTCACTGTTTTGTCTCTGTGCACGACCGTGGAATTGTATCGTGGCAGGAGCACATTTGGCACGAGCAAAGTTAGTGCTGCGCTGATTTGTCTGATTAGTTTGATCACGCTGAATGCGGGAGTGCCTAGTGTCATTTGTCTGGTACTCATTATAAGCCGTTAGACCGAGTATGGGATTTACTACGCGTTTAAAGTTTCTGATCAGACGAGTCAAACCCGCCTTTGTGAGGTGGACCCCGTCCCTCACTATAACTCCTTATCCATGACGTGTAGTGAATCATGGGAAACTGCTGGTACGTCAAGTGTGTCCAGGAATTTGTTGAACAGTGTCTCCTTCCGGTTGTAATTCTCAGACAATGATACGGATTCAAGAGATCGCGGTAACGCATGTACCATACTGATAACAGAATCAGGCATACGCCGATTGCACAGCGACAACAGGTCTTAGGTTAGCTTTTCACAAACGTCCACAGATTGATTGGCGATGCTGTTGTCAGCCACTTGGAAAACGACACACTTGGCCTTGATGACGTTGTTGTTACTTACAAAGTTCAAAGCGCCATGCATGTTTTTCCTGATAGGATAACTGTAAGACATTTTTTGTACCTGTATATTTTATCACTTTGAATGCGACTCACATGAGAATTACCGACGATGAGAAGGTCACACTGATAGTCATTGTTCGACGTTGGCTTACCGCGTGGAGTGTTTGCATGTTCCTGATCATTATTTGTCGAAATGGCTTCGAACCTGTTAGGGTGTTGGAAGCTGGACGAGGCACTAGCGGATAGGATGTGAGACTGACGATCAGCTTTAGCATGATAGGTGTCCACAGTAACAATATTGTTAGTCTCATGACGACCTTGCTGCGTGATGCTTGAGAGTTCAGACTTAAGCCCACCCATGTCAGAGTGGCAATTTGAGCCATCTTTTTCTACTTTGGACATTTGAACAGGGATTTCAGTGACAGTTTGTTTTATATTGTCCACTGCTTTCGAGAGTAAACTATTGACGCCACTAGCTTTCTCACATAAGACATGTGATTATACATTTTTTTGTCAAAGCGGTGTGCAGCTCCTCTGTCAGCTTAAGTTTATCGGTTTGCAAGGCTGTGCACACCGCTTCACAGTTGGCTAATGAGGACTTTAATTGTTGGCAACATTTGCAAGCATCTGCATTATTACGCGCCTGAGAATTAGCCAAGGACAATAATGATGCTTCAAGAGTGTGGATGCGTTCACATTTAGATTTAAGTTGGTGTTGTAATTCACGATTTTCTTGTTTTACACAAACGAGTTCTTTATTAGACAGTTCTGTCAGTAGACATTCATTTTCCTGGGATGATCGCAGAAGTTTATTTATCAGCTTATCTTCCATGTCACGAATGACAGACTGAAAGTTGCTGGCTTGTTTCAGTTGCTGCCCAGTTTCCATTAAGGTGGACAGCAACAGATTATCCTTTATTGAATCGACGCTAGGCAGTTTATGTGCGTCGTTAGTGTCACATTGTGTTGAAACGCTTGCGAACACTGGATGTTTGACAGTTCGTTCTTCAGATGACTCGATGGAACATATCGTCTGCATACCATTTTTGCTTAGGTCCACTTGTGAGTGTGAGCCTGTGTCGCATACTGTATGAGGGCTCTGAGTTTTGCTCAGATGGTACTGCCGTACATTCAAGACACTGAAATCTCCGGCTTTTACGCGAAAAGAAGAGATAAAGCTGATAAACAGGTAACGGTGTGCAATTGTGATGCATTTTGTGCTTACAGATGCAACATGTGATCATATCCTTGTTGTTCGGCATTGTACAAAAACGGCATGTTAACGATGTAGATGGGGAACTTTGCGATCTTAATGGCGACATTGCTGACGGCAAACTATCACGGGAATTTTCCTGATTGGTTGGCGCCGTGGATGATAATAAAGTGTATAGCGTAGCCCCATGATTGGCTAACTTGTCGGCCGCCTCGTTGCCAATGTCCCCCGTGTGTCCCTTTACGTGAGACCAGTTGATATCGACATTACTGACTAGATCGAATAGACGGATCCAAAGATCGGAGTTTTTTCTGCCTGTCAACCCTTCTTCCACGCAGTACTAAACCAGTTATTCCGTTTATTAAGTATACGCTGTCGGATTTAATACATAATTGTTTAATGTTCGAACTGACCGCTTGTTCAAGCGCTATTATTGCGCCGTAAAGCTCGGCACGGTTATTTGTTGGTTGAATGCCATCTACGTGTAACGGGGCTCCAATGTTGTTAGGGTCATTTTCGCCCCAGAAAACACCGTACCCACCCCTCGCACCACTCTCTCCATTGTTCAGGCAAGCGCCATCAACGTACACGGTGTGGATATTAGTGGTCAAATCACGTTTAGACAGGTGGGGTGGTTGGCAGGTTGGCGGGATATTTAAGTCATGCGAGTTACAATCTGTTGTAAGTTTAGCTGGTAAACTGTCCCTGGCGAACACCAAGATGTCTTCGTGCGTTATTTCAGCTTCGTTCATGAAGCGGACAGCATCTTCTAACGAATAGAAACTTTGATATTTGGCACCCGCACATTTGTCGACAGAGTCTTTGCAGGCTAACCAGTCATTAAAAATACCGGGCTTACAACCCTTACCAATGGCGGAGTACTTAGTTTTCTTGTTGTCCCCCATGTCTCTCGCTATGCAGGACGAAGTAGTTTAAGTGATTGAGTAATAATAGTGAACGTACTCACGGGCATGCTGGTATGAATTCCAATACTGAGTTCTACTCACGAAATCACATAAAAACTTGAAATTATCCAAATTTAAACCTACCTAGCACAATTAATAACGCCGATTATGTAGTAAGTTATGAAAATATAGTTAAGTTAATAAGTTATGACTTTTATCACACACTATATGTAAGTTGATTACACATTAACTAGCAAACTAATTCTTCTAACTCTGACTGAAAACTTTCATTTTTCAATCCAAATTCGTTATCGGATGATGAATAAATCATAAATAATACGCACAAAACAAACAATAGAGCCTTGGCGTCATGCTGTTTCTCTATCTCGTATCGAAGGAGATCTCGCGAGACACGAATTTAACGCGGACTCGCGCAGATTTAGAGTTGCTCCAGAAAATGTGTTATAGTTCTATATTTATAAATACTACGCCATTGAATATTATATATGGCATAACTTCTCTAACACCGTGGCCCAGTATCTTAATTTCGTTATGTTAACAGCAAAGGGGCGTTTTACGTTTTACGCAGTAAAGCGGTCTAAGAATAGAGCTTATTCATTTTAATTAGATGTCTGTTTTTTCCGGTTTAGAGTCGACCACATGCAAATATTTGCTCTGTACAATCAATATCTAATATCGAGACTCCCGTCTATGATCTCAACCCATTGAGTATAAAACGTGTGCGACGTGTGATCTCGTAAAGATCAATAAAGCATATTTTCAGAAAGATAGTAACGAGGTGTAGACTTCTGCAGAGAAAGTGGGTACAATCTAAGAGAAGTGGGACACCAGGGTCCACCCACAGCACCCTTGGGGGTTGTTCAGTATACCCATACGGCATAGTTAATTTGTGATTATTAATTGCTGTACAATCATAAATCTTTGTGTTTTATTTTTTGGAATTGTGAATCACTTTCTTCCGCCTGGAGCTTTTGTCAAATTGCCTAGCTATCGCCAAGGAAAACACTTTAATTCATGGAAAGTACAGAACTACAACGTATATTGTTATCTTACCTGGCCTGAAGGACCAAGTATGGTTATTGTCCGTCGCCCATCTGACGCTATCTGCCATAGACGTTTTCTTTTATCCGACTTCATAGACTCCGTAAACATTGGACTGATTCAAAACAAATGGACCTTTTTTTTAGCTATGCCCAACCCATCTCTAGCTAAGCTCCACCCACACCTAGCTCGTGTTGGGATCGATCGATCTCTGAACTCCCTGACTATCACTTTCCATAAAACTATGCAGGTAAGCTGTTTAATATTTTGAAACTAAACTGACGGGGTTTTGCTGCTGCCTATGGCAGCAACAGCACCCAATCAAATTAATTTCAAAATATTCAACAGCATGTTTATTAAATAGTAGAGCCATACAATTCTTACAACGTGTAGGACTATTAAGAGTTAAAGGCGGGCCTAATATAATCATTTATGACGTAATGATTATGGCGTCATCCTACACGCTGCTTAGCTGAGTATGACGTCATATGACGTCAACTTATCGATGGATACTCTGGAAAGGTGAATTTGCATCACATAGATTCGGGATTGTTTAAATGAAGTTGAATGTTCGATGTTGCCCTATTTAAAAAAAAAGCCTTTAAACAGCGTCACTGAAACCAACCCGTCGATTCATCTTTCCAGAGTATCCATCGATGATCTGACTTTATATGACATCATGGTGGGCTAAGCGGCGAGTAAGATGACGTCATAATCATTACGTCATAAATGATTCTATTGGACCCGTCTTTAACTCTTAATAGTCCGACACGTTGTACGAATTGTATGTCTCTACTATTTAATAAACATGCTGTTGAATATTTTGAAATAATTTGACTGGACGCTGTTGATGCCATAGGCAGCAATAGTGCCCAGTCAAATTAGTTCCAAAATATGCAACAGCTTACCTGTATAGTTTTCTGGAAATTGATAGTTAGGGAGTTCAGTGATCGATCGATGCCAACACAAGCGAGGTGTGGGTGGAGTTTAGCTGGAGATGGGCGGGGCATAGCTAAAAATGGAAAGGCCCATTGATATGAAACTCAAGAAACAGTGCCTACGGATACGTCTGCGGGTGAAAAACAAGCCAGCTACTGACCACTCAAAATGAGCATTCGTTGAATGGCTTTGACAGTGAGAATGGTGATATAGAGGTTTTATGAGCGTTAAATACGAATTTAACAAATTCGAAGCAGATCGACCGATCTGATTGTTCAAACGATGATTATCCTGAGTTCTAAGAATTTGATGGAGCTGTTGCTGTTCAACGACTGCCAATCATATTGCTCGAAATATATTCAGAAAGTGTTGTGACATTGACTGCACCGCTAATTATCTTGGGAACAATTTGGTTGAAAGTGGTTGAGGCAACTATTTTCAAGCAAATCATTTTCAAAACGTAACTTAGTGACGCTTACATTTCCGCTCATTATTTCACGAACAATTTGATGGCAAGTTGTTGCTGCTATGATCAGCCACGAACTTCAGTTAATTTGTTTCACCGTTACAATAGGACATGCACAATTAGAACCATACTTCTATACGCGTATTATGCACTATCGAGGTAGCTCTTCTCACTGTGTAGGCCAACTATCAGGTAATAGAATACTATTGGGCAATAGGCACGCGGTGAGAACAATAGAATCTCAAGTAATGGTTGCTACACATATCAAACTAAAATTGCGGTTTCTAAGAAGAGGATCATCACTGAATGGTTCTATGTATTTCTTATTCTTGTTACATCAGGATGACGTTAATATTGGCGTTGAAAGTGAAACTGTTTAGAGTATGGGCAGAAGTCCATTATACTAGTATTATAACTTCTGGTATGGGTGATGTACGAAAAGCAACTACTACGTATAAAAAAGTAGCCTCAAACAGAAACTGTGCTCTTAAAGAATACCGAAAACATAATTCGATTCCAACACGCGCACAAATCAGGCGGAGATTAAGGGGAAAATGCGCGGGGATTGGCTAGAAATGCCACCCCCTCCCCCTGCCAATTACATGCTCTGAAAATCTCTCTCGTATTCTGAGTGATAAACAACACAGTTATATTGACTCCTAAACTGCCTATAATTTACAAACCAGTTTATGCAAATAAAAATTTGAGAAGCAATGGATCACGGTATTTTCGTCCAATTCAACTCACTCTCAATTAACTATAGAGTTATGTATGCCTTTAATCAGTTGAAAGATGAATATCATGACGAAGGGACTACGATCATTGTACGCGCGCACGTCTGTGTCCGTGTACCACCTGAAATGACAAGATTGAAAAAATATTCATTATTTTACGTTTTAATGTTCAATTTTAAATTTAATTGTTATGTGGGTATTCAGCATCAACACATGTACAAATGTAATATGTCCATAGATATAGAAAACATTCGCCTCAATAAACTCAATACTAAACCTTTTAGATGTTTCAATCGATACCATGCAGATATGCACCAGACATACCGGATACGTATGTTATCTAGCTTGTGCCACCTAAGAATCTACCGCCGCTTAGTAGCCTAGTGTCCCCTGATATTACAAAATAATTTCAAAATTTATAATATTTTATTCATTCGCGTAGACATCAGTGAAAGAGTCATCATATGCATGATATTTTCATCTTCTAGTCAAATTAGTTTCAAAATAAAATAGACTTAATATTTTGAATTGTCCGTCAAGTATAATGTGCCAATTTTAATGTCCCATTATATGCCAACAATTCACGTTCAAGTTCTTTATTCTGCCAGGCTATACAATAAACTGCTGCTCTCATTGGCGCGTCTAGGAAGGCCGCTATAGGTTAGTTTTGTGCTGCCATGTAGGAGAGATGACCGTGCCCGGGTAGGTGGACAGTCTTTAGTATAGCAGATACCCTAACCTATGCATCATGGATTTTCTAGGAAGGTTCAAGGGCATGTTGCCGTTAAAGACACCCCCACCACCCCACCCTCATACACACATTGCGATAGCATGTCCCACCCACCCATGAATTTCCTGGATTTACAAACCCGTTCCATTTTAACTATGGGCGCACTCTGGATTCCATTAAGTTTCCTACTGCCCCCAACCCCACCACCACCCCGGCTCGAATTCCTGTATAAAACGCTGATGATGTTAGGGTGATGGCACAAATGTTTGGAACCCAACCATATTTCACCGACCCCCACACCACTCCTCCCACATGTCACGTGACTGTGTGTAACCCTTTAATGACCAAATTTTATTAAGCAAATACAAATATTTGCTCACTCGAATGTCCAGTTATAGGTCAGTAGAAAACCATTTGTTTTAATCTACCACTTGAATGACCGCCCAGTTTTAATGGTGTGAGGGGTGAGTGTGTGTGTGTGTGCGTGTGCGTGTGTGTGCGTGCGTGGGTGCGTGGGTGGGTGGGTGGGTGCGTGCGTGCGTGCGTGCGTGCGTGCGTGCGTGCGTGCGTGCGTGCGTGCGTGCGTGCGTGCGTGCGTGCGTGCGTGCGTGCGTTCGTGCGTGCGTTCGTGCGTTCGTGCGTGCGTGCGTGCGTGTCTGTGTGTGGGTGTGTGGGCGGGCGGGCGGGCAGGCACACGCGCGCGCGTGCGTGTGTGTGTGGCGTGTGGGGACCCTCCCCGAAACAATTTGAAAATAAGATGCTTCAAGAAGCTATTTCCTACACTCTGAGGGACAAACAGCATCCTTATATTTCAGTTTTCTAAATTAAATAATTATAAGGAATATCTTCATTGGAAACCTTTATGTAGTGTCGTGAGGACACGTGTGGGGGCGAGGGCGACCAAGGCATTCTTGGAGTGGGTATTTGTCCCTGCCTCCCCACCACCCATGGCCACGCCACTCGTATGCATACAGATGACTTTACTTCCATTAAACTGCGTGGGGAATACTGGTTGATTATTTATCAATTGCATCACACTTGCAAGCGATATCATCGGTTCTAAATAAATTACTGATACTGCATGACAAGTGTATGCCAATAAACTGCTAGTAATAACCTTTTATCATATTATTACTGGGTAGGCACTATCATGTTTTGAATACCTAGGCGACCGCCTAGTTCGCCTAGTGGTTGCTCCTGGCGTGCCTGCACTATAGTGAGTTGGTGCAGACCGCGGTATTCCTGCTGATGAAAAAGAAGTTTAGTGTTTGATCATTGTAAGGTATAGCTTCAAACTCAGTTCACCCACCAGTTAGGGGAATGCTATGCTATCTATATTTGATAACGTTGCTTGCGTATTATAAGATGTTCAATTATTATTACCGTAGTGTATGCATCAAACAGATTTATGCATCGATCTACCCACTATCAATAGGTAAGAATCGTTTGAGGTACATGTATCTACTAAAGCGCCACCCACCCATTACTGACCTGTGTCAGCGCGTAGCTTACGAAACAGAGCAGGCGAACTGATCACCGTCGGTTTGACGTATTTGCCGCGTTATTACGCAAACAGCAATGCGTAGGTCTCTCTCTATATATATATATATATATATCCTATCACACTACCGAAGATACGTGTAATTTTACCGCCAACTTACCAAAATGCCATGTATGATTACTGTATTCTGTGCTTCCTCAGGTCCATACTTGACTTGATGTACCGAGTCCTGCTTTCTTGAGGTCACCTCGTAGCACGCTTAGAAGATTTATGCAATGACGTCGTCTCCTGGCTTTGTATTTGCTGGCTCCGAGTCGGACGAATTCCAAGGCTCTCTGTGCTGGTGTCTCTTCTGGCATCCTTAGCACATGGCCAAACATGGACCATCTTTGCTGGGCAATTTTTACAGACAGCGGCGACGTATTACACATCTTGTATAGTGCGTCTTTGGAAATTATGCTGTCTGGCCATCGGTGTCCAGTGGTGGTGCGTAGGTGTTTGCGGTGGCAGGCATCGAGTTTGTCTAAGGCTGCCTTTTGAGCTGTCTAGCTGTTACAGTTATATAGCATCAAGGATACGCAGGTTGCATTGTATAAACGTAGCCTCTTTATCAAGGGCATCTTTGATCTACGAATCCATAGCTTCCAGAAGGACTGGAAAGCTATGTTCCCCATGACACAGCGTGCAGAAATGTCAGCAGTACTGCAAAGCAGTGAGCCCATGATTTTACTTTTCCTCCATGATTCGCCGCCACGAAGTGGGTCGTCATTTTCTATAGCTGCATGCTTTGTCGATAGGTATGTGTTGGTGAACTCTGTTTTGGATTCATTCATAAAGAGATTCTCAATTTTTAGTTTGCTTGCAGCTATTGGGAGTAGTTCGTCAAGGGGCTTCTTTTCCTCGTCTATGAAGTCCACATCATCAGGCATGCCCAGTATTGGTCTTGTGGAACTTCCCCACACAGATTTCAATACGGCAGCAAGGTAGCAGGTGAAAAGCATTGGCGATAGACCCCCCCCCCCCTCCTGTTAGGAGCCAATTGATGTCTCAAACTGCACATACTTCACTGACTTGACTCATACTCTCATCTTGGTGTCTGCAAGTAGTAGTCTCACTAGTCGTCGCCCATCTTCATTGCAACTGGCCTGGCGTAGTACATCTAGGATCTGTGAGCATTTAATTGTGTCGAAGGCTCGTGACATGGCAATGCCCATTTTGTGGAAGTCCCAGTATTTGCACATGACTACCAACACAAGCATGTGTTGAGTCCATACAATGTCTGCGCAGCTGCGTCCACGTTTGAAACCACTTTGACATGATCCGGTGAAGTAATCGATCTTGTCTCGGATGCGTCATAGAGTAACATTGGATAGGATTTTCCGTATGCTGTTAAGGAGTACAATGGGCCGCAGATTGGCTGGGGCCCAGGTGGCTTCTTGGGTGTGGGTAGTGCGATAAGGGTACCTTGGCCTACAGCGTCGATGGGAAGGTGGTGCATAAAAGCTGAATTGATTAGGTGCGTGATCAGTTTTGAGATAATGTCACTTGCATATTTGAATAGTTCATTGCTCATGCCATCAGGTCCAGATGCACGTCCATTTTTCAGGTCTTTAAGTGCCTTCTCAATTTCTGCTGTTTTAATTGGTGTTAGTAATGGCCTGGGGTCTCCTGAGAACGGATGCAAGGGCTCATCATCGTTGTCAGTGAACTTCACCGTGAACCATTCTCGGATCGCCTCGGCTTTTCCCTGGTCAGTCCCGATAAAGTGTCCTTCAGAGTTGTGTACAATGAGTGGTGGTGTGTAGTCAGTAACTCTCAGGGGTCAGGTTGTCCGAAACATTTTGTGACAGTCATCCGTGGCAGTGATTTCATCTGCTAGGGAGTCTGCCTGTTGAATAGCAAGATCTTTTAAGCGTTCGCTAATGTGTGCAGAATAATATTGCGCTCCCGGTGTAGTTTGGTGCAGTGTTCACATTGGCCACTTTGATAGATGTGCAGCCATAATGCTTTCTGCTCTGCTGACAGTTTTATTATTAGAGGGTCGTCAGTATCCCTAGTTTGGTTGTTTTTAAGAACACCTATGGTGCTGGGAGCGGATGATTCCATAGATTTCAGTATTTTGGTTGGGGCTTCGTTTGGATCGGAGCTGACATCGATGTTAGCTATCTGGTCCCCGATGGCTTTTTTGTATGGCATTTGAGTGTCAGTGTCGCTGATGAGCCTGGGTAGGTTATAGGTGTTTATATATTAGGTAGAGATCGTTCATTTGAAGGCATGTAATGACTACCTTATGGTCAGAATTGAGGTCTGTGCCTCCATACGAACGAGCGTTCCGGAGTAAGGGTTTTGCTTCTGTCTCGCATAGTCTATTTGGTTGAAGACAGCTGTTGTAGCCTAAGAACCTTTTGGGGCTTTGCGATCAGTAATGCGTCCAGCCCATGTTGTCCGGTGATGGCATGAGTGTTTGAAAGTCGTATTTGTGACAAATAGGCCATTGGAACTAAGAAATGCAACCAGTGCATCTCCATTGATGTTGCGTGTGCCCTCTCCATAGGATCCCATGCATAAGCCAAGTCCTGAACTTTTGTCCGCAGTTCCGAGTTTACCCAGCTTGGAGTTGAAATCTCCACACACGAACAGTTGCCATCTAGCTGGAATTGTAATTGCGGAGCTCAGTTCTGCATAGAAGGAATCTAATAGTGCTGGATTCTCTTTGGCTTTTTTGGGTAGTTGGGCCGTAAACGTTGAGGATTCGACACTTAGTGGTGGTGTGTTTTCGCGTAAATGACATACGAGAATTATAAACATAACGGTGGTCATTGAATGTCCATTTGAATGTTTTCAAAAATATGAATCTCTTGGCATCCAAATCGCCAAATCGACATGCCTTAAGCAGTAGAGGCCGGTTTTGGCGGGCTTCGCCCTGAACGGCTTAAGCAAGATGGGCTAAAGGCAATAAAGTACGACCGTATTCTGTCTCGAAACTTAGTATCCTACAGAGCAAGCCACCTGTTATAAGACGCCACCTGCATGTCTATAGTGAATTGCTTCTATGTGATGTTGTTGTTGTCTCATACAATAAGATAATAATGCCCAGATAAGACACACTTTGCAGGAAAACCAAACAACCAGTTTGATATATTTCTCATAGTAAAACCACGATTAATAATATGTATTTCAAGGAGCCGGTTATGTGACGAAACGTTCCGGTGTCTAACTAGTAATAAACTTATTCTTCATTAAAACCTCTTTCTCTCAGTGGTTTGACTGATTGGCGCCGGTATCATCTTCAATTATTTCACCAGTTGGTACTGGTATAATCCGCGATTATTTGGCGGCAGTATCGTCAACTTCTTAATATCTATCCCGTTTGACGCGGATATCACAGACTTGCTGCCTAAGACTTACCCCATATTTACACCCAACTTTTCGTTCTTCCATTTCCCAATGCATGGTTTCCAATATGTACTGACCACAGATGCGATAGCTCGTACTCATGAGTAAGAGGATCGACAGGAGGCCAAGTCAATAACGACCCCTTCCGAACTCATGTGGTGATGGAACAGACGGTTTGATCAATATGTATATCTAGGTGACAGTATGCACACTTTGATGGTTTTCTCTGCTTTGGTCTGCCTTCGGTGTATTCGTGACGCTGAGAATCAAGTTTTCACCCAAGCAACGTCTTAGTTGTGGGCTGTCACCAACGTATCATGCGTTACTGTTACACAAAATTCTAGCGGGCGCGAGCACCGACTGGACGGTAGCATAGTAATACATTAACACACACTTAATTTGACATATGATCCTTCAGTTTCCTCTCCATCCCTGTCCAATAGCATATCCGTTCCTTACGTTCAAATTCTTGCAAGCCCACTGGCGCCTGTTACCGTCTAACTAAAAATCGCCTTTTTATTCCAGCAAACTGCAATGGAACACGCATAACAAGTTGGAACCTTGATTCTGGAAAGCCATTCTTTCTTACTTCAGAACCGTACTACATTTTCTTGATAACCTTGCTTCACCGCTTCTTCTCCACAAGTAAACGGCATTGTCTTATTCTTTTTCATCTATTTCTATTTCCAGTATCATTATTTTGCTGTAACTTGCAGGTACTCTTTACGTATGGGAACCACCATTAACTGACCCAAGCTCAACTTTGAACTGTTTAACTTGATTCATCAATCAAGCGAAAGTTTTAATAATTGTGTTGGTGAACCTAAACAGAGTCTACCATTGATAACTGGCGTTAAACTCTGATCAATCGGCATTACCAGGAGTCAAGTCACGGAGAGTGGACTCCAAATGTTTATATTTGGTGGCCAATGGCCAATGTCTGATCTTCCGTTTCGGGTGCACTCGTACACTAGATTTAATACACGCTAGTGTTTGTCACAAGTGAAGGGCACGGTGAATTGCTTCCTTTACCCTGTACTGGAGCAAGTATGATAATTTACCGATCTATTTCTACGACGTCACAGCGATATTGGCGTCAATGTTTTGATACAGTAAGACCATATCCTGATCAAGTACACATCTCTTTAATCAGCAAACAACTCGTTTTCACTTAGGCGTGGTCCCGGTCTGTGCTTGATCAAGACCTTTAAACCTAATCGTTTGGACCTGCCCCTCGCACATTCAGCCCACCTTTAATTGTAATTGTTTGAACTGCATGACAGCATGGTGGAACAAATCTGAACCATTAAAAAACGCCCCCACCCACCCCGAAACGCCGAGGACAAGTAAGTCACAAGTTCGTAGACATGAACTGAAGATAATAATAATAATAATAATAATAAGTACATTTATAAAGCGCTGAATCCATGACAATGCGTGCTCTAAGCGCTAAGGTCTATTGATGGATCAATTTCTAGCTATGTCCACATATTTCCAGCTAAGCTCCCCACACGCTTTGCTCGTCCTGGGGTCGTTTGAACCATGAATTCCCAGAATGCCAACTATCAGGGTATCTATATAACAGGTAATCGTTTGACTATTTTAAAACTAATTTGATTGTGTGCTGTTACTGCCTATGGCAGCAGACAGCAAACAGCATCCAATCAGATTAGTTTCAAAATATTCAACAGATTGTTTATTACACAGTAAAGACAGAATGTGTACAGTTGACGGACTATTAAATGTTCATAATGGAGCTAGATACGTCATTCATTATGCATTTTGTTTGTGACGTCAGCCTACATATGACGTACTTGAATATGACGACATATAATTGAGTGAGCGATCGCATCCATCCATTAAATTACATTTAATCTAACAAGAGTTCTATTGTCGCGCGCAGACCTTTTATAACTAAAGAAGGAAAACCTGATCAGCATGCGAGCCACACGTCACGGAACAATATCCTATCCACAGACACTAATTACACGATTGTTAAACAACGGCCATTGCGATGAACAAAATATGAAATTTGGTCAGGAATTTACAAGAAAAACTGCAGCGTATAATTAGAAGTGCAAAAACATTTATCTCGTGATATCTCCGCACAATACTGGATCAAGGGATAATGATCGTACCAATACATTTCTTTGGAAAATCAAATTCTATTTTTAGCCATTACTGATTGCGCTCAATTATCGTTATATTTTCTATAAAGGAAGATAATTTTCCTTAAGTCTGCGATTATTGTTTGAAATCGATTCAAAACCATTGTAACAGCGTCAAAGTGAGCGAGATTTACGGAGCAAAATATTATCAATTCAAGCTGCGGAGGCAACCGAGGCATCGCAAGATGCATATTGCTAATGCGCATCCTACTGCGTGTGTATTAGACGCATCCCTGGACGGTGATAGTGGCGCGGCAGCAGCAGCAGTGACAGCACCTGCAACAACAATAGCAGAAACTGAGGCTAAAATACATCGATGACGGTGTCCCCCCCCCCCCCCCCCCCCGCGGCCACCCACCCCCACCCATGCCTTTAATAGGCAGACAAGATGTACGAATTGTATATCTTTAATATTTAATAAACCTTATATTGGATACTTTAAAACTAATTTGATTCGGCGCTGTTGCTGACATAAACAACAACAGCACCCTATTAAATTAGTTTCAAAATATTCAGCAGCGTACCTGTATCGTTTTCTGGAAATTGAGATTGAGAGAATGCAGTGATCAATTGATCCCAACATTTGTAAAGCGTTGATGCAGCTTAGCTAGAGATGGGCGGGACATAGCAAAAACTGTATTCTTCCATTAGGTTTGAAATATTCAACAACGTTTTGTTTGTCCAGATATTGAGATATTAGGATTCACGGGTTCAATATGCTCTTCTATTTGCACGGTATTGAAAATTGAAACCACACGTCATTGATGCTTCTCTGTTCTTTTCTAACCGCGATTAAAGTTCTCGTGTCCCATTAAATATAGACCCTTTTGCGCGGGATATGTTCAATTTACCCAGCATGCTATGCTACCCAGCATGCAATGCTATCCAGCATGCAATTTCCTGACTCCATATTCGTTTAGTCTATTGCCTGTATAGGCCAGGATTTCTCTAACAAAACCAACCCGCCTGTACATGCAAATAGTCATTTGTCCTCCAGTTCTGGAGGAGTAAGCTTGCATGTAGGGCGTATTCACGGCAGTACATTCGACAGCTTGCATTCCAATACCGTTCAGCGCAAGACTGTCAATTTCCAGAAGAAAATTAGAGAACGCGTTTATATATATTTTGACAATAATTTGCCTGAAAGTTATTGCTATCAATGACAGCAACAACATACAGTAAAATTAGTGTCAAATTAATTATTAGGTAATGCGATTACTACCTGGTACAGAAACTAATTTGAATGAAAATTGTTGCTACAACAGCTTTTAGTCTCTGTGTTCTAAAATAATCATCATAATTGTTAGTAGACTCTCGTTACGGATTTGAATAGCAATTTGACTGTAAGTTGTTGGTCTCTAAGGCACAAACAACATTGTCGGATTATTATCCACACACGTGGAATCAATATATTACTATTTAGGTAAAGTGGGCATAAGCCTATATACGCTTTCTCGCCAAGTATGAAAGCTTCGCAAACGGCGTGAATGTTTCATTGACAGATTTGTGCATTTGTTTGAAATGCGTTGGTCGAACAGAAACTTACACACGGTAGCTAGGCGAAATATTTCCTTCGTGCAGGCAACTGGTGTTTTGGCTATATACGCGCTCTACTTAGATAGTAATCCTGGGCGCCGTGTGATTCTATGGACAACAATTTGATAACGTTGTTGGTGCCTTAGTCAGCAACAACTTAGTCAAATTGCTCTTCAAATCCGTATCAAGTGTTGACTGAAATTTATGATGATTATTTTAGAACACATAGACTGAAAGCTGTTGCAGCAACACCTTTCAATAAAGTCTTTATCAAATATATAGCAGGTAGTAATTGCATTACATACTAATTATTTTGTCAACAATTTGTGAAATGTTGGTGCTGTTATTGATAGCAACAGCTTGCAGGCAAATTACTGTCAATGTATATAAAAGCTTTCTCCTATTTTCTCCTGGACATTGATACACTTTCTCTGAACAGTATTGAAATACAGACTGTCGAATGTACAAAGATTATGGAGCCACGGCATTGCATGTTGGGTAGCATTGCACGCCGGGTAGCATTGCATGCTGGGTAGCTTGAACAGGTATCTAATATCTCGTGCAAATGTGTCTATCTTTAATGGAACACGAGAGCTTTAACCTGATTTGCTCTCGTCTTATTGTTCACATTGCAGTTACAATTTTGAGACAGATTCTTTTAAATCTCATACAAAATCAAAGAAATATCTATGATATATGATGACACGGATGAGTGAGGACTGTAATTCAATAGACATTATGCATCTATGAAGATACAGCTAAAATACTTGAAAACAAAAACGACCAATGCGTCTGCAATGGATAAAATCATCTTTACAATAATCTGACAGTCCACGTCCATGGCCTGCCACATACTACGTAGACCAGTGTATTGGAATCAAAAGGAAACGGGGTGGGGGATTATCCTTCATTAAACCATCTTCAATTTTTTTAACTGATTTATGATACGTCAGTATGATTGTGTCGTCAGCCACCTAGTGACCCTTTCGACATATTAAATATGAAAAATATTAGCTCGGGAGCTTATGTTAGGCAGCTAAGCATAAGATGCTTGAGCGTCGTTTTGTCAATCTCTGAGAAGTCAAATTCCAGCCAATACAAGGTTTTGGGCATGCAAATACATATTGAGAGAATGCTTGTTTTTATTAGTCTCACTATTCGTAGTAGTATTACTATTATTACTTGTCACGATTACTGCTTCTGTAATGGAGGCAGAAACCGCTGAAAAAATGTATAAACATAAATAATGTTAATTATATGACCTATGTAAATATCAAATTGCATTTTATTGTAAATGTATTATGTATAATTGTAAACATTGATTTGTGACTAAATCCCATTGTTAGTAATCGACAAGAAAATATGTTTAACTCTATAACACTCATATCAGCCAAAACGGCTCCTGAAGTGGTCTGGAGAAATGTCTATTTGCAGACCAAGAGAAGCCTATTTTTTAAGCTTTACCACTTGAATGACTGGCTCGATAACCGAGCCAGTCATTCCAGTCGTAACTTTTCAAAAATAATCTTCTCTTGGTCTGCAATTGGACATTATCTATGAGAAAATTGAAATTTTTTGGGAATAAATTCGAGGGTTAAAGGGTTAAAACAACACAAACCCATCTTCAACACCGACGAATCCTGTTGGAATCCACACTAGTGCAATATCGGGCCGAGGAGCACCTCTGATGTGTGTACAATGTCACGAATACTGAATGCAAGAACTCTGAGAATATGTGTCAGGATGATCACATCAGAAAATGTATTTTATACATCCAAATGTTTTGAAATGTTCGTGTCTTAGATTGTTCACCGATTGGTCTAGTCCATTTATATTATTATCAAAGAAGAGAGTGAAAAATTCTTATGGCACAGTTCATGACAAAATAATTGTCATTGAGCATAGGTGCCCAAAGAATGTAAAATGGGTCTCAGGTTAAATAATTGAGTACTGAGGTCATGAAATTACGAGAATACAATTCTTATGTGGTGAACAGTGCCCATGAATTGTCTACAGGTTCTAGACTTCTAATGTGGGCGGATATAAAACCACAGCATCCAGGCACATCACATTAGCTCCAGGTTTTCTTTATTCAATTCAGGTAATGTTGTCTATGTTCGTGGGAGTGGTGCTAATAACATAATCATATATAGCTTCGCTAGTCGGGGTTTGCCGTGGTGGTTGTGCTGTTTGGATGTGTAGTTGGGGGAGATTTGACGTCACCAAACAGTGTTATGTTTTCTTGCTTTATTGCGCTGTACATAGCAGGGATGACCTGTGCTCTTTGGCTCTATCTGAGCCTTTTTTCCGTCTCAATTATCGCTCATATAAATGTTGAACGATTTAAATGTGCTTATTCACAGTAAGATTTCTGAAAATAAAATTGTTTAAATTATACGCTTTTAGAGGCTTAAAATCTGAGCCTATATGCAATGCAACGAACTAAATCTTAACATTTGATAATTCCATTTCATATAAATTTATATAATTTTTTAAGCTGCGAAATTGAAATAGAGGCACGGGGGCCTCTATTTCAATTTCGCAGCATAAAAAATTGTATTAATTTATATGGAGTGGAATCATCATATGTTAAGATTTATTTCGTTGCAGTACACAGAGGCACATAATTTAATCTGGCCTCTTTTTCAATTTCGCGGCTTAAATTTTTTTATTAATTTATATGGAATGGAATCATCATATGCTAAGATTTATTTTGTTTCATTGCACAGAGGCACACAAGTTAATCCTATAAAAGTATGCAATTTTGAAATTTTTATTTTCAATCATTGTGGTGTGAATATGCACCTTTAAGATCGACTTAATAATGTAACCCTTTTAAACCCGGAAGGCCGAATTCGAAAATTTAATTACAATTCAATAAATATTTTGTTAACGATTTTGAAACTAATTTCACTTGGTATTGCTGCTGCCTATGGGCACAAGACATCAACCGGTTTCTTTCAAATTAATTCAAACTATTCGACAACTGACCGGTATAATTACTGTGATACACGTATTTAGAATTTGATCCGATCCGGATAGCGTTCTTTTATGCTGATTTCGGCCAAAGTCTGGAAGTTCTCTTGCTAGTTGTATAACATTTTGAGCCAAATCGGATAAGCAGTTTTAGCATGCATCAGATAGAGTTACACCCATCACTATTATGTCCTCGCACCTAGTCATGGACGGGAATTGTAACAAAGGTAATATTGCTAAATCTACACGTATTCAGAATAGCTAATCTGGCGATAACACATAACTGAATTTTAGGATGATCTGATCGTCGATTGATGGTTCTAAATAATGCCGGATAGTGATTTCCTCCGGGTAGATATTACGAATTTGATTTGATTTGAAAGTACTTTATTTGCTCGTATCAGATCCATTTATAAATGCCATACTGTTGGTGCACTTCCCCCTTGGGATCAAACTATACGCATTGCAAAAATATGCCTTTATCGTAAAAACCACGATTACTTAGTGCACATATTGTAAATATGTGACTTGGAGGATTAGATGCCCGACAAGGACCATTGCAGATGACAGTCAGATCTGAAAAACTAATGACAGCATCGTGTATGTGAATATTCATCAATGTCTTCATCATCGTATCGCCATCATAGCATCATCGAGTTGATCTATGTTTAAATAGGGCTGACCTAATATAGTGGTATTCGCCCTGAGCCTAAATTGGCCGTATTTCACAGGGACGTGTAAATGCCAAACGCTGACCTATTTATTTAAGTCCAAAATACCAAGTAGGTATATCATAATGATCGCGTAAGAGGGCTATATTGCTATTATATTTGGAATATATGGAAGTTAACACTGTTAGCGCTGTATGCCTACTGTAATGTTAATTCGTCTAAGTTTTTGCAAATAGAGACAAACCGACGTACAAGACATGGACGCACATATAGTCATCCTTTATGTTAATGCTATTCCGCTGGGCATAATTATTTATGGCATATTGTCACACTTATCTATAAGCCATCTTCAATTGGAATCGATAGAAAGTATCGACACCAGTTTGGTTGTTATTATGCTTTGATCGCAAATTGTTTGCTATATATTCAACAGTGTTCAACAGGCTACGCACGCACAGACTAATCTCTGTAGCCAGAATTAAATTCACAACTTGGTTATCATCAGCCATAAGCCCTAGTTGACCGATATAAGGTATCAATAGCAGTATTGCTATGCTTGTGGGGAAACTGGTTGTTTGGAATCACCGAATTAACTCTGGTCTAGTCGTCCAAAAAGATTTCGCTACCAAATCAGCAAAAGATATTGGTGATTAAATGTTGGTATATCTTGGGAAAGATGTTGCTGCACATTTACTCCACACTATCTTGTAAGACGATAATCTAGGAGGTCATACTAGGCAGCAGATATGATGCTCATCTTGGGACACGTAATATGGGTGATTAAACTGGTTTTCGTGGCGTCAGATACAGTCACAGGATTTTGGCTAACACGGCCATATCGGTTCCCTCGAATTGGGTATGCTGTGTGCCAGGCAAAGGGACAAGGATTGACATTGATGTGATGGTCTTTGATGTGCGAAGACCATTATGTACAGAGACCCAATATGAATAATGCATCCATATCAACTGAGAATAACATGCATTCTTTCGCATCCCGATGTTGCTTGACAAGCTATTCACAGACTTTGTTTTAAACATGGATTACACGATTCTAACAGAGTATATTAAATGAAATCAGTCAAATCGATCTGGATGCAACCGTGTCAATCCACTGAATATTGCTCCGTGTGAAAATCTTAAGTAAGATCCGATTTATCCGAGAAATATGGCCGACCAATCTGATACAATGAAGACATTGTAAGACTTTCAGACCCATCAATCGACGATCAGATCATCCTAATATTCAGTTATGCGTTATCCATCGATTAGCTATTCTTAAAAATTGTAGATTTAGCCATTTTTGATATCAAATTTAATTTGCATTATTTGAAGCTCATTAATTGACTGTAGAGACTTAAATGTAAAGCGCATATATTGATATATACATGAGTGTATAGTGGCGTATTGTTCAAACCGCCTGTTAATTCATTCAGATATCTTACATTATTTGAAAGTTATAAGGATTTAATAAATTTCAACCATTAACCAGTACAATTAGTTTGAATAATTTCTTCAATATCTGTGTTCTAGGCAACCTATTTCCCAAAATCTTCAATCTTCCGACATTGACTCCGAGCATCTTAATACGTCGGTATCGGAGACGTACAAGACGTGAAAGGCTGTTTGTCTGCGCGCATATAAGCACATACATATGTACATATAAACGCGCGTACGCAGACGTGCACACGCATACGTACTAGAAGCGCACACATAGCGAAATGCACATGCCTGATACTCCATAAGAATCGTCAGATTACCCGAGTCTCTCGTCGAATTGTTACAAACTGGTTTATACACGTCACATATTTTGATGCGTTATTGAACAAGAGCGTTGTAAAATGTCAATTGATGCTTGTTAGCGTAATACTCTTTGCACGCTTTACAATGTGCAAGCAAACAAGATGAACTGCTCATCGTCATGTTATCAGTTCTTTATTCTCATCATGACCTATGACCTTTAAATAAGAAAAGAAACAGGAAACGGATTACTTTAGCATGAAAAGCGGCCAAAAGTCCCAAATTATATCTGTTTTATGTTGATTGTTACTTAACATTTACTCTTGGGCTCATTTCCGCATCCTCGCTGGTGAACATGTATAATTTCTGGGGCGGGAAGCAACGGATAAATCGGTGAATTTCCTGGGATTTGATTTCGCTTTATTTTTATTTCTTGAGCTGTGTGACAATTTTCAAGAAACTAATGAGTAAATCGGGCCGTAAAATGCCCTCGCCACCGGTGCTAGTACGTCGTTTTTGTCGGAATATCTGCGATAGACAGCGACCTTTCAGCAGTCGATAATTATATATCTTGTAGCGAACACCCCCGCGCCCGTTTCGATCGCTCTGCTTTACACATTGTGTGTATAATTGTTTTTTATATCCACCCACCTCTTCTCTGCTTCTGTCTGGATAAAGTGTCATTGATTTGTCAAAGCCATCGATCATGAACAATGTTCTAATTAACTGTCTGGCTGCTGCAACCCAACGGACAATAATTCCATGGAAGGATTACTTTAAACTTGCTGAATATTTTGAAAACAATTTGACTGAATGTTGTTGGTGGCTTAGCCACCAACAACTTTCAGCCAAGTTGTCTTTAAAATATTTAACAATTTCCGAGTTAAACTCCCTGAAAAGTGTAATCTTCAGAAATTCAGCAGACAGATAGTTAAGGATACTGTAACCAAGCTTAACTCGCTTTATAGCTTCTACCCGATCGCCACTGTATCAGCCATTAACGGGTATCGTGCATTCAGAAATCAGTATCATCGGACGCTACAACAACGACAACAAAACCTAAGTAACACCTTTTCACAATGGACACAGGCCACCCTTCTACCGCTTACACTTTGACGTTCTTTCGTTTGTTATATATGCTGAATGTTCTCCGGACCTGGTTCTGTATTCTGAAACAGACCCTTTATTGGAAATCCTAGCCTATGCGAACAGCATTTCTTGCATTAAAATTTGAGGAAAATCAGATGACAAGTTTCTGGAACATCTCGCAATGACAGAGAATCGAACTACTTGTATAATGAGAAATCATGGTTATACAGGTAGTCGTGGCATTACGGCATTCGTCTGTTGTGGGTTCGATTCCTTGTCAATGGAAAATCATGATTATGGTTATACTTACATATACCTATCACATACTATCCATATAGGCGATAAGCCTGTAGATAGGTAATGTAATAAATTAAATCAGATTAGCAGTAGCATGGTACCGATTATGTACAGGTTCTTGAATGTACCAAAATTCGGACCAATGTTTGTCTAATTTATTTTTAAAACTATTTATGCTTGGGGCACTTATTACAGATTCTGGCAAAGCCTTCCAGCTATTTACAATCCGGTTAGTAAATAAATTTTGCTTTATTATTTTGTTACATCGGGGTTTAATTAGTTTCAAACTGTGCCCGAGTGTGTTGTTTTTTCTAGCCTATATGTAGGTATGCGCCCTGGACATGATAAATTCCATGGAGATGTGTATACGTCTCAATCATATCCTCTTGTGATCGTCGGAAACATAGAGTCGGTAGCTATAGAATTTTTAATCTTTCCTCATATGTTAGGTTTTTGATATGTGGTATCATTTTAGTGGCTCTTCTCTGCACATGTTCTAGAATGGCACAGTCCTTTTTAAATGTTGGTGACCAGGCACTATCACCATACACGAGTATTGGTCGTGCTAAGTGTAGAGCTTTAACGTTGTTTGGCAATATAGATATGTGTATGCCCTTCTTAGCATCCCTGAAATCGTGTTTGCTTTTGTAGCCTGTATTTGACAATGAGCATTAAATCTCAGTGATGTATGGTGTTCTGCGGAAGCATTAGGTTGAAAACAATCTAATGGCGAAGCAGCTGCAGTAGTTTGAAAACACCCTGAAATTACAAGCAGTCGTTCTTTCGCCACTGTTTCTTGTCCTCAGACAGCGAGCGTCCTTAGCTCCCACAGATGCCTCGTGGTCATCAATGTACCCAGTCTGGATTTTTCTGGTCGGTACGTAGCCCATTTAGCAGGTTTGTGAGGTAGCACCCTCTGGAAGCGGTATGGACGTTGACCTCGAGCGCAGCACATTCCAAGACTTTCTGTGCAGAGTGTCTTGTGGCATGTGCAGTACAGACCCATTCTGAAAGATCCACACGTTCAAACCTTGGTACAGATCACGATCATTCGGCTGTGTATCATATAGGATAAAATAGGCTGAGAAACAGGACACATAGACAGAGAGACGGACGGACGGACAGACAGACAGACATGCCGACGCGCAATCGCCCTCACTCGCGGCTCTGGGATTGTTGCGGAGATCATAAATGTAGTAGCAAGGCCTAGAAGTTATTGTTTTTCATTACCTCTGCTGCAATTCCATTTGAATGTCTACAGTCCTTGAGTATATATGCTCTTCACTTGCTACCTCGCTGCAGCACTATCCTCTTTTCGAGACCACTCCACAGGACCAATTTCAATGGTAGGCTTGCCCATAGAAATAGCGTATGCGGATTATTTGTTGACTTTATCGACGAGGAAAATGGTAATCCTGATACGCTACTTCCAATAGCCGCACAACAACGCAATAAAGCGTTCACTCACGTATACCTATCAGACACCACATACATGTAAATGAAAGATGACGGTAGATATATACACCCCCACCCCACCCTTCACGCACGCACGCACGCACGCACGCACGCACGCACACACACACACACTCGCACGCACACATACACACACGCACGCACACGCGGAATCTGGCACTGAGAAATGGAGGAAGAGCAAAATCTGGGCTTCCGCCTTTGCAACTCTATATAGCGACTGTATAACAGCAAATATCGCCTTCCAGTCCGTTTGGAAGTTGTGGATTCATGACTCTAAATCCTCATAAAAGTCATGATGCTACACGTGTTTCCATAATGCTATACAATTCACCTTTCCACAGTATCAATCTATCATCTGACGTCATATGATGTCATAATCAGCTAAGTGGTGTGTATGATGAAGTCATAATCATTACGTCATAAATGATTCTATTTGTTCCATCTTTAACTCTTAATAGTCCGAAACGTTGTACAACTTGTATGTTCCATGCTATTGAATATTTTGAATCTAATTTGACTGGACACTGTTGTTACCATAGGCAGCAACAGCACCCGGCCAAATTAGTTCCAAAATAGTCAATAGCTTACCTGTATAGTTTTCTGGACATTGATAGTCAGGGAGTTCAGAGATCGATCGATCCCTATACGAACGAGGTGTGGGTGGAGCTTAGCTAGAGGTGGGTGGGGCATAGCTGAAATTGGCAAATTCCATTGCCAGAGCTGGACAGCTCCAAAAGCCCTTTTGAAGAAACTTGATGCATGTCAACCGCAAACATCTGCAAATCATTGTTGGTCACACAGTCTAACATCAAATGCAGCGCTCTACAAACGGTGTAACACAGAGCCGCTATATGTGAGGGTAGAGCAACAGCGATGGTCTGTGTACGACCATGTTCTTCGAATGCCAGAAAATATACCTGCTCAAAAAGCACTACAATTTGCAGGCATAGGCCTATGGTCAACAGTTATCAGGCACGCAAAGGACACGGCACATCAAGTTGCCATGTGTTTTACGATCGGACGTCAATGAACGGAATCTAGGACCACACACAACGAGGAATAGCCCTGGTAAGCTTAGGACACTCGCAGTGGACAAAACACAACTGAGAGGGGTGAAGAACACCTGATTGCAGCTGAAAGAAGTTTTCACTTCTTCAGTTCCAGAACACATGTAGTCATTGATCATCATCATTATCATCATCTACTATTAGGTCAGCATATTAATTCCCCCCTATACAGATCTGCAACTGACCAATATACCGGATATTGATGAAATATTGGTGTCCAATATGATAATTTGCTTATGCCATTTACAATTTGTCTAAAGCATATGGTCTGACTTGAACGATACGGCATTCACAGTGTGACTCGTTCAATCCAGAATATACACCACAGACGTGACAGACGCCAGGCTTATTTCTAGAGTGCTAGATGGCAGAGTTATTTATACAAAGACCAGCTTGCACTCTTGTATCAGTCGTAGTCTAACTTTGGTTCATTGTCGTTGGCAATCAATTTTCGCTTCTATTCTGCCACTGCTAAGCCAGCGTGGATTGCCACAACAATTAAACATGTACTCTACGAATATGAAGTATGACGCTATATCTACATCGTGGGTTCTCCACATTGATGATGGGTTGAATGTCGCGGATTTAAGAGCCAGCCAGTGGCTACAATTCCTTCTGAACAATGCCTATCCCGATTTCCAATTAATATAGATTTCAGGAAGGTAAACATAAAACTACTAATACTCTGAAACAAGTTGATTGGTGTTGTTTATGCCATGGTCATTCACGTATTGTGCTCAGATTGGTTTCTCAGAAATCAGCATAAAGCTAGCTTAAACACACATTAAACAAATCATATATATGTCAAATGGTGATGGATGCAGCAGGTGTTGGTGGAGGGTGGTTAACACCCGGTCCAGTAATGATGTTCCATTTAGGAAGATCGCGTGGGCAAAATATGGAATACTTTTTAATCTTTGTAACGCATTCTGTCTTTTTGGATTCATTTAATTGATATTAAGAAATTAGCCTAATAATTAACTGTTTAACCAGCATGCTGTGATGCTAATTCCTAACTCGACCATACCGCTGGCTTGTAGCTAACCAAACTTGCAAAAAGCGGACACCGTATGGTCCATCAGATACTGGGTTTTCAGACATTTATCCACTAAATAGGCCCCTTCTCTGCTTTAAGACCACCCGTCTCAGTAAACGACACAGCCACTGATAACGTAGGTTACTGAGAGTAGCCTACCGGGCCAATGGAGGAATCCAGTTTTATCTATACCACGCCCATCTCTAGCTATGTTTATTAAATAGTTATTAAACAGCACGTTTATTAAATAGTAAAGACAATTCATACAACCTGGCGGACTATTAAACGTTTAAGACCGACTAATTCGAGTCATTCATGACGTAATTGATTGTGACGTCAGCCATACATCACGTAGTTGATTATGACGTCATATGATTGGCTAAGAAACTGGATTAATCAATTCCTGGCCGTATTGGCCCGCTAATACCGCAATACCGGCCCATTCAACTGCGCCAGCTGGGAGCGTTTGTTCCCCAAAACTTGCTCATTATGGATAACTTTAATTTTATCGTGCGAGATGCTTGGCCTATAGAACGCCATTTTGCGTCGGTCCAGTGGCGTTGCAAGGGTGACGAGGGGCCCCCTGCAAAAAATATTTGAAGCACCCCCCCCCTCGCACGCATGAACGCAAGCAAGCAAGTTGAAAGCAGCCAAGACCAGGAGTCCGGGGTACCTCAACCGACAATTGTTAAAATACAAATGTTCTCAGAGGGCATCTCCGACCTCTCTGGCGGTAAATATTAGACTTTGGTCCAGTGGAAGATTTCTATAGTTTACAAAATATTTTTTTCTTTCTGGAACTATAAAACTCTGGCCCAATGACCCATGCCATGCCCAAATGTAGGTATGTTAGTCACATAACCTAACTACGAATACTTAAAATAAATTGTAAGCCACCATAGAAGTAGGCTGTATAATTCGACTGGAAGCTGTTGCTTGAGGCTGTCAAGCTGGTAACAGCATATGCAACTGGTATTGGTTTTTTCCCTTCCTAGAATGAATATTCCCAAAATAGCTCAGCTGTCGGTCTCACGTGGCCCCATACACCAAGTAGAACAATATACAAGCCTTACAATGACAACTTTCTCAAATACCCACGCAGTTTCAATCTGGCAGCCGTGAGGTGAAAAGTGTCTATTTTGGAAACGATGTTGCCGAAAGCTGTTACTGTTGCGTTTTAGTATTTGACATAAAAATGGCACATGTTTGCATAAGATGGTTCCAGTAGAAGCAGCGTTATTGAAAAATACGTCAGTGTGAATTTTTAAAAATGTGTTGCCCAAGAATCGATTTTGACGCGGAAATTGTAAGTGGTATACATGTTTAACTTTCCACCGAAGTTTGGAGAAGATTCCTTCAGTTGAACCAGGGTCATTATATCAAAATTTTCTACAAATCAAGAGCATGAAGAGGAACAACAAGCAGCAGTCTATGACTCCATTCTCACATTAACCCTTGCATCTAGCGACGCGGGTAAGAATAAATGGCATACTAGACGGGCTGTCCCCATCCTATTAGATAATGTTGTATTTTAGTGTTCATTTCATGATTTATGATTGCTTATTAGTGTGCCTGTATGAAAACGATGATACTTCTCATAATATTCATGCCATGTCATCAATGCCATTGGGAAACGTAGCCGTTATTCTAATCAATTGATTCAAATATGTCCACGTTTATATCAAATCCAGTCACAAAATATATAGAAATGGTCATTGCGTCATCTTATAGACATCTTACAGACACAGTAAAGATAGCAAGGCATTGGCGCATGAAAGACCGAATAAGTTTCTCTTCGACTCTGCCTCTTGCCAACCCCCACCCCCAACCCCCAACCCAACACCACCACCCTCACCCCCGTCCAGTCACCTTATTCAAAAATTTAGTTTTGTTCATAGAATAAGAGGGTCCTTTGAAGTTATGGGCCTCCCCGCCGCTGCGGGGGTTGCGCGTGCCATTGCCACGCCACTATGTCAGTCGGATTGCTCTGTCAGAGACAAAACCAGAAACGTATTTAGGCCTCGTTCCTATGACTTGTTCGTTACAATTTCATCGAAGAACATTTGCCAAAGCAATTAAGATTATCAGTACGTTCTTTAAGCTCCAGAGTTCTTTGTCACTAGCAGCATTTAAGGACAATACAATAGATGGTTATTAAACTTATTTATAGTGATATCAATGATAACAACACAAAAGCACGTGCGTATTTTCGTTCACAAGACAACACGCGTGCACACATTTTAAGTATGAGATTTATAAAGGTATATGTGTAAAGAATAAAATGACATTTAATGCTTTTTGTGGCAATGCTTCTTTTATCCAATTCAAAAACCTTTCCAGAACCACGCATTTAAATTTGGTAAATGTTATCGAAGAAATTAGATTAAAAGAACCCATGACTATATTTATTAACTCGTGCAAGGTTCTATAGTTAAGAAATAGGTGGTTTTGTCAGGTAGGCTAGCTATATCAAGACATCCATAGACAAATCCATATTCCGACAGAAGGACAGATTTAACTCGTTGAGAATCGTAGCGTAAAACAGTTTTTACTGAAACGTCTCACTGAACACAACTAGCAACATTATTATTTAGAAATATAGATATTAGTTATTAATTTAGAGATATTCGTTCAGTTTTATAACGGTATTAACGCTATGGCAATGTCTCGAAGCTAGGTTTCCGTGTGTGCCGCCTCTACAGCACAGCTCAGAAATAACTTTAAATGTTTCTAAAATAAATTAAAACGGACTGTTTAATAATTTGAACATAAGCAACATGTTTCTGCTTTTGTTTTGGAATGATTACAACTTATTTATGAGCTGAACTGTATAACTAAGGCGACATTTTCAGCACTGGCTCATCAAAGTGCTACACAAACGTTTATTCTTCTCCACAAAGTAGAGCAACATCTCACTCAAGCGACCACCTAATGGGACACGTACAGTCAGCCCCTACCTACAGGAGATCGCTTAATACAACTGACCAGTTATAGTGCAAACATTTAGGAGACTAAATATCGACGCTCATTGAGACTGGTGTTGGCAACTCTGTATGTCCACAGAAGTGCTACATTTTGGTCCCAAATGTCAAGGGATCGCTCGAGTAGAGGGGCTGTATACTTGAACCGGAAATGTACACTGCATGGCCAAGTGAGTTGCGAAATAAATATATTGATTGATAGATCATATACTCTTTATTATTGATAAATGTATGCAAAATAGATCAAATAGATATTACTAAGGCCCTACAAAAAGATTACAATAAACAATTTTGCATGTAAAAATAGAAATAAGATACAACCCGTATTATACGACCACCTTATTGACACATACTTAGCTACAGGTGATATCTCATCGAACCAATGCAGAAACGTTATTCTCGTCGACAAAAATCCCGCGAGACTTGTCTGAAACAACCCAATGCCATAGGATACATGGTAAAAGATGGTAGTTCATTGGGAAGCTTTAACCACACCATCCCCTGGCTCTATATTGTAGGTAGACTCCTGCACATATTTCACTGTAGAAGAATAATATGACGTAGACATTGCTTTCACTCGAAATCTCTTTAAATCCAAAATGAACCTCACAGACTGTACAATGAAATATTATTATTTGTATATATCCACATATATCTTTGTTCATATTGAGCGTGTATGATCTAGATTATGCGGTGAACGTGCCCCACCGATACAGGTGCCACCCACCAGAAACCAAATCAGATTGGTTAAGAATATATCATGGTACTCGCATTGTTAAATCATATTTCAGTCAAGACGTTTTGGAAAAAAGACCACGCGTGTCTCTGAAAGTAGGCTTTGCTTTTTGTCACTCTGACATAAACTGTAAGTGAGGGTGAGATGAAACTGTGCCTGTATTAACGCGTAACAATATTTTCCATATACGATTCAGCTAATGACCGGATATACGTAAATACGTAGCTTACATGGGAGTACAATAAGGGGCACCTGTAAGCCAAGGCGTCTCCGGCCTACCTTGCCACTTTTATTATTATAACAGTCTGCGAGTATCTGACGTCATAGTCCGATACTTCACATGTTATCTGACGTCACAATTAAAATGATGTATCTCCGTCACGAAAATCGAAAAGTCCGTCACTGAAGTGTGTGAATTGTATGTCTTTGGTGAATTTATAATCTAATAAATATAGACTGCAACAGTACCCAGGTCAAATTGGTTTCAAAATATTCAACAGCTTACCTGAATATAATAGTTAACCTGAAATTGAGATTCTCGGACTACAATGGTTCAAATCAATTCATACACGCCTACAAAAGGGGCGGGGTTTTGATAGAGGCGTGCAATCTTATGCCGACATGCCGACCTTATATAATGGTCATTTCCAAGTTTACCCATCTATGATATGACATCATATGACGTCATAATCAACTAAGTGACGTGTGGGATGACTTTATTATCATGACGTTATGAATGACTCGCTATAGTCCGGCTTTAACGCTTAATAGTCCTCCACGTTGTACGAAGTGTATGTCTTTACCATTTAATAAACATTCTGTTGAATATTTTAAAAATAATTTAACTGGGCGCCGTTGCTGCCTGAGACGGTCGATCCCTACACGAGCGAGATGTGGGTGGAGCTTAGATAATGATGGGCGGGCCATAGCTAAAACTGCAAAGGTCCAGTATGTACTTTTAATTTACAACACCCTTTCCGATACAAATGCAAATGTACACAGAAAAACACACCTACCCATTACATTAAAATGGAGGAATCCCGTTTAAAGGTATGTTACCCCATCTTTAGCTAAGCTCCACCCCCGCTTCGCCCGGTTTGTGGTCGATCGATACCTGAACTCACTGACTGTCAATTTCCAGAAAACTATGTAGGTAAGCTGTTGAATATTCTGAAACCAATTTTACCGAGTGTTGTTGCTTGCTACGCATGGCAGCAACAACGTCCAGTCAAATTAGTTTCAAAATATTCAGCAGTATGTTTACTAAATTGTAGATACATACAATTCGTACAACAACGCTTAGTCAGTCAGCAATTAGGAGTTCGTCACGAACTTATCTACGCCATTCTTGACGTATTTGATTAAACGTCACATAGTTGATTATGACGTCATGTGATTGATGGATAAACTGGAATCTTGCATTGACAATCAGACTTAATCTGACTTGGTTGCATCGGCGTCGAAGATTCGAAGCCCGAATGTAGACAATGTCGTATGTGAAGTGAGTAAGTGCAATCCTGACAACGCAGCCTATTGGGCCGGTACTGGACCAAGACCGGCCAATACAGCACGGTATTGTCCAATATCGGCCCAGTAACCTGCATTATTAATGTATCCTTAAAGAAAATGTATTTATTATCACTAGTCGAATAGCATCAATAGATTGAGCAGAGAGGTTATTCAGCACTACACAGCGCTGATAGGTGGCATGAATGTAGCTAAACACACGGTTCAGTTCTCATAATAAAGTAGTGTGCAATAGTTTTACATCATATGGATATCCGGTGTAGTCTGAAGATGTCTCGAAGTGGCCCGGCCATGCACAATCGTATCATGGGCTCAATTATCAATGCGATATGAAACAGAGCCTGCGATATATACTTTCAAGTAATTGCAAGGAAACACACGAGGCCGATGGTTGACCCTTGCTTAGAATCATTGATTCAATATAAGATGAGAACGATTTGAATAATGGCTAGTGAGACGGAATAATGGACCTTTCCAGTTCACCCATCCATCATATGACGTCATAATAAACTATGTGATGTGTAGAATGACGTCATAGTCAATGACGTTATAAATGTCGTAGATAAATCCGTCAAGAACGTATAATTGATGACGAACTAAGAGTTGTTGCACAAATTGTATGTTTTACTATTTAATAAACATTCTGTTGAATATATTGAAACCAATTTGACTGGGTGCTGTTGTCCATTGAAATTAGTTTCAAAATATTTAACTGCTTACCTGTATAGTTCTCTGAAAATTGATGGTCACGGTTCCTTTCCTCATCAGTACAGTCTACGTCGTCTGACTATTCCTTCTCTTTAGTAGGAAGCCCAGTGTAGGCACTAGTGGGTTTAGTATTGTGGAGTGCTCTCACACAAATGAGTTAAGGGATCGATCGATCCCAACACAAGCGAGGTGTAGGTAGCTGAGCCAAAACTGTTAAGATCCATTATGCATTATGTCCATGTCAGGAGGCAGTCATTGGAATGTATTGCATGTATTACATATTGCGCTCTATGTTCGAGAAACCTTTGATAGGTAATCACTGGCAAAGACTGGTTATGGTGTTGGTTTGCTAACAGCATCCATGCCTATTATTTGACTGTCTTAATGGGCTTATCTATGCATTATATCACTTAAATTCTTTGTCCACAAATGAGCCATTGAGAAAGTTATATGATACATCAAATAAATGGCTAAATTTGAAAACATTTAAATCCCTTGAAAAACTGAGGACATCACAAGGCCATGCCATTCTCGGTCAGTTTCTGTAGCTGATCTGAAAACAGCCTCGTGATATGTTTTCTTTGCACCCAAATGTTGAACAATGTGTTCTAACGATAGGGCGTCATCAAAGTTAGATTAAATTGTGGTTATAAATGAGCAGTTCTGACTCCAAATCCTGCAACATTGTGTCAACACTATTTTCCATATATAGGTCTATATGTGGCGTCTTGATACTAGTAAGCCAAACCTCCGGATAAGATCAAATTCATGAAGATTAGTAAGCTGTGAAAAAGAAAAACGAGTTTTATCTCCGATGATGATGACGATCACGATGGCGGTGATGATGACGATGACGATGAGCGAGAGTCATGGTTGTCAGTGTACTCAGTCCGGTTTCTTTAAGATCGGTATGGAGCATACTTAACACGTTTGTGCAGTGGCGTCCTCTACGAGCCTTATTGATATTGGCACCTAGTACAGCAAATTACAATGCTTTCTGCGTAAGGTTGTCTTGTGGTATTCCCAGAGTATGACCAAACGTAGACCATCTTTGTTGGGCCACCTTCACTGACAGTGGGACTGTATTACACATAGTGTATAGTGCATCGTTGGAGATTAATTATACTGTCCGGCCAGCGATGTCGGTTTACAGTTAAAAGGTTTCTGCGATGACAGCTTATCTAGAACTGCCTTCTAAGCTGCCAAGCTGTTACACTTGTCCAACATCAGTGATACAGAGGTCGCGTCATTCAAGCGTAGTTCTTGAAATGAGGGATCTCTGATTCACGCATCCACAAAAGGACTAGAAGGCAATGTTCCCGTGAGGCAACGTGCAGCACGTGACAGTTTGGATTCATCCATTAAGGGGTATCAGAGACAATGTGTCGCTAAGATAACGTGGTAAGGTGGTCAACTCCTAAACCAAATATACAGTGTTCGAATACTAAACCCGCCTGACGAGCCACAAATGTACACATTCACCTTTTCAGAGTATCCATCGATCATCTGACCTCGTATGACGTCATAATCAGCTCAGCACGTGTATAATGACGTCACAATCATTATGTCACAAATGGTTCCATGTAAACCGTCATCAAATCTCAGAGTCCGACACGTTGTATAAATTGTATGTCTTTGTAATTCTTTGCTATTTAATAAACATGCTGTTGAATATTTTGAAACCAATTTGGCTGGGCGATGTTGCTGCCATAGGCAGCAACAGCGCACAGTCAAGTTAGTTTCAAAATATTCAGCAGCTTACCTTTATAGTTTTGTTGAAATCGATAGTCAGGGAGTTCAGAGATCGATCGATCCCAATACGTGCGAGGTGTGGGTGGAGCTTAGCTAGAAATGGGCGGGGCATAGCTAAAGGTCCATTAGCGTACGCTGTTCCTATGCGATGTGTAGTGAGAATATTCTTAAAGAAAGTGCAGAAACTTTATGAGTCACATTGCTATGGATGTAGGATTAACCTTGCTTATAATTACGGTGACACATACGCCTCCGCAGACATCAGAACTACGTGCATGTCGTACAGAATTAACCGTGATATAACGGAACCGCGGACCGAGTCGTTTCTGAACACGCGTCAAGTAGTGAGTGACATTTGCTGAATGATGGCGGTTATTTATGTGACCTTTACTAATACGCCATACACCTTCTCTCATATTTGTCAAATTTATGATTTGCATAAGTTCTCTATATCTAACGTGTCAGCTCATTCCCTGATATGCATTTTGGTTATCGTTGATGTAACCCCTGAGAGGTATTTTAGGACATCATGGAAAATAAAACCAATTCATACCATTTTATATCGATTAAGCCGACGCCATCACGTATTCCTAAATATGTGTAAATAGTCAGGCTTAAAGCGTAATAACCATTGGAAATTTTTGTTGATTTCAGGAAACATACATAGTTACAAAGTATTGGTTATGACAAATAGAAAAATGGATGATTTCATTTTTTCTGATAGCGTTCACAGTCATTTAGAGGTCAATAGAGGTCACTTTTGACATAGTATACGGTTTCTTGCTGTAGACACCTTAGTTACCAAAGAAACTATGACATGCCACATATGAAATTAAAGTTTATTGAAATGAATTGTCAGGAATTCGCCGTATCTATGTTATTTCATCGTTAACTGTCAAAAATGTCAAACGTCAACGTTATGGCAAAGTATGAAAATCATCAAAATGTTACCATCGTTATAATATCAGGTAGAAATATGTCATATCAAAATAAAGCTTATCAAAAAGCATTGTCAAATAGTTATGAACAATTCAGTTTCCATTTCGCATTACGCTGTTATTTTACATTAATCATGTAACAAAATAATAGGTGGCATCAAATGAGACATTTTATTGTTTAATGGCATTACATTTATAAGCAATTAGTTCTAATCAATGGCTAAATAGCAGAAATTTCAAAGCGAAGCATAGCCTACAAATCTAATTGCTTTTAGACATTAGCAGACGCATATATCTACACAGCTAACCTGCGTCAAAGATCAATTCTAAGACCATATTTTACAACAGAAAAACACGTATTAATCTTATAAATCAGTTTAAAGGTTATAAAAATGTCACATGCTTGTGAAGACTGGCATTGTTCGATTTTCCATGTAGATTATATGCAGTGGTTTAAATGCAACTATATAATTTCATTCTAACAATTAGATACAGTGAGCACGAGAGGCCAATTCTTATATCTTTGATATAAAGAATAATATGTTAAACAGTCATTATTATACCAAACCATAGCAATTCTAATTCTATTTATTTTTAGGTTCTCACATGAGAAACAATGGAACTAGCAGGAATGGTCTCCAAAAGGGTAAAGTCTTTAAAAACACAATCGTTTCCCGAAGAGGAATCACACGACCAATTACTTAGTTGTATTCACATGCGAGGGTCAGTGCAGGACTGTATATATGTGGCTCTTTCTCATAGAGGAAAAGAACAAACCGTCGAATCTAGGAAATCTAAGCAAACACTTTTGGCATCGCCAGTACTATAGTGATGCTATGAGCCAGTGGCGGCTGGGTGGCTCAGCAACAGGTGGAGGGGAGGGGGGAATCCTCATTTGTCGGGGGGGGGGGGGGGGGAATCCGGAAAATTTTGAAATTGAGATACTCTTAGAGGGAATCTCCTGCACTTTGAGTGGTGAATATCCCCCTTAGTGGGATGGAGATTTATCGTATTTTTATCCAATTTCTTATGAAAAATTCAAAATACTACACTTACAATCTTACAAGCAGACATAACTTATGTCTGCTTGTAAGATGGTAAGTGGTGTAGAATTTGACTTCTGACTTTCTCAGGGGGGATTGAGTGAAAAATAGGATATTCTTCTCTCTTTAATAGGCCTAATCATGGTGTGTTGCGTGATGGGGTTGGTGGCCTCACCCAGGAAATTGTGAAATCTAGATGCAGTTTGAGAGGTGAATATTCCAAATGGAGGGGGTTTATCAAGATTGAAAGGGGTGGGGTGGTGGGGCGGGTAAATACATTATTAGCCCCCACTGGCACCAAATTACTATGAGCTAAGAGCAAACATTATAATCAGTTTGCTAAACATCGTCATATAAATTCGGTAGATGTTGGATGTTTTGTTTTCAAAAGGCCCAGCTCAACAGCTGATAACACACATGATAACCTTTAGATTTAGCCATTCTAAAGCAGTCCCGTTTTATTATGAGATGCGTTTCTTTTGCCAAACAGGTACTAAGGAGAAAGGTTTTAAGTTTAGATCTTATAATGCCGCGAAGTGTTAAGACAAACTGTTGAATATAGTGACAGAGATGAGTTAAAGGTTACGCTTAGTACTACAGAATGATGCGCATGCTATTGACGTAAAATATTAGAAAAAGTGTTGGTTAACTATTTCCAGAGTCGCTTACAAACGTATCTACAGAAACCTCTTTTGTTGAACTTATTTATATAACTGACTTCGAATAAAGCTCATCTCTCTCTCTTATCTGAAATTGACAGTGCACACGTACATTAGTCTCTTGCGTGACTCTCGTGAATCTCATATCACAGCATACAATCGTAAATCGTTAAGAAATCTTATCATGCAGGAGCTACCGAAAATCTCCATTAAAAAGTCTCTTTTCTTCTTGCTCAAAATTTGTCAGCAAGATATGGCCAATCCTTGAATTAACAGAGACACTGGCAATGCAATGGAAAGGCAATGCATTTATACATGTGTTAGTATAATCAGAAAGAATGTAAAAACATTCATAGCTGAGAATTGTAAAGTGGCAGATATTCAGAAACGTCTTTAAAAATCTTCTCTGAATTCACAACTCATAAAACATCATCTGGGGCAACAGCTGAACCAGGTGTGTTACTGGCGATGAAAGTAACCTACACCCATTGCTAAGCGTGCTTATACGATGGATAATCATTGGACTTGTTATGGAGGTAGGTCAAAGGCTTCAGCAAAGCGATTTGGATCATAATAATATAACAATGTCAGAATATTATATACAGACAGTAAACTGACAGGCAAATTATTCACATTCAGAATACTGAAGGGACTACATTCAGAACACCAAATGATAAAGGAAATCCACGTGTTTTAGGATTAGCATTACCAGTTTGTCATGACACGAGAGACAGATCCTTAGTTGAACTACATGTATTATCGGCTCATTGCTATTATGTAGCTTCTACTCAAGTACTGTTCTTAGAAACATCCATAGGTAATGCAGCTATAAGTAGCATGCAACAGTTTAATGGTGGCTACATAACCACATTCCTCAAAAAAATAAATTTGTGGTTTTTTGTTGGTGATAATACCGATTTCAGTGAAGATGCTCCAGGTGGTAAAAATACATTGCAGGGAACTATACTTGTGGTCTATAAAAAGACAAGTAATGGCAGTAAAAACATTTTGCAACCGCTGCAACTAAAAGACGCTAAACGTTTTACAGTTAATCCATAATACCGTATACCACCATGTTGGAATGTCCAAAGCTTCGTATTCAAAACTGCAACACGGGTGTCAGTATTAAGGATTTCTGTACAACAAACATTGAGAAAATGTTGGTGATCTAGAATGGCGTATCCCATGAGGATCCCAAAAATGCTAACACTAGTAAACTCCATAAATGGTCTGGATGCAACTCTACTATTGCTTTTCCTCAGGAGGTAACATCCGTGAGAGCACTTCCACTTATTTCTGCCGCAACACACAGCAGAGAGGTTTGCACTGTTAACCGTATTAAAACAACACAGCAAGTAAACATAGCGAAATTCAGTGAAGGCCACCTCAAAACTGTCATTTCATTAAACATAAAGGTCATCCAGTTGAAAGACTCTCATCCACATTTGAAGGACCAATATGTTCTTAGGCTAGGCGAGCTCCATACATCCATGGCTGCAATAAGAGCTATTGGTAACTCATTAGAGAAATTTTGACTTGCTGATGTGTGGGAAGAATCAGGTATTTACGGACCAGCAACTACAATGCATGTCTTGAGCTGTATACATTACAAACGAATCGCCAATTTGCACCTACTTGAAATCCTCTTGGAAAAATTGTTGGTAGCAAATGCAAGCGTTAGAGAACCATGTTTCAATACATCTGCAGCAATTGAGAAAGCGTATGGAGAACAATTCAATGAACTGCATCGGACGGAATCGAAAGAGCAACCCAATCAAATCCAAAACGCCATTGATGAAAACAAAATTGCAGAAAAGGTTCAGGAGTTCATTACAATTAGGTCATCAGATAATGCTATGTTCAGATCAACGATCAATTACACGAAAGATATTGACACGTTGTTGAAATTCAGTGAATCATCACGATTGAATGACTGGTATGCCAATCTTTAAGCAGTCGAAGAACCTGCTGAGATATTCTTTGTCATGGATAGGATCAAGTAAAAAATAATGTGGCTTAGATATTTGGCTGACATGAAATCCCTTGAGAAAACTGATCCTGGCATATGGACCGCATTTGTGGCATACGATTTCTGTGTTATAATAAGTGATGTCCTATTTGTGGCAATGGTCCAGACCACGCGCTGAAATGGAAAACAAGAGCGTAAAAGAAAAGAGATAACTGATATGCATAATTATCTGCTAATCCCAATGCGAGGCAGCGATTCGTTCCACCTGGATCAGAATTAGCGTGAATGAGCCGAGAGAATAAGTCCCAGTTTCTATGAGATCATACATGTCATCTGCAGCATGGACTACTAAAGGCAGGTCGCATGGTAAATAAACTAAAGGTCATTAGCATGTCTTACTGCAACCCCTTCAATGTAGAAGACAAGTCTATTCAATCTAGTATTACAAGCTGTGATATCAAAGGAAGCAGCCCATGAAATCCTGCACATTGATGAACTTGGGCATCAAACGGTTGAAGAATATATGGCAGCTTGTTTCCATGTTGATGTTAGTCTGTGGGCATCAGCAAAACGTGTCTGAGCTGAAGTGCGACACACATGAGATTAAAAAAGAACGATCCAAATCAAAGACAGAAACTGTGGAGTTAAAAGAGGCTACATCGCTATTTGATAGGCTAATGGTTATCGCAGCAAAAAGCAGAGGAATTGGTTTATCCTCTGACATTGGCAAGTACGAATTTCCAGTTAATCAGGGTGATATTCTTTCGTATAAAATGTGTTTTTGGAATTGGTCTTTGAAGCAAGACAACTATATTTACACAGATTTGTAGGCCATACTTCACATTGAAATCTCTGCTATTTTCTCTTGATTTGGATGAAATGTGACATTATAATTTAATGACATCAAACAATAAAAGGCCAAATCTTTTGCAATTTATTCGTTTTGTTACATGATTAATGTGACATATCTATAACTATATGACAATGACGTTTGATATTTTGCTATGCAGCATGACATATCTCCTCTTAAAGGTGCACATTCACTGCTTGAAAATAAAATTATTTAAATTGTATACTTTTAGAAACTTAACTTGTGTACCTCGATGTAATGAAATTAAATAAATCCTAGCATATGATGATTTCATCACGTATAAATTAATATAGTTTTTTAGTTGTGAGGTGTAATTATGGACTCATGTCTCTAATTCAATTTCATAAATTAAAAGATTATATTAATTTATAGGAGAGGTTTACGTGACGTAATTCCGTTATTATCTTTAGAGCGTGGGGGAGGGGTGGGGGTGAGCCTGGCCATCAAGCAGCCAATGGCATGATAAAGTAAACACTGATCTTCCTGGGCATAAATTTGATCTTACACCGCATTACTCCTCTAATAAATAATAATTGTTTGGCGATATGTATTCAATTTCCACTTTATTTGTGTACGATATCGAGGGCAATGATTTATTTACTGCTTTCATACCATATTGGAACCAGTATTCCTGCATCAAATTACTTCAGATTCAGATTCAGATTCATAGTTATTTATTTCATATTTAAACATGAATGTCAGAAAAATTTGCAACAGGCAGTCTACGGAAGGCACCCCTATGAAGTGGTGGACTCCTCACATATATACATTAATTGCATTATAGGGTGTAACATAGATAGTATGATATAACGTAAATATACTTATAATAACACGAACACTGGGTATAAAAGGTACAATTCTGAGCCATCACGAATAATCGCTGGCAACATATCATAATTTAAATCTCTGCGCTTTACAAACAGTGCGGCGAAATTAACTCTATCTGAGGGTAACGCAAACGGGCTGGTTCTTCGAATGCCAGATAACATGTAGCTGAGAAGGCATTCGAATTTCTAGTACTGGCTATCAGGCACGCAACTCGATAAGTTTTTTAATATAAGCCCTAAAACGTAATCTAAAATCACTAAGACGGAAAGGAACCTAAAGAAGGCGATGATGCGAGGAATGGCCAGGAAACCGTGATCAATGGTGAAGAAATTTGATGTCAAATGAATGCAGCTTCCACTCCTTTCAGACGCGGAAAACAGGCACTCATCATCATTATATGTTCAAAACACAACTTTGCTACACGACATTATCTATCCGACTACACACCTGTGTAAAGAACATATGGGCCTTTACGACAAAAAGAAGGCAATTTAAATTGCGACTTACTAGCGCGCATGTATGCCTGTGTGCGTGGTACTTGCCTTAGCACTTATTCTCAGAGATGGGTGCCTTCGATTCTTCACGATCCATCTGTTTAACAGAGACAGTCTTACTGGCAAATTACATTCGTCCACACCACGTACAATTCCCATTACGTCTCCAAGGTGTGTCCATCACAACCTTGGAAATTACTTGCCTGATGACTGTGATGCATTTGAATAGGACAGTAAAGGCATTTCCTATGTCGTGCTAAAAATAGCAACATCAACTGTTTAACTTCTGGCGTTCTTTGAATGGAGACGCGCAGCAATTTGCCTCAAAGTTGGGATAGGCCTATATCAATGTCTGACAAATCCCGTATGATGCTTGCTATTTGAGTTCTCAGATTAATGCATGATCAGTAACCTAATGGACCTTTCCTGTTAAGCCATCCATCATATAACGTCATATTCAACTACATGACGTGTAAGATGAAGTCATAATGAATGACTCGATTTAGCCCGTTTTAAACGCTTAATAGTCCGACACATTGTACGAATTGTATTTTTTTTGATCTAAACATATTTTATTGTAACAATTGCACAATGGGATCGGGCACAAGTTCTTACAACTTAGATTTGCCCTCTCCCTACAGAATTATTATAAGCAGCCAATGATTGAGAACACTAAACCGAGGTGAGAGAGAAACAATAAATTAAGAGGTGAGAGAGAGAGAGAGAGAGAGAGAGAGAGAGAGAGAGAGAGAGAGAGAACTTATTTTACCGTAATTCCGGGGACATTTTCACGTCTAGACCCTACACTCTGGGGACATGCTCAGATTGTGGGGACAATGCCCTGTCCCCACAATTACGGCCACTCAAACGATCGGCAAAAGCGTGAAACGTCAACAAAATATATTTAAAATTTGTGTCCCCACGATTCGTTTTTCAATTTTTTTATGGTTTTTTTTTACGTTTTTTCATTTCTCTCACATTCTCTCACATTGAGATGTCCCCACAAAATTATCTCACACTCTCATGTAAAAAATATATTGCACGAGGCATACGAACACGTGATGTGATAAACACTCACGTGCACAGACTAGGCGGCGGTGTAATCTCCCATCCACATACTGCTGCTAATGCATGAACTGCCAACCAAAGAGTATGTCCCCACACTGTTTCTCACATTTGCAGGGACTCTCTCACTAGGTCCCCGCTCTGTGTGGGGACCGTCCCTACAGTGTTCTCTCACTTTTTTGAGAGAGAGAGAGAGAGAGAGAGAGAGAGAGAGAGGAGAGAGAGAGAGAGAGAGAGAGAGAGGGGGGGGAGAGGGGGGAGAGGGGGGGAGGGGGGGAGGGGGGGAGGGGGGGAGGGAGGGAGGGAGGGAGGGAGGGAGGGAGGGGGGGAGGGGGGGGAGAGGGGGAGGGGGGAGGGAGAGGGAGAGGGAGAGGGAGAGGGAGAGGGAGAGGGAGAGGGAGAGGGAGAGGGAGAGGGAGAGGGAGAGAGGTAGGGGAGAGAGGTAGGGGAGAGAGGTAGGGGAGAGAGGTAGGGGAGAGAGGTAGGGGAGAGAGAGAGAGAGAGAGAGAGAGAGAGGTAGGGGAGAAAAACGGTGTAAACAGATTAAAAAAGAATAGGAAAGAAAAGAACAGCTCCTTCAAACACTGTCATTGTCGGATAGTAGTTAGCCATTAATATAATAGATTAAACAATACGAATAATTGAATTAACAGACCATATTCATGGTTGTTCCAGACCGTCGTCATTTACCCCCGTTTACCCACCCCAACCCTTCCTCTCAACTCCCACCATGCTTTCACCAGGTCTTCTCTTCTCGTTTCTTACACGAAAAACGAAACAGAAACGAGAAATGAGACCCAGTCACCGCCAACCCCGCCCACACCACACATTCAAAATGGCTCCACTCCTGTGTATTTAGGTAAATCTGAACTTTTAACCTCCTCATAACTTGGAACGAAAAGTTTGAGGAGATTAACGATTTATCAAGCCTTTATTGCATCCCCATCATCCCCTCTCCTGTCGTCATCGTCGTAGTCGTCGTCGTCGTCATCGTCGTCTGCGGCATCGCATTATCGTGGATGCCCCGAAAAGCAATAGGGGAGTAATATATTAATTGTGAGTACGGGAAGAACTATATACACAGTAACGACTGTGGAAATAAAGCATTACAGTATATAGCACATCTATGCAGTAATTAATTCTATTATAAACATTTAACAGTAACGACAGCGGAAGCAAAAATTTAAAGTATATAGTATATCTATACTGTCATTTGTATCCTACCCATGTAACCATGACAATACAAATACGGACTATTCCTACAGCATATCAAACGTTTGGAACATATATGAGGTTAAAATCTGCCAGTAGCTTGAATATAATTTTGAACTTGTTTGAAGATGTATTCATTTTCCTGGACGGATAGAGATGTATTTCCTTTGCATAGCAAGTAACTCCTCAAAGGAATATACAGATGTAGTTGTTGTAATACGAATTGTATGTCTTTGCTATTTAATAAACCCGCTGGTTAATATTTTGAAACTAATTTAACTGGGCGTTGTTGTTGCCTGATATTCAACAGCTTCCCTGTATAGTTTTCTGGAAATTGATAGTCAAGAAGTTCAGTGATCGATCGATCCCAACAGGAGTGGTGTGGGTGGAGCTTAGCTAGAGATGGGCGGAGCATAGCCACAACTGGAAAGTTCCATTCCATTAGCCTGCATCAAATTATGGTACAATTCGTCAACATGAAACATTGTTGTATATAGGCTTGTCAAGTGATGACGTATTTCCGGGTTCAGCTCGATTGTTAAATACACCAAACAATGTTTATGTTTAACAACAAGAATGACGTCATAAACACTACTTATGATGTAACAAAGAAAAAATACACACTTTCGTGTTGCGAAGCACACGCAGTGATGTTATACTTAACAAGCCCATACTCTCCAGATTCTATTATTCCATTCAGCTCATCATAGATATTGTAGCGCAGATCGACCGGTCAGGTACGAACCGTTCCAACCAGTCTGGGTACGGAGCGGCCGGACCGAGTACGTTCCAAGTACGCCACCCCCCTGGGTGGGACAGTACACGTGCATAGAGCCATATGGGAGAGGATCTAAAAATTGCAGTCCGTGAGATCGCCTAGTGCGCATGCGCAGTCTCAGAGATTGCTTGCCAACATGCGTTAGCGTTGGAGAAAAAAGCATCATATTTTGTTGGTACATGTAATTCCTTTCCTCTGCTCGTCGCACTTGGTATCGATCATGACCAGAATAAAGCAAGGATTCCAAATCTTTTTACCACTTTAATATCGGTCCAGAAATGCCCAAGTTATCCCTAATTCCTTTCAAAATATAGCCATAGCCATAGCGCATGCGTGTATTTAGTGCATGAGGACGATGGAGTATAACGTGATCACTTTCCTACCTCTGTAGCTCGCGCGCTGATTGGTCGTGACGCTCCAGCTGTGACGTCACGAGTAGTAAAAAAGGGGATGAAAATCAGATTCAATAACGAAATTTAAGTAAGGCAACCCCAGCTATTAAAACCGCAAAGCGACCTTCTTGCAGGTGGACATGCTGGCCCCGATGTAAAGCTCGTCAAAGACTGTAGGGCGAGTGATGTGCTCGATGGAGAACTCGCCAGATCTGCCATACCACGCCGACCAGTGGTGGTTCCAAATCCGCACATGTGTCGTGCACAGTTTTAGACATTTCGACAGCAGTCAGGGGCCATTGCCCGATGCGCCGCGCCCGCTATGCGGCGCATCGCATCTTGTGATCCGCCAGAATGCACCCGCATTTCCTAACTTTCAACTGTAGCCCTTCATAAATACAGGGCAGCTTCAAACTTCCGCGCGAGTACGGAACTTTCTAAAGACAGTTTAAATGTTTTACTCTGTGTATAGACGTGACTAACTACTAGCCATCCGCATCCGCAACAGTTCTTCTTCGCCGTTCCTGAGAGTGAGCCGCATCAGACAGTTCCCTGCATTTTTTCCTAGCAGCTAACTTCCGCATCGTGCCATTTTGCGTTCCAAACATGTGACGTTTCAACTACTGTGATTCCAGAACTCTTCCCGTACCGATGACTAATAGGTATTCCGTTGTTATATTGTTATATTTATGTATTACTTTTCTGTAACAGGTACTGATGACTAACAGGTACCGCACGGGGCGCCGAAAGCACGGTGGCAGCAGGGGCAGTCTGGGCAGCTGTGCCCTTTACCCATTTCTATAAAAAAAAAAATGAAAATAATTTTTTGAATATTCAGAGCAGACTGAGCAGGTGTATTAAAGGTCGGTTGTAACGTGTTTTTGGCATTCAACCCATAACGTAATATGGGAGTGCTTTTAGGTTTGCATAAAATGGTTCTACACCAGAGAAAAAATGCAAACACCTTTCTCTCCCCGAAGGGTGAGACGCGTAGGCAAATGTCCTGCCATTATTTTCCTCCACCCTGGCTATCACTTTATACTCAGAAGTCTAATAGCAACGTGGAATTACTATGTGTACACACGTTTTCAGTTTCAACTCACAAGTTTAATGGTGAAGCTCACTGGGCCCTGGTTTCCATTTTCAACTCACAACGCTATACGTATTACCTTATCATTATTGTGATATGTGACGTCTTCAAATCTGAACACGTTTTACGCATCTTTGCAAGTAAAGGTGGGTAGAATAGAATATATGCGCGATGATGGCCGGCTGGGCGTAGCCATGTGCATGGTAACACTACAACAAGGGATATTCACGGCGATGTTTGTGGAATTGTAGAATTGGCAACAACTCTCAAAATCACATTTTAATTTACAGAATGGGAGGAGGGTGTGGTGTTTGGGGTGGGGTGGGGTGTTGGGTGTGTGTGTGTGTGTGGTGATCACTCGGACGAATGCGAACATTAGATGCGCATAGAAGTCATCGCCTGCATGGTGATTAATAAATAACGTCCTATTCGCCCCTTGAATACTGTACTTGTTGCATGACTATGAGCACCCCACCCCACGCCACCCACCTTATCAACGCGAACGGTCGTCATACACATGTTTAGTCACGTCAAGCTTTAGTTCTAGCCATAAGTGATAATACCACCGCCCACATGAAAACAAAATAAGACATTTAAAGGCCTCCTTTGATTAGTCTGGGCCTAGGCCAGATGTTCGTCCGACAACACTACGTCAATATGGCTATGTAAGACCCCGCGAAATCACAATTTAAATCACTAATTCCATACACGCTAGCTGTTGAATAGTTTGTTACTATTTTGACTTGGCAGCATTACTACCTCGGGCAACAGAAGCATCCAATAATATTAGTTTTCAAATGTTCCCAGAATATTTAACACACCCTAAGGAATTAACTATATTTAGTAATTAACTTATTTTATGTCGGTCGTCCGTCATATGTCCATTCAGCATCTGTCCACATTTTTCTTTAAGCGAGTCATCAAGAGCAACTGGGCAGGAATGATCCACGGTTCTTCATATGTTCAAAATGATTGGTCGATTATACTTGCGGCTGTCTTGGATACCCTAGTTTTCACAAAAACACCTTCAGATACAACGCACTTATATCATTTCTATGAAGAAGTATAATTAGAGGAGCATAGTATTATTAAAGGGATACATCATTAGAAAGCTCATCAAATTTTCTAAACATATATCTATTTATTTATTTTTTAAATGTTGTTAAGCTAATTATAATTTTAAAGTAAGCCCTCTTGACCACATGATTGACTAAATCTAGGGACAATGTTGTATTTTATATATGCAAATAACTCAGTTGAAATTTTACATAAATATTTAGAAAATTGATTGAGCTTTGCATTGGTACGTGGCGTCAATAATTTTGTGATTGTAGTTTAGGAACGTTTTAAGATAATAATAATAATAATAATAATAATAATAATAATAATAATAATAATAATAATAATAATAATAATAATAATAATAATAATAATAATAATAATAATAGCATATTTATATATAGAGGGGAAAACACGGTCAGCAATACAACTGTTCTTCCCCGAGTCCCTCACCTTATTTATAGAACATATGTACAGATGCGTTACCCTTTAACGCAATAGTAACTCGGCTGCTGGATGAGCAATTTAGAAGTTATTTGTTTGATTGGCATCTAACGAGTTCCTTGATTCCAGGTCCCATTCATGCCATATCTAGGCTGGTTTATATTGCGGTCTATTATTTGTAACTTCCCATAGTTTTACACTGGTACCCATTTATACTCTTGAGTGGAGTGAAGGAGATTGCCTATGTGTCCACCTCATCTTCCACCCGATCGCCTGATAATCGATGGCTGAGCAATTTATCTTGGACAGTTTTTTAAAGCAAATATAAATAGAAACTAAGGTCTAATCAAATTATTTCCACTGCAAACCCACCACACCCGACCCACACTCCACCCACGCCCACGGGTCCTACTCTCACATACACACACACACGCACGCACGCACGCACGCACGCACGCACGCACGAACGAGCGCGCGCGCACACAGTTTCCAATTGACTAGAAGCAGGCATCAGATGATAAAATAGCCCACTATAATGTAAATTGAGAATAAGTACAAGGGACCAAAGAATACATAAGTTCACTCAACATTGCTCTAACATTTAAACCTGGATCATAGGAAACTCAGAATGCAGGTATCCTCGAACACCCTTCTGTGAGAGGGAAAAACTCGTTTTAGATCTTTGTGCCCTTTTTTGTGGAACCTGCCCCCCCCCCCCCCGCCCCTCAAATTTGCTTCAGCCTCCCTTGCTGAGACCGCATTTTTATAGTTTATCCTTTTAACTGTATATATTATCCTTGTTTTTGTGCCGATGACTAACAGTTACCATCAAAGTTGTGTGACCTCTCATATTACTGTACTGTGATAATTTTTTATATGGCAGTAGCAATTCTAGTTATATATGTTTTGCTTATTTTTATTTTTTTTAAACATTGGGACCGCGGTTCGCCAGGCTACACAATACAGCAACAACAACCGCACCACCTTGTTCCCCAAGAGCATCAATTTTTCAATGAGGTCGCTATTCACGTTCTCACTACGCGAACCTGACATGCGGCCGACTAAACCTGGGCTATTTTAGCTCAATAGGATAGGTTTATAATAGTAGGGACGATTACTATGTATGAGACATTTTGTGTAAGTCTCTTTCCCGGAGTAGTGGACATATAACACCGCACACCGGCTAGATTGTATAAATTGGCCATATACCATGAGGCCTCCTATTCTTACGAATATAAGAGTAATTGTCTCTGTCTACACTCCTCCAGTCTCCGGGATTATTAATTGTTTGGACGTCCCTCCGCCACGGTGTTTAGAGTTGACTTTGAAACCATTGGGGTTTCAGAGCAGTAAGAAACAAAGTGTCGATGACCGCACACACTTCCCCTGTATCTTTGGATACTAGTTAGTTAGATAACCACGCCAAAGTAGGAAGCACTGCGAAAATATTATGATTACTGGACTGCAGTGCATTTCTGGAAGAATTTCACATAACCCTAAAGACAGATAAAATGTTAATCCCCGGGTGCGGATCTCACATCATCTGCTCCGACACGCTGGTGACGGACAGGACACAGCTCTCCATCTAACTCTACACGTGACTGGATGCGGTCTTAGAACCTACCACGCCCTCCTGGGAAGGTCACTATAGTTGGATAGCTGCCTCTTTGCCCCCACGCTAAAATTATATGTGCTTTCCAATGCTTATGTAATGTGACTTGTCCCTGTGCTGTTATATGTGGTCGTGATGCGGTGGTGACAGGATCGTCATATGATTCTGGAGCTGCCATCTCGTGACACATCCGCACGCTGTCTAACTGGGGGTGGGGGGGGGGGGGAGGGGGTGGGTGGGATGACCATATTGCCAACACGCATTCTCGCCAGTCAAGCTTATATGTTAAAGATAGTTAGAATACACTGCCATTTGGTGCTTAACCCTGGTCTGGACCCAAAAACTAAATGTTAGGTTAGGATCTAGCGGAAGGACCGCATAAATAAAGCGGCAATTACTAATTCAGTATCTTTGAACTTACATAAGATGACGGTATTGAATTCTGCTGAAATCATCCACCCCCATCTTCACGTAATACAGCATGCATCACAATAACTTATAATTTCACTAGGGTGACTCTTTTACATATCATAGTTTGAACAGGAGAGTGGCCCTTTATGCCATCTCTCTTCCTCCGCTTCGGCGTTGTAGCCATTTTCCTGTGACGGAGGCCTGCGCGAGGCACTTTACTCTCGCATAAAAAATGTGCGTGTTAGGTGTTAATTTAATGTCTAGACTCTAGATGGAGCTAATGGACCGTCACATCGGTGACACCAATAGCGTGGATGAGATCGTGAGGTTCAACTTCCGCGGCGATGGTCGCATGGACCCACTGGAACGTAAACATTCCACCGGCTCTAGAAGCCGGTCTTTGTGTAATCTGGAAGAGCGCAACACTGTATCCGCAACCCCGAGATCCGCAGCTAACCAGCAGCCTCGCCCTAACGTACCATGTACTTGCGGTGCCGCGGTGCGAGAGTATCCAAAGGACAACCGCGCACGCCCGCAGGCTACAATATGCATCTGTGCTGCGAGGAGGAGAGTTCTCTCTTTATAACCCGGACTAGTATCACCACACGTCTCAAGTGCTTGAGCATAAATAGACGGATCCATTTCTAGCCATGCCCCGCCAATTTCCACCTTTTACATGTGTTAGGATCGATGTATATCCTTTGCATCCTAAATACCAATTTCAAGGTAAGTTATTGAATATTTTGAAACTAATTTGCATGGGTGTTATTCGCAAAAGCGCTTTAATGAAATTACTTTCAACATATTCAACAGACGGTTTATTAAATACGGTAGTAAAGACATATACGTCGCACACCTGACGGACTTTTCATTGATCATGACCGAGTTAAATACCTCATTCATTACGCATTTACCTTGCTCCGCCACGAATACTAGAAAAGTCCATGACGAAAGTATTTCAATTCAATAAACATTATGTTCAATGTTTTAAATCAACGGTGGCTGGGTGGTATTGCCGCCATAAGCAGCAACAGCTCTCAGTCAAATTAGTTTCAAAATATGCAACACCTTACCTATATAATTGCCATGAAGTTGGTGTTCAAAGCACATACATCGATTGCAATGCTCGTACAGAGGAGTAGGCGGGGCTTATCTAGACACGGGCATGGTAAAGCTAGAAATGAATCACTTCGTTACACTGTTCTTGTAACGAGCGTAACATAGTACTTACTGAACAGTGAACAAATATGTATGTGCCAAACTGTAGCTAGGGGAACAAATCTCCTTATGATGCGAACTGATGTATATATTGGACCACATTTCAGGTCGAGATTATCCAAGGCCATGTTTAACTACATGTTCGGTGCGCAAGGTCACATAAAAATAATCCATGTTAAGATCAGGTAAACATCGGAAATTACAAATAAAATCGATCTTGATTATGACGCAGATTGCATGTATACATATTTTTATTTGAAGTCGAGAAGCCGCATTGAAAATATAAAGCGTGGACCTGATTGATGTCCTTGATGTCGGATAAGGAGAGTCATGTAATTGATATACGTGCAGAAATAATGTTATATTAAGTGTTTTTACAAATGGCATGATAGGTTATAATCGTGTTGCAGACCAAAGCTCAAAACTTCTCAGGTTTGCAATATGCCCAATAATCCAGTCAATATATGAAATGACCCACCACAAATTGCAACAGAACTTATGTTATCACTATTCATCTCAGAAAAGCAAATAAAAAACGTATTAAAAGTCTTCCAAAATTGAAGTAGTGGAACAGTGCCTAATTTGCATAAATTCAAGATGGCCACCACCGTATTTGTGATTACATCGTTTTGTTATAATTTCACTTCCAATCAAGCTATTTTAATGTTTAAAGGTGTCAAAACATGCCTTTTAGTACAAGTAAGGGATATATTTATATATAACATTCTAACTTTGTCAAGTGGTCAACTAGCTGAACAATTCCTAATTTGCATAACTCCAAGATGGCGGTCCCAATATTAGAATTCAACAGCTGTGACCATTTATTGTCTTCTAACCAAACTTTTCCATTCTTTCAAGATGCTAGTATACTATATGTAATATGAAATATTGATAATACAAAATGACTGCAGTAGAAATACATGTATTTTATTTTTTTAAACTCAAACCGGCTGCTAATAAAATCCAATATTATCCTGATTTGAACTATTTTGCCGTACACATTTACATTATCTCTGAATGTTTGACTATATTTTCAGGAAACTTAATCATTGTGACATTAACCATATACTTAAATGGTAGATAAATAAACAAGGGTGACTAACATTTGTGGAACATTGACTTCTATGCAGACTTATCCTTATCAGGCAACACTTTTAGGGACCATTGATATATATATATATATTCCCGAAGAGTGCAGGATGGTAAGTGCACAATTCATACTGAAATATAAAATACATCTTCCAGGTTCTCATTGCATATTCCAAGGCACTAGCGGATCTATGTGTATCTCCGCACCCCTTATTTTCACTGCATTGCTATTACTTAGGGCAACCTCTTGGTCTTTTGTCATGAATGAATATTTGGCAATGCTTTTGCCAAAATGTTTTTCATGATCTTGTTCCCGAATTCTGTAGCACACTCAACATTCACAGTGGTATCAGCCGTCACACCAGTCACAATACTGTTTATTGTTGGATTCTCAAGAGAAGGACTTCTGGTGATCAAAAGGCAAAGAGCTCCTGTGTATCAGCCATGTCCTTCACCAGCCTTGACCCTGTCCCCTCTTTGTGTTGTTCACTCGTCAGGTAGCTTACTGATGCCAGCTCCTACATGGCCAAGTTCACCTATCAGTGGACATTGGTAGACAACCATACATCTCAGTGTTTTCGTCATCCCATGTCCTCGTGTCAGCCCATCTGTACTTTTAATACGCCTCATCAAGACATGCTCTATAAGCAAGTCCTGTGACAATCTTGTCCAATATCTGTCAGATCTTATACCATCACGCAGGCCATCTTGAAAGCACTGGTATGCGTCTGAATGTTGCTCAAGTAGGCTCTCCATGTTATGCAAATACAAGTGAACAGATTTGGTATAATCGTCGTTGCATGTAGCTTCCAGCTATGGTGGCATTTCCTGCATCGTTTTCAAATGCAGCTGCTAATTACCAATCCGCTCTGCTTTGATGACTGGTTGGAAAATAGTCACCATTTTCAGCTATTGCAACTACAGCTTGCCTGTGCATTGGTTCTACATGGCATTTTACCTACCAGTAGTTTCTGATTGATGGCCTGCATAACCTTGTAGCTCTGTCAGCTGTCTAATGTGATTCACTCATCCATTATATCACCATACAGTGCTCCTGCACAATAAAGACTTCTAGCATTGGCGTGACATCTGCCTTTTGGCTAGTGGTTTGGTCAGATTCAGTTGAGGTACATTATATGAGCATACAGCACTCCATAAGCAATAAGGACTTCTGGCATTGGCGTGACATCTGCCTTTTAGTTAGTGGTTTGGTCGGTTGAGGTACATTCATAAGATTCACAAGAAGACTGCTGTAACTGTGCCTTCTTGCTCATCTCCCGCCCGACAGTGCCTTCTTGCTCACCTCCCACCCGACATGCTGTCGGGTGTCGTACTGGTATGCCAAAGACATGTGACATTAGCATGGAACAGAGGACCCTGGAAATCGATTTCTCCTCAGGATAGTACCTATTGTGTTGCTCATACATGTGCACTCCAGCAATTCCAGCAGAACCGTGTATGCAGTAAGGTGTGCAATAGAGCCTAAGAAACCCATTTTTGCATGGTATCGACCAAGTCTCAGTACAATCGACCCGATCTTATTATTTGCTGGTGCACTCTCCTGTATTGTTAGAGCCTTCCCCCAAAGGGGCTTGTCAAATGTTAGAACACATGTGACCTCATAATGTCTCGCATGCGAACTGACATACAGCACATACATGTACATGCACTGCAACAAATTGCAACAGACAGGCTACAACAGAAATTCTTTTCACTGTTTATATCAGAAAAGCAAATAACACACACAAAACCTTAAAAAAATTCGAGTAGTATTTAACAGTGCTCAATTTGTATAACTCCAAGATGGCAACCACAATATTTAATATTATATAGTTTTTAAACATTTTAAATTCTAATCAAGTTATTTTAATGTTAAAAGATGGTAATGGTGTATCACATTTAAGCATTGAAAATAAGCTTGAATAGAAGTGAAAATAAGGTCAAACTGTAATATCAAATATTATGGTGGCCATCTTGGATTCCTGTAAATTAGGCGCTTTTCACGCCTTAGATTATGTAGGACGTGTTCTATTTATATGTATCACTTACCTAAGTGTGGCTTAACACCTTTAAACATTACAAATAACTTGATTAGAAGTAAAAACGAGATGAAAAATGTGCAATTATAAATATTGTGGCAGCCATCTTGCATTTATGCAAATTAGGCACTGTTGCACTATTTCGATTTTGGAAGACTTTTAATATGTTCCTTTATTTGCTTTTCTGAGAAGAATAGTGATAAAATAAATTCTGTTACAATTTGTGCTGGGTTGACCCATTTTTTCATATAATAACTGGACTACAACTATAAATGCAGAATTTCACCTGAAAATGGACTTTAGCACGTGTCGTCTTGAACCCGCCCCGTACACTCCAGATTGAGAAATTATATTTTCAAGACAGATAGGCCTATTTGTGTTTATTATTTCTTCTTCTTTTTCTTCTATTTCTTCTTCTTCTTCTTCTTCTTCTTCTTCTTCTTCTTTCAGAAACTACATCAATAAGCCAGTTATAGGTGGGTGGGGGTGTTGAATTTGAATTGCGTTGTTAAGATTTTCTCTATGACCGTTGAGTTTGATCTGTAATGGGTCTCTGTAGGACAGACGGATGTTCTCAGATTGTTGTAATGAGGACATCATTGTAATATATGTTGTGCTGTCTGTTTTTGTTTTTTATTTAAAACTTCGATCATAAACATTGAACTTCAAACAGGCAGATGAGTGAATGGAGATTCCTCTCAAAGTGTAAGTGTGGCTAGTATCTAGCTTTACCTTCATCAACCATACAAGTAGGTGGAACATTTGCCATGATAATTGATCGTATATGGTTGCACCATGTAGGGCAGTATGCGATGAAACTAAAATTCTCCAATCAAACCGGTTCCATTTTATTGGATGATATCGGGGTTGCGGCTAATCAAAGAGGTCATCTACAAGGAGGTGGATGGAGAGGTTGACGAGATTGGTATCCTGGTATTTGGAGCTAAGTGTAAGTATGTGTAGTATCTAGCTTTACCTTCATCAACCATACTTCCCCTTCCGCTGTGCAAGCTCACAGTATTTGCATGCCCAGGGTACTGATAACGGGCGGTGGGAAAAGAGGGTCTAGAAAGAGTGTACTCTTCTACAAAATGGGAGATCCGGTTCCTCACACATCCACTCACCGGGCACTCCTTTTAAATTACGTGTTGTCGTACACTGTAGTAAAGGTGTGCGGATTTAATGCGACAAAGCAGCGCTGTGTATTAATTTAAACTACCAAGGAGAGGATAGATATCACTCAAGCATGGGAAATTCATCTGCGTTTGATGCGCGCTGACAGTTAACCTATACGTCGGTCGCAAGCGATCGGTAACATAAGTTGTTTGTAACAAATGTTGCCTGTGTGCGCTGGGGAAAATGTAATACGATTTTTAAATAATCATTTTGTGCCATTAAAGCACTAGAACTGCGAGTTACTTTATTGGCGTCGTGTGGGATAATGGGGAAGCTATGCTTTAATTTTTAGAGCTTTTATGCAAATTAGATGGATTTGTGAATAAGGAATGAATGGTACCTTTTCCAATTTTACATCAATTTAAGGTGCTAGGCCAGAAATTAGACTATTGCGGTCGGCAGACTAAACACGTATAAAGTTCGTTGTCTCTATTTGATATCATTATTATTTAGCCTATAGATTGTTACAGATTAAGTATCGGTTCTGCTTCAGGTGTGCATGCAAATAGAATAATCAGTGTTGCAAAATCACAGAGAACAATTTATGTGGCATAGTACGTGTACCTAAAACGCACAAGTCAACAAACTACAACACGTATGCAATAAAGTGAGTAACGTATACATCACGTTAAGCCTTTCTTCCACCACGCGCCCACATATGATTTGAGGATAATGAGAATCGCATTATCTAATTACTGCGTTTGATTAGGTACCATTATGGGTGTCGCCGCGTCACCAGCGAGGATACTGAGGCTTCTGCACAGCGGTGTAGTGGCGGTATTTTCCGCGTCGCTCCACTATCCTGACTCGCGTATCTCTCTCGCTCCTTACGATCGATTGTGCTTCTAGAAATACGAATGTAGTTTCCGTTGTTTTCAGTAGTATTATTGAATAACGGAATCTTGCTTATGAATTACAGGTGCCCATTTCGCCTCTCTTTACACAGAACATGTGATTATTGATGAGGAGGAATTCATCTTTCAATGGTCACCTGAGAATATATGTCATTCCTGTTAGTGCCATGTAGCGGCGATTCAAGCATGCGTGTGAATCATAATGAACTATGAGGCACCACCATCCATCACGTATGCTAAAATGACAATTGGATGGGGTGGGGGTGGTAGGAGGTGGTGATAAGTATAAAATCTTTTGAATATATTGAGGACACTGATTGATAGTAGCTGCTGGGGGGTGCATGGCCACACTTGGCCTGTGAATTCGGGATACGAAGGCAGCGTATTTCAATGAATTCAAAGTATTTCAATGGTAAAAGATATCAATAAGATGGGTCGATACTGAAATCGATTTCTATCTATGCCACGCCCATTTTAACCTAATTGCCGTCCATATTCTGCGTGTGTTGGAATCGATTTATATACTTTGAAACCTGATTTCTAAGAATCTAAAATCAAGGTAACTATACAGGCACGCTGTTGAATATCTTGAGATTAATTTGACTCGAAGCTGCTGCTGCTGCTGCTGCTGCTGCTGCTGCTGTTGCCCATGGTAGTAAAATGTTCCTATCAAATTAGTTTCAAAATATTCTACAGCTTACCTTTATAGCTACTGTACCTTAAAATTTAGATTCTGGTAATTCACGTTTTAAAGGGCTGTTGTTTCGCAGACAGTCTCTCTGACAGGTCCGGGAGCATTTAAACATGCCGAAGGGGCGTAGTTTCATCGCTGTTGATTCAATGCTGACTTCAGACTTTGAGGATGAAGCACACAAACAATGTAATTCACCTTTCCAGAGTATCCATCCATCATCTGACCTCGTATGACGTCATAATCAGTTCAGCGCACGTATGGTGACGTCACACTCATTACGTCACAAAGGGTTCCATATAAACCGTCATCAAATCTCAAATACGCCGACACGTTGTATGAATTGTATGTGTTTGTAATCTTTGCTTTTTAATAAACATGCTGTTGAATATTTTGAAACTAATTTGACTGGGCACTGTTGCTGCCTTGGGCAGCAACAGCGCCCAGTCAAATTAGTTTCAAAATATTCAACAGCTTACCTGTGTAGCTTTTATGGGGAAATTGTTAGTCAGGGTGTTCAGAGATCGATCGATCCAAACACGAGCGAGGTGTGGGTGGAGCTTAGCTAGAGATGGGCGGGGCATAGCTAAAATGGAAAGGTTCATTAGTCATGCACCGAGACAGGCTATGCCGATGGATATATACGATGACTAACGGTGTATTTGCAAGCCTGATCTAAACGAGAGGAAATAATAACAATTTGAAAAAAGGAATCTAAATACAATTGATGGAAATAATTTTGAATGAACAACGGGAAAATAGATATTGATGAAAGCCCGCCCTGATTATTGTAATGTCGCCATTCTGATCAATAGTGAATGACGGTGTTACTGAGAGAATTAAATTGATGTTTCTGAAAGGTGTCGTGTGTGACGTGTTACAACTATTTGCGAAATAAGATCGGTTAACGTTAAGTTGCTGAATCCTGGTGCTATCTACATGTTATGATGCCTCTCATGTTTGCAAATAGGCCTAAGTGCAGATTAAACACATACACACTGGCTATAGTACGAGAACATACAGGAATTCGCCAGTATAAGGGATAATGAATTTTAAACTGGATCTCATTGGATTCTTCTAGGTGACGAGTGGTTAGCAGACGCATCGTTATCTGCTCCTCGTTCATCGTAGCTCAACGCCAAGAGGACAGTTATATAAAGTTTCCGATTGGCGTATGCGCCGGGCAAGCGTAGTGAGGTTGACGCGGCTGCTAGAGCGGGCCAGTGAGAGAGGGGAGTCTGAGACCGTCACAGAAACTACACCTGTCATTGCCAGTTTGTCATCTATCTACAAGCAAAGCTCAAAACTGACGCATTCTCGCTGAACGATTTGCTATCGTCCAAATTATCGCCAGGCGATGGCATTGTTGCGGGGCATCCGCGCTAGATATACCGGTTAGCGCGTCGTTTGATGCCGGCTCGTGACATTCGCCATAAGCGTGGTGTTATTGTTTCCAAACAATATTACCGATAATGAATGGGGGGAAACGAGAGGAGATATTGCTCATCCTTGAATTGTGAAAACGGTAGAAATTTTTTTTTTATATCTAAGCACACATCCAAATAGCAGTGTTATTATGTGGTCTATTGAAGCTTTTATTAACGCTCGGGGGTGTACATAGCAAACAAACGTCCTTCAAATATATGTGGTCATTACAGCGTCTGACTTCGCTTGGTTATGTTGAACTCTTGTATTCTGAAAGAAGAAGACTCCCGCGCAAATTGACATTTGACTGTTATACGCTATAATCCGCATATATTCATCCAGACACTTAAGCAAACACTTCATTGGATATATAACCGATAATCACGAGGTTATTTGTGTAACTTTTCAGGTGTAAACGACGACCTGAGTTCACAGCATCATCAAATAAAACATCAACGCCAGAATAGCTCAGAGAACCTACCATCCGGACAAGTTGGACTATATGAGTATCAACTATACGCAGTCGGTATTACGCTAACACCATATTGATTAAACATCAGCGTAGAAAAACAATACAACACGCATACTGTTGCTAAATTACTAAGTAAAATCTTTACGTCGGACGGGCCAGTGATGCTTGATAAGGGTCGCAGAGACCAGTGATTTACGAGCCACGAGCACGTATTGTTGCGTAATTTTGGAACCGATAAAGGGATGTGAAATTGCTTCTTTGAACAAAAGTTTTACCTATGACATCATGCTGTCGGTGATACGGAAACAGAGCTAACTGGGAGCGCGTGGAATCGTAAATAAACACGCCAGGTAAGTAACGCCATTTTATATTTAGTTTGTCTTTAGTTATTCTGATTTTCATGCACAATCGCAAGGGAACCATTTTGCATATTATTTCATAAATAAAACAGGAAAAAGTTAAGATGCGAAATCTTCCACAATTTGTATAGCTTTTTAAATATTTAATAGCTACCCCTCGATTATCTTCAAGTTTTATGAATAACGGAGGAGTATTGATTTTTAAAATGAATGGGTAGGCACCCTTTTAAACTCATCAGGATTGTAATTGATAACCAAGCTCCGTTATGGTAGCGATAGTTACAGCTATAACAGTTGTCCTAAGTTTTTATCAAGAACCTTCATCGATAATTGAGAAGCTATTTTAAACTTAAATGTTTGGCGAACTGCTACAAACAAGCCATGGTGGATGGACAACGTGGCTCCATAAGGATGCCGATTCTTACCCCTAGAATAGACCCTCTCAAGTGTGATCAAGATCAGTTCATCAATAACTGATGAGTTGTGATTTTACACCGTAAGGGTGGGCTGCCCTTCAATAAAGCTACAATGCAGGGTGAATCGAAAATCGGTCTCTGACAGCTACCCTCTCAAGTTTTCTCCCTGATTCGTTCATCAATAATGGATGAGTGGAGATTTTGCTGTTTACGGGCTTTGAGTGGTGGTGCCCTTAACACGCCCACCCACCCACCCACCCCCCCCAACCCCATCACACCACACCCCACACACCAGGTTAGTGAATCGAAATTGGGCTCCGTAATGATGTCGGTCATTCTCACGGCAATACCTTCCTGAAATGTTCTTCATCAGTAACGGACGAGTAGCCATTTAAAAATTAAGGGTCGGACGCCCTTCTAAAACCCATCAGAGGGGGAATAAAGAAATTCGTAGTGTAAGTTACCCACAGAATACCCGTCAAGCTTTATCGACATCCGGTTATCGATAATGGAGGTGTGGCGCTTATCAGATTGAAGGGGGTGGGTGGTATGGAGTGTGGTGCCAATACAAAGTCCCTAGGGCGCTGAATAGAAAATTGGGTTCCGCATTGCTTTCGATAGTTTTAAATAGACTAGGCATATACCACAAACTTTTTTATAAAGATCTATTTATCAATAATAGAGGAGTAGTGATTATACAATTTAATGGTGACTGTGACGAATTTGATTATGACATCAGATATTTGAGCGGCGGATTGGTTCCCTCCATTACTGGGATTAATGTTGTTACATTGCACCGCAGAACGTCTAGGTCTCCCGAACTCCCTGCTCGACTGACCTCCACTAAAATGCTCTCCAGAAATTCCTAGAACTGGCCTTGAATGATAGCATGACAAAACTGAATATGAGTCCTACGTTTTGTTTCACAATTCATAGTACGTGCAGCATTATTATGACTATGCGAAACCAACGTCTCAGGCATTTTGCTAGGAAGTTGTAACACGCGTCCGCCCGTATAGCAACCGGATATATGGCGCACATCACAAAGGCCTGTGGGTAGACGACTGGAGCACCTTCGCTTATTCTCAGCAAATTCAATATACCTATGCATGCTTAGTACCGTCTGTCATACGATATCTCAGTCCTGCTTTTCAACCATGCAATATCATGTTTAGGCCTAACAGGGTTAACTTATAGTCATTGCTAAACCAGAGACACACCCCACCCCTACCCCACCCCACCCCACACACACACCCACAACACCATCCCACCCCTCCCTTGGCACGATAACACAAAAACAGATCAAGCAATACCAGTAAATATGCGGGTGTCAACAATTTGAAATAAGCATCGTCGCCTCGTATGGGAAAGAGGACACCGTATTGTATTGACTCTGTCTAGCTCACTGATGTCTCTCTGCGGTTTTATCTCGGGAATTATTAATACGACAAATCCAAATGGCGATATGAGCAATTGGGGAAACTAGATATCTCTAACTTGGTTTTGACCCGACCCGCCCAAACCCAGAAAACTGTCGTGGGTTTTCGATATCGCTTTGTTCCCGCCAATAGACTTTTCCACTGTACCCATCCATCCTATAATGTCATAATCAACTACGAGACGTGTAGAATGGCATCATAATGAATGACGTCATGAATGACGTAGATAATACGTCACCAACGCATATTTGAAGACGGGACTATGCGTTGTTATGCGACTTGTATGATAATACTACTATTTACTATTTAATACATATTCTGTTGAATATTTTGAAACTAATTGGACTGTGCGCTGTTGCCGCAGACAAATTAGTTTCACAATGTTCAACAACTTACCTGTATAGTTCTCAGGAAATTGGTAGTTAGGGCATTCGGGGATCGATCAATCTCAACACGGCGAGGTATGGGTGGAGCTTAGCTAGTGATGGGCGGCGAGTAGCTAAAACCAGAAAAGTCAATTGTTAACTGTTGAGAACCAACGCAGACAGATCGGGTTTGCAATATTCTTTGATGCTAGTGATAAACCAAACACTTTATGAATTAATCGATGAAAGGATTAACCCATACGGTACTTTGTTTATTCGTAATAACATCAAAGAAACATCGATGATGCGCACAGTATAACTGATGAGGATCTGCCATTAAGGCATGGCCATGACTCTTGCAAAATAAAATAAAAACACAGGCAAGTGATGAAAGGCCTGATGAACACAGTTGGGCAGAGGCTGTGGGAAGACGGGTAATATTTTCCAGACACTGTCATGCAGTAGATGCAATGTATCATCAGGTGTGCAGTGTAAACCTTTGTACTGGCAAACAAATTTCATCGCGATATCAAAGAGCTTAAATAGATGATGCGAAAGTCACACGATTGGGTGGACCTGTATATACATCAAGAGAAGAAGAGTTGATAATTTGTGATCTTAGAGAAAACAATGACGAGCACATAACCGTAGTTGACCTTGCTGAGAGGATGTCGATCTCCTCTGATGAGTACAGCACTAAGTATTTGCATCAAAGGCGTGCGGCCCATTTAGCTGAGCATATAGTAATAACAGTTATAATTCACCTTTCCGGAGCACCCACCCATTATATGATGTCATAATGAACTGCATGATGTGCAGAATGACATCATAATGAATGGCGTCATGAATGACGTCGATAAGTACGTCACGAACGCACATTTGAAGACGGTCTATGCGTTGGTGTACAAATTGTTTGCTTTTACTATTTAACAAATATTCTATTGAATATATTGAAACTAATTTGACTGGGGGCTGTTGCTGCCATGGGCAGCAACAACACCCAGTCAAATTAGCTACAACATATTCAACATTTTCCCTGTATAGTTTTCAGGAAATTGATAGCTAGGGCATTCGGGGATCGATCAATCCCAACACGGCAAGGTGTGGGTGGAACTTAGCTAGTAATGGGCGGGGCATAGCTAAAAATTGAAGGTCCAATGGTTGCATAAATGTTGCAAGATATTACACACAGTTCATGATGTTCATGATACGCCAAAACTAGACAATGGCGTGTTAAGAAAGCAGCAACTTATTAGAGCGGTAGCAAAATTAATTTTAAAAAATGACGTCAAATATATACAAATATCAAATATCGAAGCTGTTCTCTCCAGAAGCAAATGGAATGAGGTCGTTGGAACAAAATCTTGCTCAACTTCCACCGACAATTCGCATCCTTTATAGAAGCTCAGTAGGAAATCAGAAGCTCTCAAAGTTGCTTCTATCGGCCAGCAATAGCATACAGCTGACAGCTTCTATCAGCAATAGCATACAGCTGACAAGACATAGAGTAGTCATCGCATAGCATTCTTTAGGGCTTGCTGTACAAATGCACCACCAGTTTGGCTCAAGGTTCTTGGTTGAAAGCTTATCTGGCTTTTTCGTCCATATACAGAAGTGCTAAACTTCTCTGAAAGTGCATCGTGTATTCCAGGGACTGATATTCCAAAGGTAGGAAGGTCAGTATACTGCAGATAATCTTGGCCATAATTTACGGACATTAGTTGGGCATAGTACTTTCCATGGCATAGATATGATTGTAGATGTTATCCCAGGGTTAAGACAACAACAGGCAGTACGAAGGGTAGCTTTGGCCAGCAATAGCATACAAGATGCGAAAATTGCAATTCAATGCGATACATCAGCTAAGGAGAAAAATTCCTTTAATTTATGAGAGACTGGTCGATATGACCGATAGCTATTTGCACTTGGACCTAATGTGGAAGATTTCTTGGCCACTTTGGCCAAAACGACCAGGGTGGTTTGGGGCCATGCACGTTGTTTGCAAAGGTGCACGTCCAGGGAATGCATCCATACACTTTCTCCACATGATAGATATGAATCACACGGACATGCGTTGGATTTATTCAACATTGCATTTCCTTGATGCCGAAAACAAACGTCAATTTATAATCCCCATTGTCACTTTCGCTGTGACGCTTCCCCTACCGTGAATCAAACCTCATTTTCAGTGACGGGTTGAATCTGAGCTTTTCTCCAAGGATACAACTCATCTAAGAAGGCCGAACAGAGTGGTAGCACCCAAAGTGGTATTCTCCAGCAACCAGTGATTTTTAAAAGGGCCCTTTGAGGGTATATACTCCCAAAATGCTGTTTTGGACGCCCAAAAGTAGTGCCAGTAGGTCCCATGGAACCACTGAAAATCGTGTATGATTGTGAAGTTTTATAGCTTTTTGCACAAAAATACCTACAAGGTCTAGCGTGTGACAACCATAATTTATAGGTGTGAGACCATGGTACCTTCTAATTTACATCATGGATCAGAAATACTGCTTGGGAAGATTTGAGCTTGGAAGCGCCAGATTTCAGCCGGGTACCTTCAGATTTCAGGGTGAGGGTCGCGGCGTCATCCCAAATTTAAATGTCATGAGAAACACGACCAGTAACATGGTACCCAAGTCCAGGAAGGGTGATTATTTGGTAAATGTAAACAATAAACCAAACTTTATTGATTCCCTGCACAGAAAACTGCAAGCAACCAAAGTTAGAGATTTGATTGTTGAGGGTCATGCACGTGCTCTGATAGCATTGATAGGAGTTGTCAAATTGGGCACAACACATGTTATAGGTGAAGATACGGATATCTTAGTGGCGCTCTGCCACCATGCCTGACTTGGCTTCCACAAGTTAATCAGCTGATATGATAAGCCAAATAAACAAGACAAGATGGATAAATGTTGCTTTTGAGACATAAACCCTCTTCGTGAAACATGGGTGATCATGTTGATCACTACCTTCCTTTCATTCATGTTCTAGGTTTCTGTGATACGAGGTCAAGATTATTTGGCATGGGAAATGGTGGTCTTCTTAAGAAGATACATACCGATGCATCCTTAAAGCAAGATGCTGAAGGCATTTGCAAAGCTTCTACCAAGGCGGCCATTCGGCTAGGGGAGGGGGTGGGGATGGAGTGGTAAGAATGGGCTTGTGTTTGTGTGGAAGTAATCGGCATGAAACACTGAGTACACTGAGGCTTCAAATGTTCCGTGAAAGAGTGGTAAAAAGTGTTGAATGTATACAAATTCTGAGTTTGCCACCAATTTCAGATGCTGCCAAGTCTCATAGTTTTCGTGCTTTCTACCAGGTCAAGGTGGACGGGGACTGGTGGCAGCTTGAAGCCGTATGACTGGGGTTGGTAGTATCAGTAGGGAAAGTGAGGTCTAAGATCTATGGATCGCCCGCCGGCTCCAGATCATATTTTCAAAGTACTTAGATGCCGGTGCCGAGAGAACTGTGTGACAAACAGGTGCAGCTGTAAGACAAACCAACTTAAATTGCCCGATGCGCGTGGCGAATTTTAGGGGAGTTAACTGCAGCAACATTCCGATTATTGAACTAGATCTTTAAGAACTGGATTACTTTAACCTTACTATTGTGTAAATATTGCAAGACAAATGAACGAAATTTGTTTCAATGATTGAAAAAAAGCTTCTAACGAGTCTTTACGTCATAATGGCCTGATCATATGCCCTGATGACGTAGTATAAGGGTAGGAGGCGTCACAGAATATTTTAAACATAAGATATCAGACCGTTAGTCCCAATTTTCTAACAATATGCAATACATTACATTGTATGAGTCTAAATCCAACAATAAAGGAGATATTGAGCCTCGAAGTTCATTTTGGCGGCCATTTTGAATGTATGCTAATTAGCCATTTTCGAAAAGTCGGAATTTTGGGGGGTGTTGAATATGTGGTGTTTGGGGACCTATAGAAACAGATAGAATCAAGATATCTTCTATTGCAATTTGTTCTAAATCTAATTGTAGATGCACTGGACTACAAACCGATAAACAAAAATGGATTGGTGACTTTGATCAAATCTAACCTTCGCATTCCATATGCATGCAACAGTACAGTAATGAAGTAATGCGCGGATATCAAAATTGGAAACAAGGCACAATTGAATATTGATAGGAAATGCTGCGAGGAGGGGGCGGGGTTGGTTTGGAAAAATCTGGCAAGCTGGCAAGAGGCACGAACCACGGCTAACTGATTTCGCAGATCATTACCATGCCGGTGAGGTAGCTATTAAGGTATCTAAGGTATCGGTCCACTCGGCATCGCAAGTATTAGGAATTTTAGCTGAAGTACTGTTGCATCTGTGACTTTCTTACAGGCCTTTTTCACAGATATTATGCATTTTTCAGGTTGTAATAGGAATGTGGTAGTTAATTGATCTTGTTCCCCTGAACGATGAATGGCAATAGTCCCGCCAAGATATATAGGTTAGTCATCATTGTTCAATTGAGGGACATCTAATTTGCCGATTTTCGATTTTAACTCAAGTCTCTACGTGCAAGGGTCAGTGCGAGCATGAAGCGTTTCTTCTTATTCTTGTTGTTGTTGTTGTTGTTGTTGTTGTTGTTGTTGTTGTTGTTGTTGTTGTTGTTGTTGTTCGTAAGAGAATTTTCAATAACTCTGGTTCTCTTGGAGGGATCCTTTCTAGACATGGGTGGAAGCTTGCGCATAGGATCCAAAAGACGTGTACCAATTTGGGGTCAATAGCTTAAATGCAACAACAATAGCTGTCAGCAACAACTTCCTGCGGCATTGGCTGTATTCGACTGGGCGAAAAGTGTTAGAGTATATTGGCTCCATAGAGTATCTTTTTTATTCGTTTGGTATTTCCCGGGAAAAATAGAGCACGAGACAAGCCGAAGCCAAAGCGTGTGGCGTGTTTCGTGAAGTATGTCACGTGATGCAAAATATGAAAATGCGGGACTTAGGAGCTGAAAAGATGGATTTTATTTTCAAGATAGTAAAATTTAGGTGATTTAGTCGGTTTCTGCTAGGGTGTGCTTGCGTAGAGCACATTTTGGTAACTGCGCGAGTAAATTTACTCTACGGAAAAGTCCCAGTCAAATACATCCATTGTTTCCAAGACAGACACGTTTGAGCTCACGGCACCCCAATTGATCCCCCGTGATGGCACTTGCATTCCATTGACCCCGGACTCAAATTGCACATTGCAGCGCTTCTGCAGCATGATGCAATGCAGGAATTCAATTTTAGCTATGCTCCGTTCATCTCTAGCTAATCTCATCCGCGCTTTGCCCGTGTTTGTATTAATTGATCCTTGGACTCTCTGAATCTCAATTTCCAGCAAACTATATGGGTAAGCTGTTGACTATTTTGGGACTAATTTGTCTGGGCACTGCCTATGGCAGCAAGAGCGCCCAGTCAAATTAGTTTCAAAATATTCAACAGCATATTGGGTAAATGGTAAGCACATACAATTTGTACACGTGACCTGACAAAGCGCTTAGGGCGGACTAAATCGAGTCATTCATGACTTAATTGATTATGACGCCAGCGTCTATGTGACGTAGTTGATTACGGCGTAATATGATTGACTGAGACATTGCATTGATCAATTACGAGAGATTATTTTCATCAAATTTGGCAATGGAACGTGTGCTACATGGCATCAGATTGGTAGACAAAGTCCGATCCAGGTCATATAGTATGCTTGTAAATACAATTTAAACACTGGCAATGTTATTTAGTCTGTTGCAACACAAACAAAGGCTCCTCCATCTAAATGCGCGTGTGTGAATCGATTTTCGCACCTTGGCACCTGAATTCTCAGGATCTCAATTTCAAGTTAATTATGCAGCTCCCAGTCAAATCTGTTTCAAAATAGGTAACAGAATGTTTATTGAATTGTAAATTCACCAAAGACATACAATTCAGACACTTGTGGCGGGCCTCTGACACATTTGTGACGGAGGAACACTCAAATTGTAGATGTGCCGAGACCCATCTTGTCGTATTTTCCGTAATACATGTTCCGTTTTCACTTACACGTATATGCGATCAAATAAATGCGTGTGAACATTACACAATATAACATTATTAGAAAGCGTGATACGTGTAGGCTCATCAAAGAAGTCACTGACGGGGATATACGTGACGCCATTGGGAAATTGGTTATTTGTGGCCATGTCAAGAATACCTAATCAACTAGTGCAAAGTTCTCAGAGATGCCTACACATACGTCAGATACCAAGATCACAGAAAGTGCGAGAACGACGCTATTAATATGTGGATATGGCAACGGTTACATTAGTAAAATAGGATTAATACGCCACATAAAAGCTCTTGATTTGGGTGTTTTTCTCAATAGAAAAAGTGCATCCGGAGGCAGAAGATGTTTGCTGTCATCATGATATCATCGTCAGCATATCTCTATTGACGTAGAGACCCTATTGGGTGACCGCAGATGAGGGGAAAGACGTTATAGGGCTAGCTAATTTACGTTGTTTAACCTTTATGTTGATGCAAGATCACACCGGTTTATGGCGTCTATTCAGATCAATGAAAGAATAATGATTATGTTGTGAACCGCATAAAGGTAGCGTGGACGCATAAATATACCCGCGGGGGTAAATACAAAACGCAATTTCTTCCGTGGAGCATCGGAAATCCAGAATCTAAGTTTATTTTTCACTCCGGGATTCCAGTATCGGAAAGAAAGCTAAGGCTGTTGAATTCCATGAAAAACTGTGTTTGGAACCTGCTAAGACAGCACCAACACAAATCGAATTATATTAAAATAGTCAACACAATTTTTCTCACAGGTGGTCTCTCGGGTAATGTCTTTTATTTAACACAATCTTAGCAATCTAACAAATATTTGATCATTAGCCTACATTGTCGCAAATACGTTGAGATTAATTTGCGGACAACGAATGTAGAATCATGCTTTTAAGTCTCCCATCCAAATCTGCCCTACGTATACGTCCCCCGCTCTGTCACGATCTCCAGATTTGTCACGATATTTGTGCGTATTTGGTGACCTTACCTTGCCTAAGACACGCATATATTATAATTAAACAATACTACACACACATGGAAAATACGAAAGCGTAAATTAGCAGGTTAGGATCTAATAGTAATGTCCATTAGAGCTGTTCGTTTCCGGAACCAAATTTAGATTGTGTGGATAATTTGATTCATTGATTCTGGTGCAATGATCAAATCATACCACTGATAAGCTTTACATCTGTTCTGAAAGGAACGCCGGTGTGCTTATTCCGCATTGAGCGGCAGGAGCGATTGCTGGTATTAACGAACAAATACATATCTTCATGAAGAATGCCCTTTCTCAATGTACATACTCGTCTACAACTGTGAAAGGGTTGTCTACACCACGCTAGGAAAGAGGGGGGAGGGAGGGAGGCAGGCAGGCAGGCAGTCATGCAGGCAGGCAGGAAGGGAGAGAGAGAGAAAGAGAGAGGGAGAGAGAGGGAGAGAGAGGGGGGAGGGAGGGAGGGAGAGGGGGATGGGGAGGGAGAGGGGGATGGGGAGGGAGAGATGGAGGGAGGGGGGAGGGGGGGGAGGGACTATCTCTAGAGGGAGGGAGGAGAGATGGATGGGGAGGGAGGGAGGGAGAGAGAGATAGAGCGACTAGCTCATGTAGAAGGGAGATATCATGGTCATATATGATAAACACACTTGTGTTTGTCTCTAGATGAAACGACGCTATGCACCAGTTCCTGTAGAGGTGACATGGCGGCCTACAATCGAAAGATGCTCAAGTCACAAGACACAATGGAGGAATCCAGTTATAGCTATTCTACGTTGCGCCCGTGCTGGGATAGACCCCTGCACCCCCTGTATCGGAATGTTCAGAAAAGTCTACATGTAAGCTGTTGAGTATTTTGAAACTACTTTGACTGCGCGCTGTTGCTTCCTATGCCAGCAACAGCGCCCAACCAAACTAGATTCAAAATAGTCAGCAGCATTTATATTATATAGTTGCCTAAGGACATGCAATTCGTACAAGAATGTTAAGTCCACCATCAATTATACGTTCTTGACGAGATTAGCTACGTCATTCGTGAGGTAATCGGTTAGGACGTCATCCTACACGTCATGTAATGTCATATGATTGATGGATTAACTAGAATCCTATAGTAAAGAAAAGAGCAAGCAGGGATTGCAGACCACGCCCTCCAATAGTTTCACATTTCAAAGGTTTTTCACATTTGCGGAATTTTTCGGATTTTTATGGATTCTTCGGATCATGACCAAACCTGCGGAATCAAGCATAACCCTTTGTTGTGTTAATTAATTTGTATCCAAATCGAAGCGTTACTTTCCCAAATAGCCATAGATACAGCATTTGATCCAACCCGGATCCGGAATTTTTTTTATTGGGGTCTGGAGTCTCTCACATTTGAGCCACATCGGATCCGCATGTTGTTTTTAGATAAACCTACGCACGCACCCACGCACTCACGCACGCGCGCACACGCGCCCCGTATAGGCAGACAGACATATATGCAGGCAGGCAGGCAGGCAGGCAGGCAAGCGGGCGGGCGGGCGGGCGGGCGGGCGGGCGGGCGGGCGGGCGGGTAGGCAGGCAGGCAGGCAGACATGGCTATTCATATAGTCGCACACCACTTCGTCACAAGACTAGTTAACTGTGATTCCATGATCAAAATAATTGTACAATTAGTTGTACGACTCGCTGGATTAAGTACCCGCCGTCGGTCTACAACAAATCTTGCAATCTATCTGATCGTGGAAACTCAGCATTAAGCGTACCACTGAAATGGCTATTGGCTGATATCACCAGCTATGAAGCGCGACTGGTGTTAATGCACATTTGCACGACTCTAAACAGTTATGCATGGTACCATTCGATCGACCAATAGGTGGCGTGCACCTCTAATAGTTCGGAGAACATCTACATGTTTCATATAATAATGATGCGTTGGCTTAACTGGAAACTAATTGTATATGTAGGTCATTCATTGGTTTTGAGAATTCTTCATTGTACGCTGCTTAATGGTCTTTAGACCTGAGAAAGTGTGCATAATTGACAGGTATTGTAGTTGTGATGTGTCCTTCGGGAGGCCAACGCCGCGTTGATGACAATCCTGTGGGAGTCCGGTTCTGTAAACTTGAACAGACTGAAGTAAGTAAATTCGCAAATCTATAACTTAATATTGGAGAACACTTCGGACGGGTGCAAGTGACAAATAGAAGTACATTTGATGAACATGACGGCGAACATTTCATCACCAATGGAGGCATCCTATCTGTCACTCAAGTGTCGACGTCATCATCAAAGCACGTAGTGAGAAAGTTGCTGTAGCCATTTCTTCTGAAGCATATTTTTGTAAAGATATGTTTCAACTCTGTAAGTGAGACATGACTGTTCGTTTGAGATAATGCTCCTCCTTCTCTTGCAAGACTATCTGCTGCTTCATGTCCTTGTTATCCCACAATGGGCAGGGATCCACTGCAGAACACTTTGTGGTTTTGCCCGCAAGAACAGATATGTGATAATTATCCCCAACCTCTTTATTGTTGACCCATGGCTGATTGCTTTTTTGTGAACAGAATACAGACAGGGCATCTGTGACAATGACACTCTCGTTTTTTTCTTTTCATGATGTTTTCTGTCAAGGTGGCCGCTGCCATTTTTACTGTCTCGGCTTACGGCCTATGCTCTTAGGAGAAGAGTCCTATAGGAAATGAAAGCGGTGTACATTGTATTTGTTTCTGCTCTCTACACCACCACCACCATCGTTGGTCGCATCCCTCGCTAACCCATCTGTAAACACCTATGTCCAGTGCGTCAGTGGAAGGTTTTGCTGCATATCGTCGAGTGTTGTCATGTAATAATTAGTTCGACATATTTATACTAATCGTGGGTAGACAATTTGATAACATCACAACAATGGATTTGAGCAGGTGAATGGGATTATTTACTGCATATATCGCGTCCTCTATAGCGAATGGGTGGGTGAGGGTGGGGAGGGGAGTAGGTATAGCGTTTGTTTTTATCTACTGTCTGTCTTCTGTCTGTCTATATGTCCGTTCGTTTCAGTTTCTCGAGAGTATTGGCCATGCGACTCAACTTTTAACACAAGAGTCTATTCCGTACATTAGGTTTTCTCAACCTAAAATAAATCAGAAGGGTAATAAAAAAAAAAAATTAACTAGAGAACATTAACTGAAGTAACTGTAAATCTGCGATGACTGGGCATGAAGAAATAGTATAAGGCCTCTTCTAAAGGCCATTGAACACGTCTGATGATGATCTAATACAAACTCTATGTGAACTCACAGATCAAACATCCATGCTGGAAATGCCCATAGGTTTAAAACTAAAAGGCCACCTTGACCCTAAGGATAAAATAACTTGTGTCTCCAAACATGATCTTTGAGGTTGCATGATGAAAGGCAGGTAACTTATGCCAAACATAAACACTGGAAAGATTTACCCGTGAGTGACCTTGACCCCGAGGGAGATATTAAAACTTTCAATGGAATTTTTTTTAGATCTCTCAATGTTCTAGAATCTGGCCAGGTTTAAAGAGAATCGGAAGAAAAGTTTAGGAGATAACACTGTTCCAATATTGCTCCCATAGGTTTACTATGGTGATATGTGGCACCCAAAAGCTGTTTTTCTCGAAAACTCTTGGTCGGATCAAGTTTAAATTTGACACCAATTAAGTCAATATGAGAGGTAGAAGTTCAGCAAATTTTAAGTCGATCGAAGCAAAACTCATTTTGGCGGGCATTTTGAAAAAAATAAAAAAATAAATACAACTTTTTTTCATCGCAAGTTCATTTCAGCATTTCATTTCATTTTTACCGCAAAAAATGTGCGCCTGGTCGTCAGTTTTCAAAAAAAAATTTCCAAAAAATTTTTTCCCAAAAAGTTTTCTTCCACAATTTTTCATCCCGAGTTCATTTTTGCAAAAAACAAAAAATGGTATTTTTGGCCAAAATCTTTTTATAGCAGCCATTTTGAAAATATGGGAGTGATCCGATCAAAACTCTAAGTGTAGTAGCACTTCAAACTGAAATTCCCATACATTTCCTATGGGAGATTTTCCATGCATTGTGGGGTCAAAGGTTTGTGGCCATTTTGAGAAAAAAATGTTTTTAAAAAACAAACGGCCAGTGGTAATATCCTCATCAAATAAGGTAGTGATCCATTGAAAACTCTAGATGTAGTAGCACATCAAAGATCAATTTTGAAAATCCCCATACATTTCCTATGGGACTTTTTTGCCCGCTCATAGGTGGGTAGCCCGAAAACTATTGGCTGGATCCAAAGCAAACATAATAGCGACACACACCCCTATGGCCCCTAGAACAATGGCCAAGTTTGAAGATGCTAACTTGAAAACTGTAGGAGGAGATGCGTCTGAGAAATCGTTACCAAGAACAATTTTAAAAAGTAAGAAAGATCCTGAGTAAAAATAATAATCTGCGATTGACATCGCATATTAAAGGTCAATTCCGAGATTGGTAAAAGTGTTCTTTATTTTAAAGACTATTCTATGACTAACATATTGGATCCTAGATAAAAACAATAGACAAATAATACGGGTAATTATACCATCCTAAACATGGGATTAGTTTATCTCCCGGGCTGCGCCATTTTCTTGCAACGAGAGCGAGATTTCACGAGATCCTGACGTCATCCCAGCACCAACGCTATCTTTTCCGAGCACGAGTTAAGAGGGGGATGGGGAGTCCCAAAAATTAAGCTAGTAAGTTTTTCAAGTAATTCTGGTATCCGAAGTCGGTGGGGAATCGTTAACCCCTAGACCGCTGAAGCATAGATTCAATTTTCTCTATCCTATCGGAATGTGTTCATTTTGGTAACAATGCTGCTGTAAGTCATTGCTGTGCACGCCAGCAACACGTTTCAGCAACATTTTTTTCCAAATGTACCCCGGCACTACCTCTGTAAGTAGGCTATTACACATTTTACACCATGCGATAAGGGTTAAATGAAGTGGCGCACTTGACGCGTACGTATTGCCAAATTTCTCAGCTGACTCAAAATACCGTTATAGCGTGTGTCGCGTGCAGTGTAGATATATATTCCAAGAATACATATGCTATGATAATATTGCCGGAACCACAGAACCGATTGTAATAATTCTGATACCTACCTGTAGCTGCAAATTCGAAGATTTATCCAATGCTAGGGATGTTAGAATCGGCCTTGTGGTTTAAAAGATACACTCTGCGGGATATACTACGGCAGCAAAATTTCAAACAAAAATTTCAGGATGCGCTCTATCTATCATCCCATATCAGAATGAGTATTACAGCTACAATGACAGAATTTGCTGTGCCGAGGCTTCACAATGTTATCACATAACAGGAACGATTCCATCAAAATATCTTAATTATTGAAATTACTAAAGCTTGTCGGGAAATATTGATAGGCGATGAAAATTCCCAGATTTTATGTCGAAATGGTAATTCATTTGGCAATATTCACGTGAGAAAAATTATAATTGGTCAGGCAAATAGCGATTTCTTTCAGCTTTAAGCACACCACAATTTAATGACAATACGCAAAGATAGAGTCTGCGAGACAAAAACCATCTCATGCTGAATTGTACCAAAAAAGGATAACGTATTTTCTGACCGTATCTTAGATGAATTTTTTTTGTATATAGTCCAGTCTTTTGAACCTCTTGTCCGATATTAACATCCATTATATCATATTAACTCCGAGGTCAGCACCTATTTAGAGATCCTAGAATCATTGGAATCGCTTCAGCGGTTTGCTTGCTATAATCATTTACGTATACTTCCTTAAAATATATACCCGCATCTATTGGCCTCGCTCCTCCAGTTTTAGCAATAGCGGTGGTGCGGGGTTGACTTCGCTAGACTCAATAAAATGACAGCGCCCCGATGTGCGAAAGATTGTCCATTTTACCGACTTTAGCTAGTGATGGTTGGTTACGCTATTTCTATCTAGTTATTATTCTGGCGCAATTTCATTAAACAAGTAATAATCTTTCAAATAAAGCACACTTTTTATCATCCCGGAATTGCCCTTTAATTAACAAAGAGTCGACACTCTCTGATTGCTCTTCATGTCGAATAAAACAAGCTGCATATCCATATACCTATAATAATAACGCCGGGATAACGTCAGCTGTTAATTATATTTATCACGGCGATATCGTGTTTGCAGTTTCTCATTTTCTGAGAATCGGTTGCATCCGTTTCAAACAGTTCCATTGGTCTACCATTTTCATCGAATATCTTTCATTAATTAAATTGCGAGAGAATATTCTTCAGATGATTGGAGACGATCAAATAGAGGCACAAGCGGTGACCAATCGGATGTTATAATTCCCAGCTTCAGAAGATGAAAGCCTCCCAAATAGAGTGACATTGAGAGCATTCATTCAATTCCTTGTCTGTCTCTATGTTGACATAATTTGTCGATAGCAGCTGGGAATCCTCAATGAAGCACGCATCGTCAGCGCTACTCCTATTTTCTCTTAATACAACGGAGACCCATTATTGTTCCCCTTGCCGATTTAGAATGGCTGTATATATGCGTTCATGAATTGAGGTTTTATTTTCGGCATGTGAGCACTAACAGGCCCGTCATTTATGTTCTATAACGTACATCAGGTAATAATCTGATATGTCTAATCACCAAATAGATTGGTGCCTTTGTTTCGTTTGATTTGCGAATCGTGTGTCACTTCTGGAACTGTTATTGTATTGTGCAAGAGGGACAGTAGTGTCAGGAATAGTTATGGCAAATTGTATGTCGGCATTGAAAATAATAATGATGACACAACTCGAGGTAGCCATATAAAATCATCGTTAGAGTAGATCACAATCATTACATATTTGGCCAAATCACATGTTTGCCCACGAATTTATAGAAAGAATCCATCAATTATTCCAACCAGCCTTTCCCATGTATGGTCATATATGCCATATAACGGGGCGGATGCGAACCGCAATCGCGTCGCCCACGTAAACACAAAGCACGTCAATTGACGTATACTAAGCAGCCACTTATCACAAGTGGTCCTCTTATGTCGTATTCGGGGCTAAAAAGAACGGGTGAGAGGAGGAGGGAGGGAGGGAGGGACGACGGGAGAGAGGGAGGGAGGGAGGGGTGGGGAGCGAGAGAGAGAGAGAGAGAGGGGGAGGGAGAGAGAGAGAGAGGGAGGGCGAGTGGGAGGCCGAGAGAGAGAGAGAGAGAGGGCGAGTGGGAGGGCGAAAAGAAAGAGGTGGGTTAGAAGGAGAGGGGATGGCGGTGGAGGGAGAAGGTGAGGGGTGTGGTGCAAAGCCTAAGCGAGCGAGGGGAGGGAGGGAGGGAGAGAGGGGGGAGGTGGGGGAGAGGAAGAGGGGTAGAGGAAGAGGGGGGACAGAGGAAGGGGAGGGATAAGAAGAGGGAGGGGGGAGAGGAATGTGGAGTGGGAGGCAGGGTTGAGTGTGGGAGGGGAGAGGCAAGGGAAGGAGGGAGAGATAGAGAGAAGGGGAAGAGAGAAAGAGAGACAAAGAGAGAGAGAGCGAGAGAGGGAGAGAGAGAGAGAGAGAGAATGATGGAGGGAGGGAGGGAGGAAGAGGAAGTTGAGAGAGAGAGGGGTCAAGAAGTGAAGAGATGGTAACAAACAAGAAGGGTAGGGTACTGACAAGTGAAGATGAGATCAGGGAAAGATAGGCCACATTGTGGATACACTTAGCATGCTATCTCGTGAAGTAATACCATGGATTGATGAGACCGGTGATCGAAAACATCGGATTGTGTCTCATTTCCAAACAGCAAATATCTTGTCACAATGAGCATGAGTAGTAGTCTAGACTTTGTAAAGGATGATTTCCTAAAAGCCGATTTTAAAGCGACAGCAGAGATGCTGCAGGACTTGTTCAGAAAGGCGTAAGAATCAGGAGGTAATAAATGATCGCGGTAAAATGTTGCTTGCTAGATTCGTAAAGAACGAAACCTGACTGATTGCAGCAACTGTAGAGGTACCACACTAGTAGTGAAGTGGGTGGCTGTACGCTATTGTTCTTCTCAGCAGAACGTCTTCGAGAACAACGGCGTACAGCCGCCCTAAGGGAAGAACAATGGGTACAGCGGATTATGGAAGAGAAATTTTAGAACAATGACGTATAGCTGCTCACACTTGAGAAACTATTTTTAGTATATGTGAATCATGGTAAAACCCCATTGGGCGTCCAAGATAATTTCTTGCTGAGAAAAAAGTTGGGTATTTTACGTTTCAACTTAGCGGCGTGCGCCACCTCCACCCCCCCCCCCCCCTCCGTCCCCCCCCCCCCACCCCCCTCCAAGGTACCGTGGTATGTAAGGTAAAAATAATAGGTGGTCTGATAATAGGAGGTAACAGAGTTTAAGAGGTGGTCTGAATATGGAGGTCTATGAGGAGGATGAGGAGTAGGAGGCATATGAGGATAGCATTCCTCCTCAGTAGAAGTTGATGGTTGGTTTAAGGGCGATGCTAGTGTATTTGTTAACAAGGCAGGCATGATGTACGAATATTTTTAAAATAATTTGACACCTGCATCAGCTGAGGCGGAATCCTATAGCATTCCTCCTCAGTAGAAGTTGCTGATTGGTTTTGACGGTGATTCTAGTGTACTTGTTTACAAGGCATGCACAATGTGCGAATATTTTGAAAATAATTTGACTGCCTGCATCAGTTGAGGCAGAATGCTATAGCATTCCTCCTCAGTAGAAGTTGCTGGTTGGTTTTGAGGGCGATGCTAGCATACTTGTTTACAAGGTATGCACTATGTACGAAAATTTCTCTGCCTGCGGCATTGTTAAAAATATTAAAAATCATTACTCGAAATATGTATCAGTACATCCGTTAAATGACTGTGTCGTCATATGTTTTATTATGTTTTTTAACCCCGCTATGTACTAGTAAATGTCTACAGATAATAAATCTGTACTGTACGAATATTTTGGAAACAATTTGTTTGTCTTAACACGATCAAATCATTTCCTAAATATTTAGCTGTAACACCACCCAATTACTATGTCTGGTGCGAAATCTCATTGTCTCGATGCTTTTAAGCCACTAAGCTTTATTAGTAAACAATGTACATGACGAATATTTTGAAAAAACGATTTGACTGGTGGCTTAACTGACCGTACATGCAATTTGTTTTAAATACTTAATAGTCGAAATAGTTTTTGCAATAACGTCAGTCGGTTTAGATTTTGGGTCACCGACATCACGCGCAAATTGTTTTTAAAATACTTAATATCCAATATAGCATTTTTGCAATAATGACAGACGTTTTAGATTTAGGAATGCTGTTATTATTGTATTTAAAATTTGGTCATTATGTCTATGAGCGCATCACGTGTTTATGGAATTGTTTGTTAAGCGTATCACTCTGTATGATAAAAAGATTATTTGCTGCGTATGGTTTTAATTTACCCATTCGTTGGCAATAGCCATGGAATCAATCTTTAATCGAGATACAAACATGCCATGTGTTAAGGAATAATGAAAGAACATGTTAGTACCTCCCGCCTCGTTCTATGCATTTTTTTTTTTACAAACATTCAAAATTATTATTAAATTATCACCTGGGTTACTCACGACGAGATTTACACTTTGTAGTTGTGAATGCAGACTTCTCTGGGCTGACGCGCATGGCGCCACATGTGTGCCCCTTGTCCTCTTACCCGTGTGTGTATTCCCTGGCCCCTTCACGTGTACATCATGTGTGCATGCATGTGTGTGTCTTTTATGCACCCCTATAAATGTGTGTGTATGCACGTAACATTATTTTCGGTTTTTGGTGGCCCCTTAAAAAAGACGCCTATTTTTATATTTGCTTTTTCGAAAATGTTTAATCTTACATCTGCGATCGACATTTTCATGCATCCACAGGCAACATTCATATTGAAGTTGGCTTTTCGTATACAACTATTTGTGATAATTGCATTCGTCTGGTACCGCTAGATATTCACTCCAGCAGTTCTGGATTTCAAATGTCATTATGTTCATCAGATGCACACGTTTGCGGAATTGTAAAGTTGGGATCATATAACATAGAACCCAGATATAAAATGTTATCCACATGACCATCAGATGAAAAGGGTAGATCCATGGTTGATCTAGCGACATCAGAGTCATGCATCTGCTACAAAATCACATTAACCGCATCTTCACATTCTTTAATTTCATCACTTAAATTATCTGCCATTTTGTTATGTCTTTAACACACATTTGATCTGCGCTTTATTTAAAATTGTAAAATCTACACTCTAAAACGTTTCTTTAAAAAAGAACAAATACCAACAGCGAACTAGACTAGGTGAAGACGTACTCTGCTTAAATACGCTCAGAGAACAATGCAAGGCAGAAACCAGCCCGCCGCCATAGCATTCCTCCTCCTCCTCCTCCCCCTCCTCCCCCTCCTCTCTCCTACTCTTCATTCTCCTCATAGACCTCCCTATTCAGACCACCTCTTAAACTCTATTACCTCCTATTATCAGACCACCTATTATTTTTACCTTACATACCACAGTACCACGGAGGGGGGATGGAGGAGGGCACGCACCACTAAGTTAAAACGTAAAATACCCAACTTTTAGGGGGTAAAATCTTCAACAGAAATTATTTTGGATGTCCAATGTGGTTTTACCATGATTCACATATACTAAAAATAGTTTCTCAAGTGTGTGCGGCTGTACGTCATTGTTCTCAAATCTCTCTACTGTGATCCGCTCTACGCCATTGTTCTCATACCCCTGGGCGGCTGTATGCCATTGTTCTACCCTCTGGGTGGCTGTATGCCATTGTTCTCGATGACCTCCTGCTGAGAAGAACAATAGCGTACAGCCACCCACTTCACTACTCACACTGATGGCAATTTACATTTTCAGTTTATCCATCCATCATATGAATCCACTACGTGATATGTAGGATGACGTCATAATCAATGACGCCATGAACGACGTAGATAAGTATGTCACAAACGCTTAATTAATGACGGGTTAACCGTTGTTGTACGAATTGTATGGCTTTACTATTTTTAAATATACGCTGTTGAATATTTTGAAACTAATTTGACTGGGCGCTTGCAGTTAAATTAGTTTCAAAATATTCAACAGCTTATCTGTATAGTTTTCTGGAAATTGATAGTCAGGGAGCTCAGGGAACGATCTCTCACAACACGAACACAGCGTGGGTGGAGCTTAGCTGGGAAATGGGCGGGTCATAGGTAAAACTCGATTCATTCATTAGGTTACTAGTTAGCTGCCATTATAATCATACTGGCTGATAACTCAGGCATGCAATTCGAATAGTCCGTCATGAAGTGTACGAATTGTTTTTCTTTGATGAATTTACAATTTAGTAAACATTACTGGATCATTTGGAAAACAATTTGATTGGGAGTCATGGCTGCCATCAAATTATTTTTTTAATATTCAACAGAATTACCTGTATAAATAATTATCTTGAGATTGGTATTCTAAGAACTCAGGGTTCAAAGTATATAAATTTATGCCAACACACGCAAAGAAGTGGCTGCATAGCTAAAAATGGACCCGTCTATGCCAGCGTAGGCTGTTGGCATGGGGATAAACCGGAAGTGCATTCGTGTGGCAGTAGATAGAAAATTAAGAATAGAGCAAGCATGTAAGTACAGCCGATAGATATTTGGAAGACGATAGATATTTGGAAGACGATAAATATGTGGAAGACGTAATATGATTGAATACTTAATTGAATGTAATGCGATTCTGAATAATGTATTGTTGATGTGACGGTCCTTGAAGAGACACTCTGGTGCATCAAGAGTCGTTGCGGAATTCCGTCATTTCTTCGACATGTTTTAAGGTACTTGTCAAGAGTGCAACATGTGGCTCTGTGATGTCAGGACTGGTGTTTATATCCCGTCTGCGTAAACTGGAAAAATTCACTCACTCAAACTTACAGAAGCGGAAGACGATGTAAGCACACGTGCATACCTCGTACCAGCAAGTAGAGCACCAAAACAAAGATTCCGACTTAAAGACAAACGTTGGTACAGTGCAGATGTATGGGGGCGAAACCTGAGGTATGACAAAAAGCGATGTGATCACACGTGATACTTGCGCGAGCCCGTGCTTCAAAATGCCAGTCGTGATATTGTGGTCAAATGAAAGCAACAAATGACTATATAAAGGGAAGAACAAACATAGCCAACATCAGCGAGTAAGTGAAACAGGGAAGGTGAGCGTGGATCGGATATGTATTAACCTTTACCACACTGATGTCAGATTTTTTAATTTTCAAATTAAATTAAAAGAGAAACACGTGTACATTTTTCAACAAATTTCCTGGAAGACATTAGAGTGGTAATGGTAAAGGATATGCCTACAGACATGTTAAGGATAGGGCTATAGACATGTTAAGGATAGGGCTATAGAGAAGATAGACCGAAGAGGAAAGATCATGAGCGATATGGTAGATGATAGTGGGCACACAGATATAGGCCTATCTCCTATATCTGTGTGCCCACTATCATCTATCTACCATATCGCTCTTGATCTTTCGTCTTCGGTCTATCTTCTCTATAGCCATATATAATATACAGTACTGTGCAAAAGTCTTAGGCCACCCAAGAAAATTTTAATTCAAAACATTTTTCCGATCAGCTAGTATTTATATTTCATAGGAAAAGTATAATTTCATTTTCTAATTCATTAACAAATGATATAACAAAATCTTTAACAAATAATATGACAAATAATAGCTAGGCAATCATAATTAAAGACATATATCAGTATTTTGTGTGGCCTCCCTTGACACGCTTAACTGCTGCAACTCGCTTTGGTAGACTTTCCTGCAATTTTCTCAAGTAATCCTGTGGCATGTTATTCCATGTGTCTTGTAGAACGTTCCAGAGCTCTTCTTTGGACTTTGGTTGCTTCTTGTTCTTTTCTCTGTCTAAATGTTCCCATGCTGCTTCAATTATATTAAGATCAGGGCTCTGGGGTGGCCTTTCTAACACTGTCAGTGTACCGCCTGCTGTTTTTTGCTCCAAGTACCTTTTAATTATGTTGGCAGTATGTTTGGGATCATTATCATGTTGAAATGTAAAGTTCCTACCAATAAGTCACTTTCCGGATGGCACAGCATGATGTATCAGAATCTGTCTATATCTCTCAGCATTCATAATTCCATCAATTTTCACCAGATCTCCTGCTCCATCTGCTGACATGCATCCCCAAACCATCACAGAGCCACCTCCGTGTTTACAGAAGGTTGTAGACAAGCATCAATGTACTCTTCACCAACCCTTCTTCTGACATACTGGCATCTATTTGAACCGAACATTTCGAATTTTGATTCATCACTCCACAGGACATTCCGCCACTAAGTATGGCTTCTTGGCAGCAACACGCCCAACAAGACCATTTTTGATAAGACTTCGTCTCACAGTCGAAGCTTGCACTTTGGTGTTACTCGACTCTGCCAGATCTTGAGCAAGTGCCTGGCTAGATTTCCTGCTGTCCCTCAAGGAAGTGACTTTCAAATAATGTTCATCAGCTACAGAGAGTTTCCTCGGTCTTCCACTGCGTTTTTTTGTCTACAACCGATCGAGATGCTTTGAATTTCTTAATAACACCTTGAATAGCACATCGAGAAAATCCAGATTGGCGGGATATAGCTCTCTGTGAATTACCTTCTTCATGAAAAATTACAATTTTATGCCAGTCATATTATGTCAGTTTTGCCATTATACCAGAATTGAGCTTCTTTCACTTTATCTAATACTGGTTATTCCCTATATAACACTGATATTCACTCATTCATATCACTGCACATTTGGTACTAAGTATGACTAAGTTCTAACTAGAATGCACTCAACAGTGGTGTTAAAACTGCATATAGACTAGCTCTATTGATATGCAAATGAGGCCACTCGTTACCGGGGACTACAAAACACCTTACAGGTAGAAAATGTACAGGTATTACAGGGTGGTTTAACAAAACAAAAATGAAAAATAGCATTTAATGCTGCAATGCATTCTAAGGGCGCAACCAAAACATTAATTTATTTATGAAATCTTTTAACAGCTTGTATTATTTTAAAATTAAGGTTTCATTTTGATTATTACATACTAATTTTACAAGCAATTTTAATATCTACTGCCTAGAAATTACATTTCAACAACAATTCTAGGGTGGCCTAAGACTTTTTGCACAGTACTGTATATATATATATATATATATAGGATAGAGCCGAGAGAACTACATGCTAGATGTTGATGTTGATGTTGGCCTTATTCTCAACGAGGAGAGACCGAAGACATGATTGCATGTCCAAGCCAGAAATACATTTTGGAAATACTTAAAATCTGTGTTGCCATATAATGTTCTTTGGGGATTATTACCGTATGGAAATATGTTTACAAAAATCATGTCTCTGTCACAAACATATGTATCACTATTTCAGATTTTTCGTGACATTTATGTGCTCACCCAATTCACCTTTCCAGAGTAGCCATCTATCATCTGACGTCATATCACGTCATATCACGTCATAATCAGCTAAGTGGCGTGTAGGATGACATCATAATCATTGCGCCATAGATGATTCTATATGACCGGTCTTTAACTCTTAATAGTCCGACACGTTGTACGAATTGTACGTCTCTATTATTTAATAAAAATTGCTGTTGAATATTTTGAAACTAATTTGACTGGATGCTGTTGCTACATCAGCGCCCAGTCAAATTAGTTTCAAACTATTTAATAGCTTACCTGAATAGTTTTCTGGAAATTGATGGTCAGGGAGTTCAGAGATCGATCGATCGATTGCAACACAAGTGAGGTCCATTAGTGTCTCGCAAGATATCCTTAGAGATACGAGATCCAGAAGAGTTCCCATCGCTGTAGTAATCGCCCACTTCCACCACCATACCGCGGACCTCGAATTGGATGGTGGTGGGTAGAGTGGGGTGGAATAAAGAGGATAGAATATTAAAAGAACGCTAGAACTACCCTTTTCAGTCCATACTATATTAACACTTTCACGTTGAAGACGGCAAAACCCGGCCTCGGTAGTGTTCTTGAAGAATGTCCCACGAATTACAGGCCAAAAAGAAGAGTATTTTTTAGAATTTACCACTCTATGACTGGCTCGGTTATTACGCCAGTCAATTCAGTGGTAATTAGTAAAAAAATTGCATGCTCTTGGCCTGAAAATGGATATTCAATAAACAAATATTTACATTTCCTGACCAAATTTAGTCATTAACCCTTTATTGCCTAAACCGGCCAAAAAACGTCCCACAGTAGTCTTGAGAAATGTCCATTTGCCGACTAAGAGAAGCCAATTTTTTTAAACTTACCACTGAAATGACTGGCTCCATAACCGAGCCAGTCACTCTAGTGGTTAATTTTCAAAATTTGTATTCTCTTGGTCTGCAAAAGACATTTCTAATTTAAAGGATTTGAATTTTCCTGACCAAATTTGGGTATTAAAGGGTTACATGGTCAAAATAAGATGGCATAAACTGCATAACATTCGGTTTGAAGAATAGTAGCCTGCTGTTAAGAGAAAAATTACCCCCAATTTATTCATCTCGAAATTCAAAACAGCAACACACAGGAAATGCAAGAAAATGTGGACATCACGCAAATACTGACATCCCAGGATTTTACTGTCATCGGGAAGCTGGTGATACCGACTGACGCCACAATTAACTCCGGCATGAGCTCTGCAAAGTCCATCCGTAGTATAGATTCACTATTTAATAAACATTCTGTAGAATATTTAAAACTAATTCGACTGGATGCTGTTGGCGCTAGGTCAAATTAGTTTTAAAATATTCAACAGCTTACCTGTATAGTTACCTTGAAAGTTAGATTCTGGAATTCAATAACTTGATTATAGCACACGTAACAGTGGGTGGAGCTTAGCTAGAAATGGGCGTGTCATAGCTAGAACGGGATCGGGTATTTGGCTAATAAATAATCTCTCGTTTGTGATTCTGTCATGATTCTCTCACTGTATGGACCTTTCCAAAATTATACATCAATCATATGACGTCATATTCAACTACGTGACGTGTAGGATGACGTCATAATCATGACATCATGAGAGGCTCTAGACAGTCCGTATTTAACGCTTAATAGTCTTACACGGTGTCTGAATTGGATGCCTTTACCGTTTAATACACATTCCGTTGACTATTCTGAAACTAATTTGACTGGGCGCTGTTGCTGACATAGGCAGCAACAGCACCCAGTCAAATTAGTCTCAAAATATTTATCAGCTAACGTGTATAGTTTTCTGGAAATTGATAGTCAGGGCGTTTCGGGAACGATCGATCCCAACACGAGCGAGGTGTGGGTGAAGCTTAGCTAGAGATTGGCGGGGCGAGGCTAAACCTGTAAAGGTCATTCCAAGCAGGAACCCTGGAACTTCTGCCGGAGTTGTAAACAGCAAAAAAGTGACGTTATTTTACAGTGTGTCATAATTTAATCTCGACCTCTTGTATTAAAAATAAATCCAGGATAATTTTTCTATGTTTATTATCCTAGCCACAGGTACCTGGGTAATGAGGCGTGTTAGAGCAGTTCCGGCCATACACTTATTGTCGGTGAAATTTGCCAGATATTATAGAGGCCCCTACTGAAATACTAATGACACTTAGAAAAACAAATTGACTGATAATCGTCAATGACACAAGCAAATAGTTTTGAACATATTTAGCAGGTCCTAGATATGTATCTCTTGGTGGCATATGCCTCTATTAATTCAGCCTGAAACCGATTGGTTAATTCGTGCTCATCAGTCTCGTGCTGATGCTCGCGCACCTGACTGAAGTTATTGACTGATCAAACGTGACACTAAATCCGTTCACATCCGCTCTCCTGTTCTATGACGATGTTTTAATAGATGAAATAGTGCTATATGGGTGATTCCGTGAGTCGTGACATTTGTTAGATATCAGAGCGGGACAGGGATCCGTTCCCACGCACGCATAATGGTTTCCTTCCCAGACAAACTAAAGAATGAAATCATGAATTCTGATATGAATAGAGTATTTTTATTAAATTAATTTAACCTTTTTATGATATTAATTATTTCGCCTTGCGGTGTATAAATAGCGAACGAAGATAGAAATCTCACGTTTGAGATGTCGGTATCATTTTACTGTATGGGATATGACAGGAGGACGAAATATTATATTCTAAGCGATAAAGATTACGTACGTAAGTGAAGTACATCACATTGTTGTCGTCGGTGTCGGTCTATCTAACCAACATTTAGGTTTTTCTTTGAAAACCACAAATATTAATCTTTAGCTTGAATTGGTGTATAACTTAAAATATTAAGGAGCTGTTTTAATTTCGAGACCGGTCGCCTTACGCAGGTTGCTTTATTACAGGATTACACCGTGCATGCTATAGAGCAATTTGCTACAAAGTATGTATGTATATATGTATGTATATATGTATTTTTATTTTATTGACGCACTGGCAACGTGCGGCTTCAATTTCCATGTGCTAACTTAGCCGACAGTGATGCACCCATTAGTTTAATTTGTTGATCACCATCTCCCGGTCGGGGGATTGAACCGCCATTCTGCAACTCCGCATAGCATCAGCAACCAGGCATCTTTCCACTGGACCACCGCACCAAGACTATAAGTCAAGGATTGGCCGACCCGTTTTCACATGTCTGATATACTGACACACTGACGATTCATATGGGACTATCTGTGGATGCACCCGCCACAATTCAATCCTAGGCTTTTACGCCTATTGTACTCTGACTCCAGCACGGCTCTGGCAGTATATGTATTTTTATTTTATTGACGCACTGGCAACGTGCGGCTTCAATTTCCATGTGCTTACTTAGCCGACAGTGATGCACCCATTAGTTTAATTTGTTGATCACCATCTCCCGGTCGGGGGATTGAACCGCCATTCTGCAACTCCGCATAGCATCAGCAACCAGGCATCTTTCCACTGGACCACCGCACCAAGACTATAAGTCAAGGATTGGCCGACCAGTTTTCACATGTCTGATATACTGACACACTGACGATTCATATGGGACTATCTGTGGATGCACCCGCCACAATTCAATCCTAGGCTTTTACGCCTATTGTACTCTGACTCCAGCACGGCTCTGGCAGTATATGTATTTTTATTTTATTGACGCACTGGCAACGTGCGGCTTCAATTTCGATGTGCTAACTTAGCCGACAGTGATGCACCCATTAGTTTAATTTGTTGATCACCATCTCCCGGTCGGGGGATTGAACCGCCATTCTGCAACTCCGCATAGCATCAGCAACCAGGCATCTTTCCACTGGACCACCGCACCAAGACTATAAGTCAGGGATTGGCCGACCAGTTTTCACATGTCTGATATACTGACACACTGACGATTCATATGGGACTATCTGTGGATGCACCCGCCACAATTCAATCCTAGGCTTTTACGCCTATTGTACTCTGACTCCAGCACGGCTCCGGCAGTATATGTATTTTTATTTTATTGACGCACTGGCAACGTGCGGCTTCAATTTCGATGTGCTAACTTAGCCGACAGTGATGCACCCATTAGTTTAATTTGTTGATCACCATCTCCCGGTCGGGGGATTGAACCGCCATTCTGCAACTCCGCATAGCATCAGCAACCAGGCATCTTTCCACTGGACCACCGCACCAAGACTATAAGTCAAGGATTGGCCGACCAGTTTTCACATGTCTGATATACTGACACACTGACGATTCATATGGGACTATCTGTGGATGCACCCGCCACAATTCAATCCTAGGCTTTTACGCCTATTGTACTCTGACTCCAGCACGGCTCTGGCAGTATATGTATTTTTATTTTATTGACGCACTGGCAACGTGCGGCTTCAATTTCCATGTGCTAACTTAGCCGACAGTGATGCACCCATTAGTTTACTTTGTTGATCACCATCTCCCGGTCGGGGGATCGAACCGACATTCTGCAACTCCGCATAGCATCAGCAACCAGGCATCTTTCCACTGGACCACCGCACCAAGACTATAAGTCAAGGATTGGCCGACCAGTTTTCACATGTCTGATATACTGACACACTGACGATTCATATGGGGCTATCTGTGGATGCACCCGCCACAATTCAATCCTAGGCTTTTACGCCTATTAGTACGCCAATGATACTACGCCAAAGTATGTATGTATGTATATATGTATGTATGTATGTATGCGTGCGTGCGTGCGTGCGTGCGTGCGTGCGTGCGTGCGTGCGTGCGTGCGTGCGTGCGTGCGTGCGTGCGTGCGTGCGTGCGTGCGTGCGTGCGTGCGTGCGTGCGTGCGTGCGTGCGTGCGTGCGTGCGTGCGTGCGTGCGTGCGTGCGTGCGTGCGTGCGTGCGTGCGTGCGTGCGTGCGTGCGTGCGTGCGTGCGTGCGTGCGTGCGTGCGTGCGTGCGTGCGTGCGTGCGTGCGTGCGTGCGTGTATGTATGTATGGCCATGTGATAAATTATTACTATTATCTTACCAAGCAAATCAGATTATCATTGCTTCTGTCACTCAATCAATCAAATCGTGCAGCTTATCATTGTCACTGTCACTTGATCAATCGAATCAGATTGCTATCTAAGGTTGAATCCGGGTTCGTAGTCGATGTACCCCGGTTACCCCGATCGCATATCCGGACGACGAGAGTATAATCGGATTACAGTATCACGAAGTACAAATTATCCGACTCGAGCACTCCCGCGTCCAGCGAGAGTAAAGGTGTGCACATTCATAGACATATAAGCAAATATGGCGGCTTTTAACAAGAGAACAGAAACTATATAACAGTGTTTACATTTCTTTTCAAGCCGCCATATTTTAATCCGATTATACTCTTTTGTGTTCGGAAATGACACTCTTTTACTCCTATGTCCTTGTATAGTACGCATGCGCAAGGACCACGTGATACTTCGGATCGGATTACCTTGACAACATATCCGATCTTAGCCTAAGGTTTATCGTGATATGGTCGCATTTCGCTATCGCGATCTATATTCCTGATACACGATCAGATAGATTATACAATCTGTCGTACGACCCATAAGCATTAGTATACGTCGTACAACAAATTGTACAATCCATCTGATCGTGTAACTCGGGAATAACATCTGGCAATAATACCTGGAATCCCGTTATATTATAGATCAATATCGACGCTGTATGGTTGGACAAAATAATCAGTTGAAAAACAGAGATGTGCTCGCAATCCCGAGTCTAATAGAGCGATCAGACCCGTCATTCAATTATATGACGCCAGGGCTGACGTCATAATCAAATACATGTTAGCTGACGTCATAATCAAATACATGTTAGCTGACGTCATAATCAAATACATGTTAGCTGACGTCATAATCAAATACATGTTAGCTGATGTCATAATCAAATACGTGGTAGCTGACGTCATAATCAAATTGACGTAGGTCCGTCACGAAAATAGACAAGTCCATCATAAATGTCTACGAATTGCATTTCTTTGATGAATTTGCAATTAAATTAACTAGCTGTTGAATAGCTGGTGCCATAAGCAAAAACTCATCCAGTCAAATTAGTTTCACAATATTCAATAGCGTTCTTGCATAGGTACCCTGAAATTAAGTTTCTGGAAATACAGATTGCGAAGTATTAAATCGATTCCAACGCGCGTACAAATGGGAGGAGCATAACTAGAAACCTTACCGATGTAAATCACTTTCTTTATAAATGCAACAAATACAAGGATTTAAGAGCAAAATTTATCCCACTTTACTATATTGCAAGCGCAAATCCTAACAAAACAAAAAAGCTTCTAACAATGTGCAACGAACCTGTGCTTAAAGAGATATGTAAGTGTTTGATATTTTCAAGGAGGCCCAGGCAAAATAATGATGGCGAGTGAGGATGACATGTAATCGATATCTCCAAAATCTTGCCAATATTCCGGCTGGGCGATTTGGAACTGTGTGCAATAATTTGCGATTAATTTAATCCGCAACAGCCAAACTTTTTAAAGAGGTAAACAGAACGTTGATCGATGGCTGAAACGAAGATGGCGTTGTTACCTACACATGTGTCCTCTCGCAACTGTCCAATGTCAAAAGATTTCACTTGAAAACATAGGCTTCCACCAGTGCATTGTCTCAGTGTCCTTAGCTGCCCCATATTGTGCGAGTAACTGCAGTTGTTAAAATCCAAGGGCTTTGATTTGTAATGCTTGATACGATTTGCGAACATTTTATTTGGACAAATGTGGCATTGACACTTCTGTAATTCTCAGGGTGTCAACGATGTGGGTGGGTGGCTTAGGTGAGTGATCGTGTTATCACAATACTTTTGCCACCCAGGAAGCATGTTGCCCAACCATGTATTTTAGGTCAATGTTGTTACAATGGACCTTTCCAAGTTTATCCATCCATAATATGACGTCATAATTAACTACGCGACGTATAGGATGACGTTATAATCGTGACGTCATTAGTGATTCAATATAGTCCGTCTTTAACGCTTAATAGTGCGACACGTTGTATGAATTGTATGTCCTTACTATTTAATAAACATTCTGTTGAATTTCTGCATATGGCAGCAACAGCGCCCAGTTAAATTAGTCTCACAATCGCGGTATGGGTGGAGCTTAGCTAGAGATGGTTGGGCATAGCTAACACTGGAAAGATTCATTGTAGACCGCGTATGAAATGGAGATGTATCGACATGACGGATAACAACTTTATCGCTTACGAGTGAAGGACTGGGGTAGTGCTCGAGCGAGTGTGTTATTGGCATGCCAGCACGAATTTGCTATTTCTTATACAGAGGATGAACTGAATCGCTTTCCATCTCACTAGGTAGTAATGCATGTGCCTTGCGATTTGAGTTTGAACATCTGCGAGGCTAAAACATAGGCTCGTTCCGGGTAAATCAGTTCCAATCTACAAAATTAATTTAGAAACCATTAAGGGAAGGATCAGGGAACTAACATATGCTCTTGAATGATAGCTTTATATAACATTTTTGGAAATAGTAATATGAGATTTTTTTATTGTTCATCTGACTTGTAGCTGCCATTCTCACGATCCCTTCTGGGTTTTAAGTTGTCGTCGAGCCTTGAAAGACACTGCTGAAACATCGACTATCAATCCTTTCAGCTCAATATATCATAATGTTAAACATCAGTAACGATGCCATGAATAGTATGATAAATATTTTAAAATGGCATTGACAGATTCCAGTTAAATGGAGGATTCCAGTTTATCCATGAATCATATAACGTCATAATCAACTATGTGACGCATAGGATGACGTTATAATCAATTACATCATGAATGGCGAAGATAAGTTCGTCACGAAGGCTTTATTGATGACGGACGAATGGTTGCTGCGCGAATTGTATGTCTTTACTATATTAATAAACATTCTGTTGAATATTTTGAAACTAATTTGGCTGGACACTGTTGTTGCCATGGCTGCAACAGCACCCAGTCAAATTAGTTTTAAAATATGCAACAGCTTACCTGTATAGTTTTCCAGAAATTGAGATTCAGAGAGTGCATGGATGGAGTGATGCCTACACGGGCAACGCATGGGTGGAGCTTAGCTGGAGATGGGCGGGGCATAGCTAAAACTGGATTCCTCCATTAGATTATAAATATTCAACAACTGTCACGCTTATCTTGATATATTGGGAATTTGGGGAAATATTTGGAAATTATTTGACTGTCGGTGTATGCCCTTAGGCAAGAACAGTTTGCGGTCAAATGACCTCCACATATAGTTATCGTGAGCTTTCTTACAGAGAATAGTAAAGATACAGTAGATATACGTTCGCTATATCATGAAAGTAATTATAAAGTATCTGCGTGTATATAGAAACTATAGAGTAGCTATTCCATACTGCATATAGAATGGATGATTTGAGTTGTTAGTTGCAAATTCTAAATGTTTTCCTCAATATCTAGTTTTCGTTTTCATGAATTACTTCTGAAAAGTGAGTAATGTACTTAGTTAATTACATTATGTGTTTCAGGATTTCCTAACAAGAGCAGACAGGAAACGGCACTGATGCAGAAATTATGCACATTTTAACTTTTCTATGGGTGAGTACTGTACACTACTATCGTCGTCGTCGTCGTCGTCGTCGTCGTCGTCGTCGTCGTCGTCGTCGTCGTCGTCGTCGTCGTCGTCGTCGTCGTCGTCGTCGTCGTCGTTGTTGCTATGGTAGTCACATAGGTCCACTTGAGATTATTTACTCGAAAATTGACATTAAAGGTTGTATGACATCACGCAGCAGTTAGTAGTAGTATTTGGTCTGACCATGTAAGTATGATGATTTACTGCTGTCGATATGATTGGTATGTCTCGGGATGTACACGCAATGAACCGTTCCAGTTTATCCACCCATCATATGACGTCATAATCAACTACGTGACGTACATGATGGCGTCATAGGCAGCAACAACACCCAGTCAAATTCAGGGGTGGCAGAATAGGGGGGGGGGGGTGGCAGAGGGGGTGAAGCCCCATTTTTCAGTGAGGGGGGGGGGTTGCAGAGCCCCTCATTAAAAATCTTGATCGCAATGTCATGTACTTAAATAGCCTTTAATTAGGAGAAAACATGTTAAATAGACAAAACTTACATCCAAAGGAAGGCCGGTATTTATAGCTGGAAATGCAGGAGATGGCTTCTGAGAGCATCTAGATTTCAAAATTTCCCCCTCCCCGTTTGGCTAGCCACCCTCACATTTTTCAACTCCCTCCGCGGCCCCTGAAATTAGTTTCAAAATATTCAACAGCTTACCTGTATAGTGTTCCGGAAATTGATAGTCAGCGAGTTCAAGGATCAATCGATCCCGACACCAGCGAGGTGGGTATGGGGCTTAGCTAGAAATGGGCGGGGCATAGTTAAATCTGGAAAGATCCATTGTCTACTCTCGGACCTTCGATCAATACAGCAATTCATGTATCTGTGTCTAAACTCACACTCACCCTCGATATGTTAACATAGATTTTATAATCGCACACATGGGCTTGAAATGTGTTTCCATGATCAGTTTAGTACAATTAGTCGCACAAGCCATAAACACGTGCACATGTTACGCGTACATGGTACGTAAATAGATCCGACCGTGGAAACAAAGCCTTTTAGCTGGGCGTGTGATTCCAGGAGATAGGACGTTCGTTAGCAACATGTGCATTAGCACCATTGTTGAATTCATTACGCTAGGAATCAATGAAACTTAGGCTCTAATTAGAATTTAAGCTCGCAGATACGCCTGGAAGCTGCCAACTTTTAGCTTTACACTTAGTTAATTGATCGACAGCTTGTGGGGGTTAATGGATCAAAAGCACACGTAGTGTGTTATATTATAACATGCAGCTCGCAACTAATAGAAGTCAGTTTGTAGGACTGTTTGTCTGTCTCTCTGTCTGTCTGTTTTACCTTTCCAGTTTATGTATCCATCATATGACGTCATACTCAACTACGCAGTGTGTAATCATGTCGTTATGAATGATTCGATATAATCCGTCTTTAACGCTTAACAGTCCGAAGTGTTGTACGAAGCGTATGCCTTTACCATTTAACAAACATTCTGCCATAGCAACAGCGCCCAGTTAAATTAGTTTCAAAATATTTAACAGCTTACTTGTATAGTTTTCTGAAAATTGATAGTCAGGGAGTTCAGAGATCGATCGATCCCAACAGGGGCGAGGTGTGGGCGCAGCTTAGCTAGAGATGGGCGAGGCATAACTAAAACTGGAAAGGTCCATTATGATAAAGGCACATATGTAGCAACTATATATAACACGTCGCACTTGTTATGGTAAGCGTGTGCGCTGTCACGTCTGCACCATCGAGAGGAATCCGGCCCCAGGACGTTGGAGCCTGAATCCCATAATTTATGGATATAAAATACACTATTTTAAAAGTTGTTTCCTCATAGTAAACACAATGTTACTGACAGGCTAGTGCAAATATATATCCAATGCGTACATGTCTTCAGCTACCACTCAGCTTGTGTGACCACATGTGTTACATAACCACCTATCTTAATGACAACCTTTCTTTCTTAAGACCACATATCGTGTATGACCATCTGCATACGCCTCAGCCCGTATGGCGTTGCTTAAGAATGGATTGAATATACTTCCCACTTCTATGTTGTAGTTATTGCTGGCAAGTGCTCCGTGCGTCCTGGCCTCTCTAATCAGCCGAGGAAGCAGTACTAGTCGAGCATCACTCATGCAAATACTTACACAGCGCAGGTATGTATGGATGAAAACATGCTTATGGAATCCTGCGATCATGTATGCAGCAACAAAAACAGTTGACATCTCCGTAATCCGCTGCACAATGGAACTGTCCAGTGTATCCATCCATCATATGACGTCATAATCAACTACGGGTCATATGGGATTACGTTATAATCAATGACGTTATGAATGACGTAAACAAGTACGCCACGAACGTATAATTATGACAGACTATGCGTTGTTGTACGAATTGTATGCGTTTACTATTTAATAATCATGCTGTTGAATATTTTGAAACTAATTTGACTGGGTGCTGTTATTCCATAGGCAGTAACAGCGCCCAGTCAAATTAGTTCAAAACATTAAAGAGCTTACTTGTATAGTTTTCTGGAAATTAATAGTCAGGGCTTTCGCGGGTCGATTGATCCCAACATGAGCGAGGTGTAGATGGGGGTAGCTAAAAATTGGTGGGGCATAGCTATAACTGGAGATGTTCATTCCTTACAACTAGGTGTACTTTGATACAATGCTCCGAACTCGCAAACACGCACATGTCAATATGTATGCCTACAGCTGCTCGACTTATGCAGTACGGATCAGAAACAAGTAAAATATTTTCAAAACAAAAACAAAAACATGTTATTTAATACATTTCAAAACGCGATGCCACATGTCAGCAACTTAATAAGACAAGGCGATCGTGTTTTCAGAAGATGGCAGCACTCCTCGCGGCAAAAGAAAAAAACCCCAGCTTATCTTAGACATGGTAGACTGCGCCCAACGTATTAGCACATATTCCCTCCAAGATCATATAGCCTAGAACGTGTAACGAGGAACTTATTTTATAAACTCGACTGCAAGAAACTCGAACTGCTGATACTTAGTTTTCTGTGTTGACAGACCAATTGATTTATGTAACGTGTCTCAAAGCAGAACATTCCTAATTTACTAACTGTTTTGTGTATCTAACAATCGGACATTAATTTTACGCGTAACGCGACGCTCTTTTATAGGAGGTATATCTCAAGCTCAAAAAGACTATGGCGCTTGACATGAACCTGGTCGCAGGTGCACTCGTGTTGCCAAAATCTGTGACAGATTCAGTCACTCTGGTGCCGCAATTATGCGCAAAGTATCAATCAGCTCAACGCTCGAATTTTTGTGTCAGCAGTCATGTGCAAGCACTGCGATTTCCACAAAACGGGCACTGACATGTCACGCGCCTTCGATACAATTAAACGCTCACCGATTATAGATGTACTACGTCAGGCCAGTTGCAATGAAGATGAAATAGGACTAGAGAGACTACTACTTGCAGACACCAAGCCGAGAGTACGAGTCAAGTCAGTGAAGTCTACAGAGTTTGAAACATCAATCGGCTCCCCACAGGGAGATGGTCTATTCACTGTGCTTTTCACATGTTACCTTGCTGCTGCATTGAAATAAGTGCGCGAAAAGTCCACAAGACCAAACCCCAGTGTCCATACTGTGTACCTCCCTAGAGATGTAATATGCCGACCATGTAGACTTCATAGTCGAGGAAAAGAACTCCCTTGACCAACTTCTCCCAATAGCCGCAAACAAACTAAAAATTGAGAATCTCTTTATGAATCAATCCAAAACAGCGTTCACCCACATAGACCTATCTACAAATCATGGAACTAAAGAAAATGATGATCCACTTCGTGGCGGCGAACCATGGAAGAACATAAAATCCGGTGCTCGCTACGTTGTAGTATTGCTGACACCGCTGCACGCTGCATCATTGGGAACATAGCTTTCTAGTCTTCCTGGAAGCCAGGTATTCATAGATCAGACGTTGTGATGACATATGGATGGCTGATAGTTTCCTCCCATGGTATGTAGATGCAGGCAATCCTTACAAGGCGGAAGGCGGAAAACTAGTTTTAAACATTACCACTGAAATGACTGGCTTGGTTACCGAGCCACTCATTGCAATGGTAAATTTACAAAACTTTTCTTCTCTTTGCCTGTAAATGGACATTCATAGAGACCATCGCAGAGGCTGCTTTGAACGGCCTGGACATAATAGGGTTAATTTGACATCAATTAATGAGTTGACTAAAGGCTGGTGTCGATCTGTCCACTGTGAGCTTAGGTAAGTGCCAAGCGTCACGACATACAGAGTGATAATCTGTGTTGATAAGCTCATGCTTAAAGTTCTCGTGCTCCATTAAATATAGACACTTTTGCACGAGATATGCGATGCCTGCCGATTTCTGTTCCATTTACCCAGCCTGCTATGCTATCCAGCATGCAGTTTCCTGACTCCATAATCGTTATGTTATGACTATTGGACGCCATATTCATTTAGTCTATTCTCTGTATAGGCCAGGATTTCTCAAACAAAACCAACCCGCCTGCACGTGCAAATAGTCATGTGTCCTTCAGCTCTGGAAGCATAAGGGTGCACGTAGGGCGTATTCACGGCAATACATTCGTGCCCACCCCTAGTTTGCTTCCATGCCATTGCTTTGCCGTTGATGAGTGCCAGCCCTAAAATCAGAATCTGAATTGATGATCACTGATGTTGCTGAAATGTGTTTAGAATGTAAAGAATACGCGTGTTTCTTCGTACTCCTTTGATGTATACAGATCCGCCACATTTGCCTGCTATCTTTCGTCAGTTTGAACATTTCTCTTCATATGTAATATACAGCTCTCATTCGGCATGATGTCTAAGCATCTATGGCTTCTTCTATTATTCTGAAAGGAACTTTGTAAGCGATGTTTTCCTTACAGAGCAAACCAACACACACCTTGTTCTCTTGGTTAGATACGGGTGAATTACACACCATTATCTGATCTTTTATTTCCTCTCTCTCTCTATTTTTGACAGAAATGTCAATGTATGTAGCAAATACTACATATATCTGATAACACCCCCACCCCCTGCCTGGAGAGCTGACTTGAGGATATGTTACAACAGTTCACCAAATGTGCTGTTCTCTCCAGGTAGCTGGTGTATGAGTTCAATCCCATCAATAATACAGGAAGAAGAAGTAGAGATGGATTCTGCTGGCCAGAGTAGCCCTGTTGGTCTCCTTTGGTGTGCCATCACAGTTAGCAAGGGCCCATGGCAAAAGTCCAAGCGGACGTTGAAGGACATCTCGCATATGACAGTTTGTGTCGGTGGTAATCAGTAACATTTGACCATGTGGTAAGCTGCCATATAATTTATAAGCGGAAATTCTGTTGCCAATCTATTCTCCTGTTTGCAGATCCTTGGCTGGATACGGTGGCGCGACAGCACCTGTGGGTATGCTGTTAAATTCAGAAGGTTCTCTAAAAGGGTTGCTCCAGTTTTCTATGACATTCACGATTGACTAGTTATCAAGTTCTTCTGTGTGTGTTCGGTGAGGGTGCAAGTTAACATGACTCAGGCCCGGATTTCCTATCTCAGCCACGTATCTCAATTGTTTGAGTGAGTGGCGTCTATGTTCACTGATCTGTTAAAAAGTATCTGCTGACCGCCCGAGGGTTCAAATGATATCCTTTCTACCACCAGATGTTTGTGTGTTCTTTCTAGCAGTTTCCTCAATGGTTTGACCAAAGGGAATTATTCCAAAAGGATTTCTCTGGCCCAGTGGGACTGCAATTCATCTGGTTCCCATTTTATTGGTCACAGCGACCATAGATGGCCAAATGGAACTAACTCCTCCTATCATTTCGAAAAGTCATTTATAGAAAGATAAAATATATATTTATAACTGTAATGCTATGACAGGCCCTTTAAATAAAGACATACTTCCAGTAAAATCATGAGTCAACAATATCCGTCACATTATCGTCTGGCGTCAGATGAGAAATAACACATACTTCGCTTTCAAAGATTGCATTGGAAAATCTACTCAACATCTTTATTTATTGTTTATATACACAAACAAAATGGTAATATCAAACTGTGCTGTCCCTAAATGGTACTGACCACATGTCTGTCCCACAGACTATATTGCAAGACAGGTGAGCATCGTGGCCCTTCCTTGCAGTATTTTCCTGACATATTACAATTATCATGTCACAATAACTATTTCTCTCTGTCATCAGTAGCGGATCAGCGTGGCATATAAAATAGTTTATTTCTATTCATGACTGTATATGGTATTACCTTCCCTAGCTTACTAGGTGAAGAATTATGAGTAGAGAGCCATTAAACACTGCTTGCTTATTTTTCCGCTCAGGATATCATTCTTCGATTACATTTAATAGCATTTACAGTCATTATACACATTCACACGCACAGGCGCACGCGCACGTGACAGTATCAGTCAGGCGTGTGCCTGGCGCTAGATTCTATCACCAGTACTTAAACAACAGAGCACACATGTCATCCACGATTGAAAGCAGTGACTGTACGTCTGAAATATTATCTGTCCAGGTACATCTGAAGAATTTCTCGCTCTGTAAGGCCCAGAACTCGGTATACAAAGGTCGAGTATAATAGTTATTTATCAGATGGCTACGCATAAGCTGGTTGCGACCAAATCTGGTGAACGATCTTATTCGCTTGAAAACTAGTTCTATATTCTGTGGCCTGTACATCTAGATGGCTATGGTGAATATCGAGGGTATATGATCTAAGCACACTAACCGATGTGTTCGAACGAAAATCGGTGTAATTTATTACTATCATAATAAATAGTAAGTTTCTGATCTCAATGATAGAAACTGGAAAGTATGAAGCTGATACTCTCAAATGACGAAATTGCTCGTGAATAAAATATCAATGGTTAGGAAATTACAGATACAATCGATTCGAAGTGAAACTTCATGACTAATACACAGTCGACCGGATAGACTTTAAGTTATCGGAATAAGTGAATGTTTTGGAGCAAGTCTCGATAAGCAACAACAGGAGCTGTCCATTTCTAACTATTCTCGCCCATTTCTAGCTTTTCCCCACCCATTACTACAAATCTCCGCCCACTTGGTACTCATTTAAAAATTTTAAAAATTTGTAAATTATTTTCATCTTAATTAAAGTAGTTGATGTAATGTTACTCGTGTATACAGCTTTCAATTTAATAAGTTTATCCTTCACAAAGGGGAAATGAAGTTAGCTATGATAGCAGATGCAAAGGGCATGGGCAAACTCATGAATAAATTTGAAGAGTCAACCAATTCATTGGACTGTGTACATTTTAATGCAGAGGACATCCTCGACATAGTCAGTCGTAGACTATCACCAGATGTGGTTAATGTTGACAATGCTCTGCAGATTGGTGACAGAATTATGGATGCGTATTGGATCTCTTAACCAAATGGAGTCACTGTTGTCATTATCAAAGAAGTCACGACAATAAAGATGATGAAACACATCGGTGTTGGTGCAGTGGAAGTGTATGACACCAATATCATTTACTCTAGAATCATTGGATTGCAAGCTTCTGGAAGAGAGGTGAATCTAGATGACGTTCTGAAGTTTGATTTAGGACCGGTAACAATGGTAATATTTGAGAGTTCATGTGATACTAGGGGTGGGGTTTGAGGGGTCAATACAAGGCAAACATGAAAGCGACAGCTGCAAGTAGAGATTTCAATGTAGCATGTGTCATGTGGCTCAGAACACGAGCCCCATTGATAGATTAACTCTGCTTTGGATGATCCATTTACCGGCCAATAGACAAGTTAATGTGTATGTAGACAATACAGTGGCATAGGCATTCTACTTAGTTTTCGACATAAACATAGAGGACAGCACCAAGGATACGACTCGTGAAGAAGGGAACCAGCCGGTAGCATCAACTTGCTTTGACCATGCCAATGCCACCACAATAATAGCTGTTTTACTGCATTTTATTAGAAAATAAATCCGGTTTAGGTGAACGATATATGTTACCAATGACATTAGTTATGATTTCTTTGCGTTGAGAGTAGAGTATCACGGAGTTATTATCAATATTAGAACACGTATCTTGAGCTTGCTAATGTAGTAATACTAATTAATTATCGCTATATTTGAAAGTTTTGCGACTAGTAATTGTAAATGGCTGGTTTTGTAATGCGCGAGTAAGACAGATTTTTAAAGGGCAGCTCTGACGTATTCTCCAGCGTGTCGAACCTAATACTATTCTTGTCCCTAATTGGCGCTAAATGTTGATAATTATCACTTACCAATGTTCATATTCATTGTACATTTCGCAAAATCGCTATGTGGTCCATATAGACAGCTAATAGGAGTAAGTCTCAGTAAATTATGAAATAGTGTGTCAGACATGGCAATTTTAATTCTACTTTGCAATCAGATTTCTAGCTTGATCAGAGAAATGAATAACCTACTATCACCACCGCTCTACAAGCTGTAAATTCCTATTTGAACAAGAGCCAGTCTCTGGAGACACGGAATGTGTTAATCCTGTATCTCGTGAGATGATCATTTCATTGGTAGTACGTGCGAGGAGGTCTACTTTTTAGTGGTTAAGAGCTGGGCCCTTGAAATAGTCGCTAGGTGGAAGAGGATTTGCTAGCAAGCGCTCGAAAGTGGTCGCCATCTGCAAGGTATGGTCGGAGGTACTCGCTGAGGTTTGAACATGTTGACCGTTTCAAGCCAATCTCAATTCGCTCGCAACGTGAAAGAAGGGCGATCGCAATAGCTCACAGTTGGCTAGTGGTCTCAGGTTAACGCACAACAATTAGATAATCTTTTCAAGCCCAGTGAGTAGCTGCGATCTCCCAGCTGACACGTGAGAGTACGTTGCAATCAATCACCTGCGAATGTGCGGGTATCAATATGTTGCAAGAAGTCTCTTAGTGTGCGTGAGCTAATGGACCTTTCCATTTTTGGCTATGTCAAGCCCATCTTTAGCTAAGCTCCACCCACACCTCGCACGTATTGGGATCGATCAATCTCTGAACTCTCTGACTATCAATTTGTAGAAAAATATAGGCCCTACAGGTAAGCTGTTGAGCATTTTGAAACTAATTTGACTGTGTGATGTTGCTGCCTATGTTTATTAAAAAGTAGACATACAATTCGTACAACAACGTATAGTCCGTCTTCAAATATGCGTTCGTGACGTACTTGCCTACGTCAGTCATGACGTCTTTCATTATGATACCATTCTACACATCACGTAGTTGATTATGACGTCATATGATGGATGGATAAAGTGGAAAGATCTATTGATCGTAAGTTGATGCATTCGCAAGGTTCACTCGCTTGAGACTACACAGTCCTTCAACGTAACATGTTGAGGTGAATGCTACCAGGGCATGCTAGCAATCATAACTCAGCGGCCTCATTGAAAGTAGAATGAACCCATTCTTCTGCTATTGTGCAGTCACAGTTCGCAAAAGTAGTATGCCTATGAGGACACGTAACTGGCGAGATCTACATGCCCTTCGCAATTTTTACATGCATTTGCATGAGGGCATGCGCTAAGTTAGAGCGCAGGCACATATGTCAACCGTTCGCACGTACTCGGATGTGCCTAGTGAGAGACAGGCCTTATATCCATTTTACTCCCATAGCTTATCGATTTGTATTGCGATTGCTAATATTGCAATTCGCCCCTACATCACACCGGGCGCAGACATTTACCAGTCTCGTTGCTGAATTTTGGTTAGATCAAGCCCGCTATGTTTGTAAAGTTTATTTTGGTTACATACGCACGCTTCCTGGGTGTGATGTATCGGTTATGAGTTGAAAGTCAGGAGAAATTATAGAGAAATGTTACCCAGGTATAAGCAGACAGGACACAGATTTGAGACTCAGTAGCTATCAAATGTAAGATTAGATCTATCGCTTTTGAATTGGACCGAGAAGGAAGGAACCTAGTGGCACCTGACGATTCTTATTACGTTATTTGCGCCAAATCAATAGTTTTATTTATTAAGGCTCTTGTTGTTTAACTATTAGGTCATGTCCATGACAAACAAGCCGCATGTTACGGATTAACACTTTATGGATGGCAGCTTTCGGTTAGGTTAGGACGTCGAGTCATTCATGACGAATTCATGTCCTACAACAAAGCAATTAGCTGTGATTAAGTTTACGGGTGCTCCTGCTATGAGAATTGATTATGTGCTCGGATGCATAGAATTGGCATGACCAGTATCCCTCTCTATTTAGAACCTGGACACATGAGTTATTATCTACGGATCTATATGTTCTAGTCAACATATAAATCATGCGTATGTATTAGAATCCGCTTAGGATTCGGATTCTGGACTGAGCACCTACCTTTAAAATAAGCCAAAGTCCGCTCATGGGAGAGGCCTCATATTGGTGACCCTAACCGATGTCATACATGATACATTATCCCTGTGCTGTGTATGTACCTTAAAGCAATGGAGATAAGATAAGCCTTCACTTGGTATAATTTAGCCACTACCGTTTATGCTGCACTGTGCACAAAAGCATGGTTTGGATCATTGAAATTATTATATATTTATATAAGTTGAGTTTACAATGGCCGTAATAGTAAAGGAATCAATTATGGTTCCTATGAAGCGCATGGACTTGCCCACTCAGGCAGGACATGGTGAATATCAGAATCGGTTCGGCGCCAATACGATGGGCGGGTGCTCGAAAAGATAGAATCTACATATTCTACCATTACCAGTAGGTCTTGCCGGATTCTCTAATATCCCGGAGGACTTGTTGGACGAATGGAAAATATCAACAAATATCTGTCAAACCTTATCAACCAATGATTTTAGGATCGAGACGTGGGATCGTGCCGCTACCACGAAAACGTGGAGGTCTACCATACTATAACAATTGAAAAACTCAGCCATAATCAGCCAGGCAAACCCAATATTTTGTGCCAATATGAATTATCTCTACCTTGATTCAGTTGAAGATGAGAATGATCGTGCCTTACAAACTTTGCATTCTACAAACAGATCTACATTTACTGAATCCGATACAAATTGTAACTGTGCATGCCTTTAGAAAGCGTATGTAAGAGCCTCACTATATTAAGTGAATGGACCTTTCCAGTTTTAGCTATGCCCGCCCATCTCCAGCTAAGCTCCACCCCACCACGATCGTGTTGGGTTCGATAGATCCCTGAACTCTCTGACTATCAGGTTCCAGAAAACTATACAGGTAAGCTGTTGAATATTTTGAAACTAATTTGACTGTGTGCTGTTGCAGCCCAGTCAAATTAGTTTCAAAATATTCAACAGCATGTTTATTAAATACCAAAGACATACAATTCGTACAACGTGTCGGACTGCTAGCGTTTAAGAGGGACTGAATCGAGTCATTCATGACGTCATGATTATGACTTTATAATACACGTCACGTATTTGATTATGACATCAGATGACGCCATATGATGGATGGATAACCTGGAAATGTCCATTGCTACACAAACCATCCCCCACCCCACCCCCAGATCTCAGTAGCCATCCACACCACCATCAGCTAAATACACACCCGATGTACATCTAACAATGTTATAGCTTCATCACCAATTATGTTACAAATGCAAGACAAGATGGTGTTAGTGCTGCTGGACTTTATTCAAGCCAATGTTTGGCCACTAGATTTTGATGTCTTGCATCGATATGCGTACGTGTACAATTAATAGCTTGCGTCAGCACATGGTCGCTGATCTGGAATCGTTACCAAAATGCCAAGATAATTACGACTTTTAATGCGATATAAATAGGCTATTTGTCGGACTCCCAGCTACCAGTGCACGTACACAAATGATGAAGAAAAGCTATAACTGGCCGTTGTCGATCTGTTATTGATCAGCGCACGCAGTGTCAAGTCCTCCCCCTCCTACCTGTACTATCGCATAAAGCTGCGAGATGCTTAGAAACACTTAACCAATTTCATGATGAATTGCCGAAACATAACAGTACAGCAACCACGTTAATGTAAGTTATCAGTACAACATCTCTAAGTTATCAGTACGACATAACAGTACCTTGGAGCAATGACACTCATGTACGCTTGTATAAAATGACACAAAGGCAGTTAATACCGTACATTTCGTATTACTCTAGGGGAGAGGTCACTCGATCATAACTGTGCCAGTAAGTTAGAGTAGTCACGGCGAATAATAAAATTAATGCGAGTTGCCATCAAGGAATTACCTGGATAGGAACTTGAGTAAACGTTTTAGTACGCTCACGAGATACACACGCGCAGTAGCAGCGAACCTTTGTCCATCAATACAGATCGAAAAACACACTAATATCACTATCATCTCTACTGATTTATCGATCTATCGATTATGGTTCGTACTTGAAAATTGCTTTTCTGGTTTTTTATATTATTATTGATAATTAACCTTTATTGGTGCTGATTGCAAATCTAGTAGAAGTGGGCGGAGTTAAACGCGAAAACATGCTTCGGAAAGTTGCTGAAAGCTGCCGCTGTCGACAACAGTTTAGCGTGACGCACTAACGATATGAACGCCTGGTGACGCAGATTCAGTTGTTATAATGATTTAGAAACCGTTTATTTAATGCATAGCAGCAATGTCTCGCAGAGTGAGTGATAGTGGTCAGATAGTTAACAAAATACACTGAGATAATAAGCGGGATATATCCTCCGGAGAAATGAAATGCAGTTGTTAATACGTACGTGGGTGGGATGACAAATGAACAACAGAGCTTCCAGTTCGATAAGAGCGTACATGTTGATGATACGGGATAGGTGAAGTGGCCGATATGAGATTTATATCAACTGGGGTTCGTTCTGATACCACGATATAATTAAAAGGTGTATTCTAACCGTAGACCCGCACCTGACAGGCAGACTACCAAGTCAGTGTCTGCTTGCTTCATCTTAGTCCAAGTCTACTCTGACGTAAACCCACCCTTGACAGATAGACTAATCTCTCTCAACATAGTTCGATTTATAATGCCCAATGCTGCTGTGACCCAAAAACTGCTCGTGGCAGATGCGATTCATGCCAACTACAGTTCGTTCTGATACAAGGATATATTTAATAGTGTTTACTCTCTGACGTAGACCCGCCCTTGACAAGTAGACTAATCTTTCTCAGCATAGTTCAATTTCTAATGCCCAATGCTACTCTGACGCAAAAGCCGCTCATGGCAGATAGACTTGACTAGTTGGTTGAACTGCTAAGGTCTTACCCTGGCCTGCCCCTGACTTGCCCGCCACATCTATCCAAATATGTGCAAGTGGCAAGTTTCGATGCATATACTTAATTATGTCGTCCAAATGCGCTTTGTTTGGCTTAATAAACATATATTGCCATCTTTATTAACCATCTTCGGACTGCATTCCCATCAAATAACATCTACCTTAAACTTAAAGTTCCCCACGCGAATGTAATCAAAGTTAGCACGTTGTATTTAACATTTGCTCCGTTCTAATTAAGTCGCGAATCACCACGAATCACTGCCGGACACGCAGTGCAATCTCGTACCCTACACTATGCAAACTGGGCAACACGATCCCGCTATTAGTAAGGGTAGCGTAATGGTGATGATCAATATTCTATGAAAATCGTCAAAATAGACATATTCCGAGATGTTGAGTAAGCTTTCGTTATGAAGTCCAGTTAATGGTGGCACTATCAGTACGCTACGCTTAGAGGGGGCTGTTGAGATACGACAAATCCCGACCAGTATGAGTGAGCTATGATAGGATTCGTATATTTTCATTTGTCGATCTGTAATGCACTATGCTTGCCAACAACCATTGCCAATGCACACGCGTAGGTGAGGTTCGGGTTCAAGTCTTAGCTGTCTGGCTTTTAGCATCTCACGCACCATTGGAGATTAACAACTGTTTAACTAGCTATGGGATAAACCTGGATTTTAAGGTCAGATCTGACGACACCAATATCAGTAAATTAAGTACGTGTCCTGTTTTGACCACTGGAATTAATACTTAAACCTAAACTAATTAAACCGACTTTAACCGTCGTTATTTAAATTTCATTATAAAATATCTACTTTGAGCAAATAATGTCTCATCCGAACGCTGTTACATTAGTCAATTTCTTTAAATTTTAAAATGAACAATCGCTGTTTGAATTCGATTTCTAAGTGATTATAACTACAGGTATAAAAGTTCAAATATAGACACGTGGATTATGCTTAGGTCCGCTGGGGAACCATAAATCTTACATTCCCATTGGCATTCTAATTGACCTGAAGCCTTGTCTCGATGCAGACAATGTGTTGATGACGATAATAAGAATTACCGCGACCGTATACACACCGCGCTTTCATTGCACGGCCTTTGTTACTCACTCTACCCATAAATCGAGAGTAATAGATTGGACGACTAATTTACCTTCTTCCGGAAAACAATGGTTTTTCTGCTTTCGTATAATAATATCTAGTTATCGGTGTGATTTAGCTTCTCCACAGTTTGTGCTGAATGGGAATGGATGGTTGTTTGCTAAGTAAGTGCTTACGTCAATACGTCCCGTCATCTAATGGACACAACCATGCGAGTTGCAGACCTACGACCGGCCATGCCTTCGAGTGAGTGAGAGTCACATATTGCGTATCCGCTCGTGGAAATGAAGTGCGCTATCGCGGAGTGACTGGCGACAAACATGAAGTCAAGCATCAATTTTCCGGCAATGTCACCTTGTTTAGCAGGTGATGTCCGAGTTTATGGCGCCTCGCCGATTCAGGAAATGGGAGCTGGAAACAGACTGAATGCTTTAACTTTAGCTATTTTCGTAGCGAAAACAAATTGGGTGGAATGATTCTACGAAATAAGTGCGTAGGTGGCTGCTATGTTTGGTTGCTGAACGTGATGTTTGGTGAAATGAGAGTCGCGAACACCTATCTCCTGAAGTGATGCATAGCGGAGAGTCACCAATCATGCATAGGCGATCCCGTACATAGCGACCACTCGCATTGGGGCTACAAGAATATAATTTACCCAGCATTCCGTGCATAAAGGCCATGCTTCATATGCTAGCCAACTTATACTAACTCTTAAACCATCACACACCAGATACGACAAAACCGTTTATCATATAAGGAATATTCTGCTGAATATTTTGAAACTAATTTGACAGAGAGCTGTTGCCGCCAACATCTTCCAAACAAATTTGTTTCAAATTCTTCAAAAGCTTTTCTGTATAATTGTCTTGAAATTCACCTTTCCAGAGTACCCACCCATCATATGACGTCATAATGAACTGCGTGAAGTCTACAATAACATCATAATGAATGACGTCATGAATGACGTCGTTAAGTACGTCACGAACGTACATTTGAAGACGGTCTATGCGTTGTTGTACAAATTGTTTGCTTTTACTATTTAATAAAAATTATGTTAAATATTTTGAAACTAATTTGACTGGGCGCTGTTGCTGCCATAGGCAGCAACAGTACCCAGTCAAATTAGTTACAAAATATTCAACAGCTTCCCTGTATAGTTTTCAGGAAATTGATAGCTAGGGCATTGGGTATCGATCAAACCCAACACGGCGAGGTGTGGGTGGAGCTTAGCTAGTGATGGGCGGGGCATAGCTAAAAGGTCCATTGAGACGCTGGGATTCGCCTGGTTACATGCCTATCTGCGTTATTGACGACTTTTATAAGGTCCATAAAGCGTCTCGTTATAGAGAGGTTATGCCGTGATCATTAACCAGCATTAGAGCTATTGTCGGCTGCCAATCGCAAGCTATCACTACGATCTACTCTGACTAATAGAGCCATCCCTGTCGATTATTCAGCTAACAATGTGATCGAAGGCCGTAGTTCCCGTATGGGGCATTTTCAGTGGAGTCATTTGAAGAATTATAGAGGTAGATGCCCCTCAGAAAGCAGGTGAACAAATATAGATATCTAGAGAAAATGAAAGCAGATCAAACATTTCCATTGCACTAGGCCATATTCAAATAAGCTATACGTATAGGCAAACTAATATACAAAATGGCCAATTTGTATTTGGAAGTTTCATAGCTGTATGAGGATTAATACATTTTCAGCAAATTTTAAGTCCATAATTTCCCATCAAACGGATGTATCTCCTTGTCACATCAGTAAAACTGACAAACGGGGGCTGAGGGTAGTGGTGTGGATAATTTCCGTTACAATTTATATAGCTTTTGGATGATAGTTGTAAAAAGACACTACATGCATCTTTGATCATCTGGTTTGGAGTGCAGAACACCGACTGCAATGGTTCTTGATGCAATATTGCACTGCACATCACCTAACATGTTCATGTTTTGTATGCTGCCAAAAGGGTAACGCGGCTATCATTCTACGAAAGCTTCACTCAGACAACTTCCGACGAAATGACATTTTAAGAGGTTTCTGCGCATTGATATTTTGTGACGACCACCGACAAAGCCACTACTACAACGATGGCTACCATTATCACTATCGTCGTACGGCCGTCGCCGCCGCCGCAACCGTCGTCGACTTCGTAGTAGGTGGTTACGGTGGCTATGGCGGCGGCGGCGGTATTATTATTATTATTATTATTATTATTATTATTATTATTATTATTATTATTATTATTATTATTATTATTATTATTATTATTATTATTATTATATCTTCCTCAGATCACTCAGTGAGTTGTCACTTTTGGATCATGAGAAACGATCGCGCCATATTTCCATGTCAGCCATCTCGAAACCTCCTGTCTTCGAATGTTGCCCTTCCACTACAGAACACATAGCCCCTCTTGGAGGTTTGTCACGTGATGGGCATATATTACAACTGTACAGAGATTCGCATATGATTCAAAAATTCTATGAAACAAAATGTGTACCAGGCATAGCTGACCGAAAATGCCGCTTTATAGACTCACGATTTTCCGATTTGTCCTTGTGCGTGCAGAAGTACACATACACTTACGCCATTGTCAAAGACTTCAACTTTACACAACCCTATAGAGTGGACTATATTCGCTTAAGATCGGGGTGTACGTGTGAACTGGTTGCGTAGTGAAGGAGAAAAAAATGAAACTTTAAACTTAATTGACATTGTGTACAGTAATATTACCTGTTCAATACTAAATACGGACTGCTGCTCCTATAATTGGTTATTTACAAGCATTGTTATTGCTCTTGTTATTGCCATTTATCTAATCTGGATTCAGGAAACACGTCTTTCAGGGTAAGAGTGGATGTGATGCAATCGATGCACGGATCCTGAATGAGTTGGACCTCTTAACGTTATCGCTGAATTGGAGTGGAGAAACTTAGTGAAAATGAACGATGTGAACTGTCCATGTACATGTTTGACCGTAGACACAAGAGAACTATTCCTGCTCTCGTTGTATTCTAATTAACGTATAAGTTATTTCCTTTCACGTTGCATTATGTTATTGAATTTGAAGACTGCCAACATTTATGGAACGGAATGTTGTTATTGACTAAGTTACATTCAATGCAGGAAACGAAACCAGCTTGCATGGCTTTGCTAACCTCCAACCACCATTCGCCCTTAGTTTCCTTTCAGAAACCCGCTTGATACGTTTAGCCATACTATCAGTGTACATTTGCTTAAAATAGAACTTCATATACATCCTCCAACTGAGGTGGGGCTCGCTAAATTTATGCTCAATATAATGCAGACAACCCTCACTTAGTAGTCTTTGTCCAAATGCCATTGTTCTATCCAAACAGACTGGCTATGTAAATATGAAAATATACCTGTACATTCTTTTAAATCACCAGAGCTGCTCGGCTATAATTAATATTAGACACTTTTTGGTGTCCAGTGGACTAGTTGTGTAGAAGACTTGATAATGCATATCTTTATCTTGCTGTATGTGCTTTATGCCATTTAATAGTTTTATCTGCCTCGCGAGACCTCAAAGGACTCAGAATTCCTAATAGTTACGAAAGTCTGTTCATAGAACACTGAGAACAATGATTACAGTGGTGTCACAACGATGCCACACATCTCGACATAATATCTACCAAGTGTCGAGAGAAAAGAGAGATGGGATATAACACAACTAAACTCTCCCGGTGCGTAATGAAACAATCTGTCAGCCAGCAAAGGGTGGGTGGATGGGGTGGCATGACGATCTCCATCAGTAACTTGGATGATGGAGCGTTGGGTAGCGTGGTTATGGAGAGAATAGCCATATTAGCACGACGCGAGGATCTCCATCGGTACAGCATGAATGTCTCTATCAGCAGACTCTTCTTCATGCGGCTAGATGTTATAACTGGCAAAATAGCACATACTTTGCAGTAATAATAATAATAATAATAATAATAATTTTTATTATTATTATTATTATTATTAGTAGTAGTAGTAGTATTACCGGCAGATACTTCCGATTTCAGTCAAATACAAATTGAGAAAAGAGTCTCATCATAATATAATAGATAGACCAAGAAGACCAAAATCACGCATATGCCATGGCCATATCTGTTATGAAATAAAATAATACTTGAACTGTTGCAAATGGTCAAATTGTATTTTTAAATTTAAGTTTATACATTTCTTCTTTTTCCTCTACTACTACTACTACTACTACTACTACTACTACTACTACTACTACTACTACTACTACTACTACTACTACTACTACTACTACTACTACTACTACTGCTACTACTACTACTACTACTACTACTACTACTACTACTACTACTACTACTACTACTACTACTTCTTTTTCCTGTCCTCCTCCTCCTCTTTCTTTTCCTACTCCTCCTCCTCATACCCCTCTTCATACCCCTCCTCTTCCTCCTCCTCCTCCGCCTTCTCCTCCTCCTCTTACTTCTCCTACTCCTCCTTCTTCTTCTTCTTCTTCTTCGAGGTATGCTTAGTTGTTGTATATTAACTAAGGTATTTTCCGATATGCAGTTCTATTTAAAGATTCTAATAGGATTGTTGCGGTGTGTTTTAATTCTCCACATTATTTGGAAATATATCCAAATCTAATCAACCAGTGCTTTGATTTTCTCTCAGCTTCTCAGAGAAGAGCCGACTCACAATTTCATTCGTATATTAGATGTTAAAGGAAGATAAAGAGACCTATGTAATTGCGAGATATCGACTATCATGAGATGAGAGAAGAACAAGAGACTGTGAGCTCATAGTTATCTAATGAATTGTTCAATAAAATTATTCGTTTAAATTGTGTCTGTTGAATTCTATTAGCCATCAATGTTCGCTCCGCCTCCCACAATAGAGCGGTCAAATTGTACTATGCCACACCCATCTCTAGCTAAGCCCCGTTCACATTTTGCGCGTGTTTTGGTCGATTTACATACATAGAAATCTTTAATTTGTCTTGGCACTGTTGTTGCATATGGCAGCAATACCTCACAGACAAATTAGTTTTAAGATATGCAACAGAACGTTTAATAAATAGTAAATTCAACAAGGCTATACAATGTGTACACTTGACGGACGTTTCGAGCTTTATGGCTGAGTTATAGTACATCATAATGAGTGTGCCGTCAGCCTACATGTGACATAATAGATTATGCCGTTGCATACATGAGTGGCAGATCGGATACGTCCACTGGTGATTCAACTTGCTGTAAGCGAATAAATGTCGCCTATTTAGCGTCAAAGCACACTAATAAAGACTTTTTGTTCTTATAATGCAAAGCAGCAGCTACAAGAAGTTCCTCTAAAGTAGCATGATGGTGGGTAGGTGTGTCATGTTATAGTGTCAGTATTAATTTTTAATTACCACCATTTTACTCAAGAAAGGGATTTGAATACATAGTCCTAAAGCTATATAATACACACTACTAAAGAAACTGCTGAGGACAACGCACAATAACAGAAAATATTGAACATAGGCCATAGGGACATCATAATCATAATCACTACCGCTTTAACTACTTTTATTTCGCTATATATATTATGGTCAAGTCGGGACATTAACTGTACATAATCTAACCTGACCATGGATGTCTATGTTAAATCAGCAATTTCTCCGCGAATAGTAATTACAACATCATTGATTCTGTTTGACAATCAATTATAGGCCTATGCTTCATTATCAGCTAACGTCACTTCAAATGACGTCATAATTCTTCAACGCAATCAAAAAGCAGCACTTGTGTGAGGTTTGCTAGAGTAGGGGTCTAATGTGACGAAACATGTCAAAAGCTTAACTAAACTGCATAATATGCTAACCTTTAATCTCTTGACAATACGGTGTCTCAAGTTCAAGACAGCTATTCTGGGAACCTGTTGAATATTTTGAAACTAATTTTGCTGGAAAATTGTGCTCCCATACGCGGCAAAATATCATAGTCAGAATAATTTCAAATGGACCTTTCTCGTTTTAGCTATGGCCCGCCCATACCTAGCTATGCTCCACCCACACCTCGATCGTGTTGGGATTGATCGATCACCGAACGCCTTGAAAACCAATTTCCAGAAAACTATATACGTTAGCTGTTACATATTTTGAGACTAATTTGACTGAAATGTGCTTGTAGCAACCGCGCCCGGTCAAATTAGTTTGAACAGAATGTTTATTAAATGGTAAAAACATACAATTCGTACAATGTGTCGGACTATTAAGCGTTAAAGACGGACTATATCGAATCACTCATGACGTCATGATTACGTCATGGTTATGACATCATCTTGCATGTCACATATTTCACTATGACGTCATATGATGGAATGGTTTGTGAAGGTTAAACGAGTAATGCTCAGTTTCCACTAGAGGCGATTTTAATAGCCATAGCGGCAGCGTATTTAATTTCTGTCGCTTTGAGAGAACCAACTTGTCACGGAATCGCCGCGTAAACGCGTAGATGTATGTGAAGTCAAAGTTTGCAAAGTGAATGTCCTGTAAAAAAGTGCGGTATTAGGCCAGGTTACGTTTCATACGAGATATTGCGAGTTTTGGAATATTATCGCGTGGCGTTTTAAATCGTGCGAAAAAAGCAACATAGAGGTTTTTTAATGGCCGCGAAATGTACGCTAAAAAACGCTACGACTACGCCAAAACCTGCTAGTGAATACCATATATGTACCTTTTGCAAGCAACTCCCCTGACGCGAATTCGCGGCGATTTCGTGTTCAAGTGGAAATTGAGCCTAAAAGCTGTAGAAATTCGATCATGATTTCCATATTTTACAATTCACACCTGCATCAAAATATGCAATTCGTACACGCTGTATATTTAACAAGCTAGATAATGGATGGATGCGATCAGTCACTCACGTATGACGTCAGAATCAATTACGTGATTTGTAGGCTGACGTCACAATCAAATGCGTAATGAATGACTCATCTAGCTCCGTCATGAACATTTAATAAATCCGTCAAGTGTACAAATTTGAGGTCTTTGGCTGTTTTATTATTTAATAAACATATGATAACGCAGCTTACTTGGTCGATGCTGGGCCAATACAGCGCCAATACTGAAAATATCGGCAAGGTGCGGCCTAGTATCTGCCCATTAATGTGCGTTATCCGGGAATAATCTCAAGGTAGGCAGGGCTTTGATAAAATCAGAAATCCATCAATTCCTCTACAGATATGATCCTGAAAACAAATTATTAAATTCGCTATCTTGCCATCTAGGCATTTCGCGCAGTGACCCCTCCCCTGCCCCAACCACCAACGGTCTGGATCCGCCCACTTTATGCTGACATATACTCATACAATAACATTATTTCATGAGCTCAGATTGTTACCTTCGCTCGTGCAGTGGCAATGGCCATAAGAAGCCCCCCCACACGCACGCACGCACGCACGCACGCACGCACGCACGCACGCACGCACGCACGCACGCACGCGCACACACACACACACACACACAGGGAGCGCGATAAGACAGGTCTTATAGCCGCGTCTCCCATACAATTATATTAAACAGTAAATGTCTCATGGTGTAACAAGAATGAATATATACATGTTACTATACTATATTTAAATACTTGGTGACATTATATTATACAATTATACATATGATATATAATAGTTGAATGCCCGATAACAAAACTATCCTAACTGAACACCCCCGGAAGCCCAAAGTGGGTACCCCAACGCAATGATAAAGAAGCAGAGCTCGGCACATGGTGATTCCGCCCCGCACAAACCATTATAATTTTCAGTTACTTAATTGAACTAGGGACACGTGTTTCTAGTTCAATTTCAGAACAAAAAATCATATCAATATATACGTAATAAAACCATCACAAGCCAAGAACTACCTCGACTCACTCCATCCAGGCCCACAATTTAAGTCTCTAAAAGTATAAAACAATTCCATCGCCAATCATTGCGTAGTAATCAGACTATTTTAGATTAGAGCTGAAGGACCACGTGTTAAAGCGACTAGTTGAGTCGATGTACTGGTAGAGAAGTTCTGATACCTTAGGATTAGTCTCTTCACTCGCATTGGTGTTACCGAATAAAACATGTTGAACGGTTAGAGATGTGGGAAAGATATGGTCTGAGATAAGATTATTTGAGAAAGCGTCTCTTTGATCTGCGCAAAGGGGGAAGTGAAACAAGTAATACTGAATAGATCCGTCAGCGTGGCCACAGTTGCACCGACGAGAATCCGACAGAAAGTTGTCGACTAAATGACTGTATAAGTTGCTACACCCGTTTCGGAGACTGGCTAAGGCAATATTCGTTGGCCTTGATCATGTATAGTACCACAGTGGGGGAGGTTGTGTGTGGTTCATGGCTATCAGATTGCTTTTAAATTCTGATAATGTGGTAGCCATTCTAACGGGTTGTGTTAAAGCATTCCAGGAACGGATTGTTTCTGGAAAGAATGATCTATTATGGGTCTCGGTTCGGCATCTGTATGGTGTGATGAGGCTTGGATGAAAGATATTGTATGGATTCCGTGTTTGTGATAGTGGAGGAAGGTAATCATTCAGTGATTCGGAAGTCATTCCATTTATAATCTTATAGAGCATAATTAGTCGGTGTGGTGTGCGTCTATGCGTCAGTGTTTCAAATCTGGTTTCCGTATACAAATCATTACTACTAGCACTTAGTGAGTGCGTCCTTTTAAATGTTTTCCAGCCTATCCACAAGATAGTGTGGTAAAGTGTCCCGAACTACGTCTGCGTATTCTAGGGATGGCCTAACGAAGCTTGTATACATGATTTGGAGGCATTCCCGGTCAGGTATATATTTTAGGCATTTAAGTATGGACAGTTTGCGTTGGGCATTGGATATGATGGATTCCTCAGGGGATAGCCATTGGGCTCTACGACTAAACGTAACTCCAAAGTGTTTGGCATTAATTGAGGGAGAGATTTGCGAGATTTTAAAAGTGATTAGCAAGAATTGGGCGCAATGAGACGAGCATGGAGGTAGTTTTTGAAGCGTTAAATTCAACTAACCAGGATGTAGCCCATTATGATATAACCAATAGATCGTGTTCTATGGTTGGCCTTTGTGTTAGCAGATTGTCAGAAATGACATAGAGGCAAGTGCCGTCAGCAAAAGGTTTAATATTGTTTAGAATAGCACTAGGCATATCATTAATAAAGATTAGCAATATTAGAGGTCCCAGGACCTTGGGGCACTCCAGCATCCACTGTGAGTATGGTAGAGCTTTACCCATTAAGAACTACTCGTTGGCTACGGTTTTGTAGATAACCTTTACTCCATGATAGTAAGGCTCCAGAGATGCCTATCTGGTATAGCTTCTGTAGAAGAACGCGGTGCCAAACCTGGTCAAAGGCTTTCGAGATATCGAAGAAAATGAAGAATATTTCTTTACGATTGTCCAGGGCCTGGGTAATGGCAGCATAGATGTCGAGGAGCTGGTTTATTATGGAATGTGAGGGGAGGAACCCGGACTGATGAGGTGTGATTTCATCTTTGATGTAGTTGCATAGGTGTTTGTAGACGGTTTGCTCCATGACATTACTCAGACAACTAAGTAGGGATATTGGACGGTAATTGGAGCAGATATTCTTGTCTCCTTTTTGGTAGACTGGAATTACGTTTGCAGTTTTCCAATCGCTTAAGAAATGAGAGTTGTTAAGAGAATAATTGCAAAACACCGTAAAAATTGGTGCTAATATGTGGTGGACTTCAACCAATAGTTTAGCACTTATATGATCAGGGTCCACAGCATTTGTCGTGCCGACGTTTGATAATACATCAAGAACATCTGTAGGGTGATGCTATTTATGCTCCTATCTGTAGTTATGGATATGAGGGGTAGTTGAGCGCTAGCATCATCAAGTGTGGCAATATTACAAAAATATCTATTAAGACGATCAGCCTTTTCGAGGGAGTTACAAGCAAAAGAATCATCCGCTCGTTTTAAAGGCGGAATCTCCTCAAGATTTGAGTTTGAATCAGATAGTAGTGATTTGCTAAGTTTTCACCATAATTTGGATCCTGTGCGTTCATTTTTTATTTTCCTAGCTACGTTTTCTTTGTATACCTGTTCAGCATTTTTGACAAGTAGGTTTACTAGATTCCTTTGTTGCGTAAATTGTATGTTTGTTAAATAGCATGAGTAAACAATCAAAACTGAAAACTGAAACTGATGCTACAACACAGGCTATTTACACAGAATGGCTGTATTCGACTGGGACATTTCATAAATTAAATATAGACTCTAGCTATTATCTAGGGAGCCAATGTACTATAAATTTTCGCCCAGTCGAATACGGCCTTCGACGTAGGGCATATATTTTTCTATCCCGTCCATAGCAATATATAAGTAAAAACGGCAACCAACTTGAAGGGTAAGGCGAACCCCAGCACAGCCAACTACAAGGACAATCAGATCACCTACATATCAGTTGCGGTCAAGGAGACCACCAACTAAAATATAGAATTTAGTAATTCCACCACGGATGAATCCAGTTTACCGATCAATCGTATGACGTCATAATCAACGACGTCACGTGTAGATTGACGTCATAATTAATTACGCCATGAATGACGTAGAGGGTGTCCGTCATAAACGGATGTCCGTCATAAATGGCCAGTAGTCCATCAAGTCAAATCGTGTGGCTGTACTATTTAATGAACATGCTGTTGAATATTTTGAAACTAATTTTACAGGGAGCTGTTGCTGTCATAAGCAGCAACATCACCCAGTTAAATTAGTTTCAAAATATTCAATTGCTTACCTGTATTGATTTCTGGAAATTGAGATTCAGGGAGTGCATGGATCGATCAATCCCAATACTGACAAAGCGTGGGTGGAGCTTAGCCAGGGATGTGCTCGGCATAACTAAAACCGGGTTCATCCATTGTGTTAGCTCTACACTCTGAACAGGGATAGGCTTCCCTTCTCGGGAGAGGATCGTTACCACCTGCTTATATGATGGGCGATCCAACAGCATACATGGGGGGGGGGGGGCAAGCGTGATCCGATACGATAGGAATGGATAGAAACGGCCATCCATCTAAGATATATGATTTAGACGCATCAAGGAATATACAGGCAGGTATCAATGTGCTTATTATACACACAAGACATCGAAGATCTGCGGCCGTGACAAATAAGTTTCAGGTTTCAAGTTTCAACTAAGATGGTCAATGACTTTCTTGATGTCTGTTCAAAGATCGATCGCCTCTTTAAAGGAGTAGCAATTTTATCAACAAATTCTCTCAATTTCAAAGCAAGGAAACAGTCTCTGAAATAAAACATTCATTACAATTTTTAAAAATAAACCCTAAAATAAACTTGCTGCTTATAGATAGATAATTTATTCACAATGGATCATCAACCCTTGAGTGTACACCATATAATACATAGGCCTACATGGCGTATGCCTTATAGTATACAAGATTAAATCAGAATATATTTACAAGAATGCAATATTTCATAAAGAGATTTCGTCCCACGTTTCTATTCGTTACCCATTTATCAATAATCTCCTCGTTTCCACAAAACAGAAAAAGAGGAACGAGGAGTGAGACCAGGGGTGTGTTCGTGGGCGGGTCGCAACCCACACCCTGCACAACCACGTTGCAGAATATGACGACATAAGTTATTATGATGTCATAATGACACCAAGGCAGATATGCATGGGGCAAGCTACGACCCATCCGCGAACACGGCCCCAGGTCGACAAGATAATCATCGACCCTAGAGAAATTTATCAACAACCATTCGTCCTTTCTCCATGTTTCAACGAAAGACGCGAAAGTGAAACAAGGAGTGAGACCAGGTCGGCAAGAAAATCATCTACCAATATATCACAATGTAAAACAAAATGTTGCACGCCTTGGAAGCAGTTTGACTGACCATCGTTACTGCTTACTGCAACAACAGATTTCAGTCAAACTGGATCAAAGGCTGCCAACATACGCTCTTGCACACCCATAACTGTATCACGATGCTCTATTTCAAGTTTAACAAGACAAGAAGCTGGCTATGCATGGATATTTATAATTTGGCGAATATGTTCGGCACACACACCCACGCACGCACGCACGCACGCACGCACGCACGCACGCACGCACGCACGCACGCACGCACGCACGCACGCACGCACGCACGCACGCACGCACGCACGCACGCACGCACGCACGCACGCACGCACGCACGCACGCACGCACGCACGCACGCACGCACGCACGCACGCACGCACGCACGCACGCACGCACGCACGCACGCACGCACGCACGCACGCACGCACGCACGCACGCACGCACACGCTGCTAATTTTTCTGGACAACTGTACTTGAACATTGTAATAATTCCGTAAATTTATAGACACTTGGTCTTTTATAATAATAGCGTTTGACGTAAGTTGCTATACATGGGGCATATCAGGACAAAATGATACTCATCGTCTATATCATTTTACATAGTAGACATATTCTTTCAGATAGCGCTGTGGGTGTTGGCTTATGCCATCTCTACATGCAATCTATGACTCCCTGTCCCGATCTTACATAATGCTTGCCTATGTTTCGTTATTTTAACCGCATCTAAGTAGCCCCCCCCCCCTTATGTTTTATACATCAACTCATAAACACAGTATTTATAAAATTGGTTTTACTACCCCTGTCTACTAATCCTATCCATTCTTGCATGTAATTATCATAAGCTCTTTGTTTATATTGTACAATGAGCATATTTTTGTCTACATTGCTGCCTTGCGATACCTAAACGTGATTAAAACCGCGCCTGGACAATATATTTCAAAGCTTACTCACCGAGTTAATACGTGAATTATTTATACAATATTCATATAAAACAGTACAACTAATTCTTATTAATTTTCTTGGTGCAGATTCCAATATTTTAAAACAATACTTCGATATTCGTATTTCTCTGGTCAGATTGAGTGGTAGGCTACTCTACCCAACTCCCAGGAAATTATACAATTCGAAATCCCTTGCCTCACATCTAATAACTGTTTGCAAAATTTTAATTGACATTTTTCAACTTCATAACTCACATTAAACCCCTATGTCTCACTGCCATAACAAAGAATGGGTAGGATCAGTTTGTGAAAGAGACTGCATAGATGCCTGGGTGTTAGACCTACACATTTGTGACAATATTTCTTTAGAGCAAAAGCGGCCTTTTGTGCTTGGTCAGCCAATCGTTTCCGCGCAAAAGAAAATGATTCCGATGCGCTGAAAACTAAGCCTAAATATTTAAATTCATTGACAACTTCAATTTCATGTAGACCATACACAAATTTGACATTTCGGCTTAGTCGTCCACCTCGCCTAAAACCCAGTGTCTCCGTCTTCTCTTCATTTAACGTTAAACGCCAATTTTACAATATTCATATAAAATATCTAATGCTTGCTGTAGTCTCGATATTGTCTCTGTAAGCAGTGCACTGTCATCTGCGCACACACTTTCCCCTTATTGTACCCATTTTCTACACCCGAAATAACTTGATAATCCTAGATTTTCCCAAACTCGTGTTTTGAGGCTCGAGTATATTGACATTATTATATTTATTATGTTTCCTCTTGCTCCAAGTTTCAAAAGTTTATACTACAATTAATCTCTTACAATATAATCAAAGGCTTCACTAAAATCGACGAAAATACAATATAATTTTTTTCCTTTACCTAATACATGGGAGATTAAAGCACAAATATATGATCAATAGTAGCATACCCCTCCCTGAAGCCCGCTCGGGCCTCCACGTACACTTTATTTATTTCTGGCCATTTATTTAGTCTGTTATTTAATATCTTCATGAATAACTTACCTAGCGTGCTCAGTAACGTGATACCGCTATAATTGCAAACATCATCAACGTTGCGATTTTTATGGAAAAGTATCAAGATAGCCTCCGTCCAGCTTTCAGGGAAAAATTCCGTTAAATAAAATTAAAATTTTTCAGCTCATCTACTGCGTTCATGTAAAAGTCATTGATTAACAAATCTGGGCTTGCGCTTTTGTTATTCTTTAATTGTGATATAGACTTACTAACTTCTTCGTCAGATATATCGGCGTTCTAGCTGCTCATCAAAAATAATTTGAAATTCCTCATTCGCTTGAGAACAGCTCGATACATAATTTTGCACAGCTATAGCTGCATAATAAAATTTCGGATTCGGGTTATTAACAGCTTTAAAAGAATCTACAAATTCATATATCTGTATATTGCCGATTTTTTTGTTATCTTTTGATTTCAATAGCTTCCAATATACCGTTGTGTCCGTATATTGTGCCGTTAGTAATTCTTTAGTTAAATTAATGCGTTGCTCTGTGTTGAATTTTCTCACACTTTTTTTTAAATCTGTCCTAGCTGTTGCCATATGTATGTGAGCTATCTCACTATTTTTGTTTCTGAATGGATTTAACGCCTGAAAGAATTGCTTCCTTTGCTGTTCACAATCTACTGAGTACTGCTCAGGTAAGTTATTTCGATTAGTTCTTCGTGACTTATTATACCTTTAAAAATAATGCATCGGCTGCTTTTTTAATCACCGATGTAAACAATGTTACTGCTTCATTTACATCGACTTCAGTGAGCATATATGTTTCACATCATAAAAGTGCATTCCTTTTGTACAATAATTCCTGGACGTCTTCAGATCCAAATGTATTTTTGATTAATAACCTACTGCGAATTATTACTATTAACATTTTTTGCTCCACAAAATTACATTGTATAATCCATCTGACAAATTTATGTTCAGATAGCTCTTTGGCTCATCAATACAAAATCTTTTATTATATCAAATTTGTTCAAGGAGCAGAGAAAATAATCCACCACACCCACCACTTTGACAGTTATACATGTTATAGCCCCTACTCCATTGTCTCTCCCAAATCTCCCATTCACGATTCTGATCCCTGTATCCATACAAAATTCTAAAAATTTATTTCAGCACTGTTTTCTTTTGCCAGGTCCTTAGAGAAGCGAAAAAGTGGAATGTCTTCTTCATATTCGATATTTACAAGCACGTGATTACTATTATCATTTGCCACAAAATCTGGCAAAATGTTCGCTCTGGCGTTAAAGTCGCAGCATAGTAAGAAGCTACAATTCGTTTTTTCGCATTGCTTTTTTCTAATAAAAGTAGAAAGTCTATCAAAAACTTCCACTTCCACTTCCCCTGTTCTGCAAGAACCTAGAGTTAACACGTAGCAAAGACACGCACGCACGCACGCACGCACGCACGCACGCACGCACGCACGCACATATATAAACCAGTTTTTAAACAAAAATATTTTTTTATTTACAAAAATCCACATTGTATCATCCGGGCCCGGGTAGCGCGATGCTACGGGAAATATTGTTCCGAACGTAAATAACTAAATCACCCGAGGCTCACGTCGCCCTTTTATTCATTGGCCTATTTAAAGCAAAATATGTGAAGCCTTCCAGGTCATAATTAAATAAATCAGAACACCATGGTTCAGTTACAAAAATAATATAACTATTAGCAGCTAAGTTTTGAAAGACTGGAGATTTTAATTTATCATGACGCTTTGTTATCAGACCATTCGCATTCCATAGTGACAGTCTGAGCACATTCTCCTGTCTGTCCTACATACTTGAAACTGGATCTGCAGAGGGGTTGCTGTTCTCACCGGATGTAGTCGGATTGTAATCATAGTTTATAATACCAGTACTTGTATATAACTATCCACTACCCGGTTTACCGGTGGATCTGAGGACTGCGTCATGTGTTTTCGAGGGTGACGTAATCTCGTAATCTCGGTGAATTGATGTCAAACGTTTATGATTTGAGCGAAGGAGAGTCTGTCACCAACAGTAATGCCATAAACGGGTCTGATGCAAACACATAACTTAATGTGTAGTTGTAAATACAGATCAGGTCAAATTCCGGCTTTCTTGATAATCGGGTAGCAACAGATCAGCTAAAATTATTTAAAAGAATTTAACTCTTTCAGTTTCCTTTTTATAAATTGGTGAATGTGGTATTGAGAATGAGCATAAGTGTTTCGCCTACTGAAAAACAAAAAATAGTGTTGAAATGTATATCATATGTGAAAATGAGGTAACTATACCCAGATAACATTACTACGTTGGGACAATGTTGGCGATTCGTTGGCATGGTCGCCGTTGGCTATTGGGCATCGGGCCAACATTGGCAATTGGTTGGCACCGTCGCCATTAGCAATAAAGTGTTGGGCCAACGTTGGCATAGCAGTGGCAAAATTACACCTGGCTTACGGGAGTTGAGCCAATGTTGGCCAAACCACTTATAGTCAACGTGTACTATAAATGTTGCCAATGTATTTAGTAATAATATGCACATGCATTGGGCCAATGTTGGTATAACAGTGGCAAAATAACAATTGGGTTAGAGTTGTTGGGCCAACGTTGACCCAACCACTCTTAGCCAATGTATATTATAAATGTTATATACGTGCATTGGCCCAACGTTGGCATAACCGTGGGAAAATTACAGTTGTGTTATGGTTGTTGGGCCAATGTTGGTCCAACCAGTTATAGCCAATGTATATTACACATGCATTGGGCCAACGTTGGCATAACAGTACCAAAGTGACAGTTGGCTTAGAAGCACCTTAAAGCCAATGTATGTAATAATATGCATACACATTAAGGCAATGCTTAGGCTACTGGCTTATTGTTTGTTATCTAAGATCAGTAAGTCAATTTAAGCCTATTTGCAAATTAGTTTGGATGATAGTATTTTCTTTTAATCTTCATTTCAAAAGAGGAAATTCAGCAACACGATAGCCCATTATTTAGTAGATTAAGCTAACTGTATGTACGAATAACGCGATGGAGCTTATTCTTTAGTATGCAGTCCTTCATCTAAAAGCAATTAAGTGGTTTAAACATTACCTCTCCTCTAAATACTGCTATCCTGTAATATAATTTCAATATGTATTGTGACAACCACCATAAGAATTTGGCAATCTCCTTTGAATAATGCCAATTTGTCAAAAATAGAATTACTATGAAATACCTTGCAAACCAACTCTTTGGTTCGACATGGTACCTGGCAAGTTTTAATTAGTTTTTCGATAACATTTGTTAAAGTGCATAGGGAGCCTGCTGTGTTGGAGAATCAAATTAATAATTCAACAAATGAGTTCTCTTATTGCATATGCAAATGGTCGTAAGACCTGGCTTTTAGGATAATGGTTTTAAGTGTATGATGCAATAGGGGAACAGGTCATTTAGTCAGCCATTAGGTACGTACCGTTTTGGACACCCTTTTGGGTCATTAGTCTGGGGCTTTTCCAGGCACCACCTATATGGTTGCGGGCTTTGTCTCTCGTGCTTTTGCATTAGATTCATAAGATACATACTGATTTCCTTAGAATAACAAAAAACAAAACAAGTTTGACACATTTCTTTAAATGTGCCCTTTACTTTACCAATGTGCTAAATATATTGCACATGTAAAAATAAATTTTATAAAAAAATTTCAAATATTTCTTAGAATTTGTGTTGTACCAACGAGCAGAATGATATTGGGCCAACCTAGACAGACAATGTTAGCCTAATGTTATGTGATGTATGTTGGGCCTAGATTGGGTGGATGGGTTGGGCCAAAGTTGGGTGGATGCATTGGCCCAACATGTTGGGCCAACGTGAGCCCAATGAGCAGAATGATATTGGGTCAATGTAAACAGCCAACGTTGGGCCAACGTTATAACATACGTTGGGCCGACATTGGGCCAGCGTAGTATTGTTATCCTGGAGGCCTTTCTGAATCAGCATTTTAGGTGGCGAAATAAAAATCTTTTTAGATCTGAAAACTACATAAGCACCCCATGACAGTTTCACGCCTAGGGAGAAATAAAATATAAAATAAAATATAGTGTCTGCTATCCTAATCAGGATCGCAACTGGCAGATGTCATCTGACGCGAAAACTGGGTTCGTTTGTATCATTTCCTTGCGAGTTGGACATTTTTATCATGGCTCAAAAAGTAATAGTAGAACCATCATTTTCACCACACAGCCATAAAAATGCATAAAACAATCAACCAGCATATTTTTTTCTAAATTTTCAGATGTGCTGTGAAAATAATGTATCTATTTAAAGATATTTGTTGACGCCACCTAGGCAACGCACACGCGAGAAAGTAACCCAGATAACATGTAGACGTTGGGTCAACATTGCCGACATGTTAGCAAAGCGCGGGTGCCATTACACCGTTGGTCCAACGTTGGCCCAACGTTCGCGGTATCATTTGTTTGCCAACGTCGGGCTAACATTGACATTGGAAATTTCACAGATAATCAAACAAAATCAACATAATATTCACCTTTTAATTTTTAAATTGTTAAATTATGCTCTCTGGTGTACTATTTTAGATATCTTCATAGATTTAAGCTAGGATTCCATTAACGCGTATGTAGCGATTTTATTCGGATACGGACTGTATTCGGATGTGGGATTCCTTGAAAATTATGTTTTCATTACGTCATTCATGGGCTTTCCCCAAATCGGCACTATTATTCTGTACATGTGTTCCAATATATACGTTAAATTCACAGTACTTGGGGGGGGGGGGGCAAGAGGGTTTAGGGTGCCCGCCATGTTATCAAAGGTTGGTGTGATTTTTCACATTATTCGACCTTCCAAATGATTTTAGGACAGGACAACCTTCTGGAAAATCCACATGGCTCTTTTTATAGAAGCTAAATTGGGCACTACCCTATGGCGAAAATCATGACTTTTTTATGAAGATAGAAAACAAACTTTCAGGCATCGCTATGCGATATGGCTTGCTGTTGACTTCAAATCTGATCTATGTTACATGAATTAGTGGTCTGTAGTATCTAGATTGCAAAAACCTATCATAACCCATAATTCTAATGAACTGTATGTGAAGTAATGGCGGGAATTTAATAGAAATGGCAGGAAACTAGATAAATTATTAAAGCTGGCTGAATTTTACCTGAAAAGTATAGATTCCTATTGTTTTCGTGTTTCTATAAATTCAAACAATAATTTTACGTTATCTGTCTAATAATAATAATAATAATAATAATAATAATAATAATAATTATTATTATTATTATTAATTTTTGTCGTCGTTGTTGTTGTTGTTGTCGTTGTTGTTGTTGTTGTTGTTGTTGGTGGTGGTGGTGGTGGTGGTGGTGTTCTTTTTGTTGTTACTGCTTTTTTGCTTATTTTAAATATTATTATTATTATTATTATTATTATTATTATTATTATTATTATTATTATTGTTCACTCTTTTCTTTTTCCAGGTTAAGTAAAACTGCAGGGAATCAACAGATGTAAATCAGCGCCATGAAGCGTTCAAGTTCTCCTATCGTAGACTTGGCTGTTCCAAACAAGATTCCAAAACAGTCAACTACAGAATACTCAGCCTGTATTATTTGTCAGAGGCAGTCAAATATAAAACTGTATTGTATCACACAACTTGCTCTAGAACGATTCTGAGCAGCTGCAGATGCTCGAAAAGACAAAATAGCTCTCAGAGTGGAGTCAGACATACAGTCTAATACGTTTCTTGTAGACAAACAACCTGTCTGGCATGCAGATTGTCGTAACTATTATTTATTGAAAAAGAGCAATGAACTTGCTAAAAGGAGACGTGGTTCTGATGTTGAAGGTCCGTCAGCTTCCTCAGAAGAAACTACGCCACATGCTAGTGGAGCTACTCGAGCAAGTAGTCCGTCTATCGATACGAATAGTCAATGTATTATATGTAAGAAAGTGTACGACCGAGAAGGTAATTTGCCATCATCTACAGTGGAAACACTCAATCGTCGGCACACACTTCTACAAAAGGCCATGGATCTTGGTGATTCTTCATTATTAATGCAGATAGAAGGTCACGACGGTAAACCCATTGACATGGTGGCACACTACACTCAGTATCATAGGTTATGTATGAACAAATATATGACCCAGCGGAAAAGATTATCTGACGTAGAACAAACGCCTAAAACCTATGTATGTGAACAAGCTCCAGGTGGTACCGATGCCTCCAATTCCTATAACATTGCCTTTGATGTTTTAATTGAGGAGATACACATACCATTGTTTGATGAGATGTCCGGTTTTCCACTTGTGGCGTTAATGGATATGTATCGAACTCACTTAAAGAAGCAAGGCATTGCCACATAGAACTCATATAAGTCCCGTAATCTCAAAAAGTGTTTGGAAGAACACTATGGAACTCGTATAGCCTTTTTGCCACAGACGTCCGGATCAGAATTTGTGTGTTCGGCTTCAGTTAATATCGGTGACGTGTTTAACTAAAATGACATCATTACAGGAAAATGCCACACATTCAGATGTTAAGACTTTGTTAGATGCTGCTCAGGTTATTCGCAGGATAGCAAAGAAATGTAAGTTAGACAAAGATACTCTTAATATCTCAACGGATGCAGCCCTAGAGATTGTGCGAAATGGTATACTCAATTTCTCATGTCAGTTACTTGTCAACAGGAGGTTAAAATTAGACAATGAAATGGTTGAATGTACCAATGAAATCAAGGACTTGGCACTACTATTGTCACAACATTTATTGTATGCAATATGCGGACTAAAAACACCGCTAACAGTTGGAATGGCATATGATGTCTATAACAGCTCACGAAGTAAATCACTCATGACAGTAATGATTAGACTAAACTTAAGTATAAGCTATGACACATTTCACCGCCAGCTAACGCATACGTGCAACGACATTCAAAAGGAAATCAGGCAAAAAGGTATATATGTTCCCCCTAACATGAAACCCAGCGTTTTTACTCAGCTTGCAATAGATAATATTGATTGGCATGAAAAAGCACCGGAGGCCTCAACATTTTATGCAACAAGTGCGATAATGATTCAAGCAACTACAGAGATAGACGAGACTATCAGAGCAGATGCCCATTGCGACAAAGTACCTCTAAACCTGTTGTACTCGTCAAAAGTCGATTTCTGAAGTTCCAGTTATTACAATCAACACATACCGACTAACTCCATCAGACAAAGCATTATCACGATCCCTGTAAGACATCCCATCGCTTGCAGCTATCCACAGTGAAGGATCAATCGTAACAAATAATTTGTTATGGCTTTGGAAATTAAGTCGGATGGTGCCCACACAACTTCTGGATTTACCATCTAATGAGAACATCATAATGCCAGGCTTCAGTGCATTCATCACCAGTGTGTCTCGGTGTAGGAAGGTCAATAACATCGGATAGTTATCACTAATTCCATCATCGCCTACCGATCCAGCTGTAGTAAAGTCAGCAATGTTGAATTGTATACACATGGCAAAGCGCATTGGCCTTGATTGTACTGTGATAACGTGCGATCTTGCATTTGCACTTCGTAAACAATGTAAGGAACAATTCTACAGTGTTGTGTTACATCTAGGTGGTTTCCATTTGTGCCACAATTACATTAAAGCGATTACTAAAATTATGAGCGGCAGTGGAGCAGAAGACATTATTGTGTCTGCAGGTATAGCTCTTCCAGGAACAGCACGTACAATTTTCTCTGGCAAAAGCGATTATTATCAGACGCTTCATGCTATCACACTACTGTATGAGGCCATGGTGAATCTGCAGTGGGAAGAAATCGAGAAATGGTGTCTTAAAGAAGATAAGAATGTCAGTTGTCTAACACATCTGAATAAAACTGTTGAACAAGTATTCGAGGCAATGACGGGTTCGGACAGCGGTTCAAACACCCTACAAGGCTCGCCAGACATCAATGCTATAGTAGAAGGTGCTGCTGTTGATTTGAAACGCACACAGATTCTTCTGGATGAATTTTGTCAAACAAATAGAGACATGCCAACATTTGTATCCTGGCAGCCATTTTGAAATGACAAGTATATTACTTCGTTTTCTGCATGCACAGCGTAGAGGACAATGGACTGACTATCTAGCAGAAGCAAGCAATATGATTCCCTATATTGTAGCCGCTGGTCACCACAAGTATGGTGTGCATTTACCTCTGTACCTAACGGAAATGAAAGATCTTGAGGCTACGTTCCCATCATTACATAAACAGTATATTGAGGAAGGAGCCTTCACGGTTAGATGAACAGATTGGAGGCATAATGGTGTTCCTCCAGGCATGGTGTTAGAACATACATACAATGCAGATCTGAAACATAAGCAAGATCTATCAGGAATAACAATGAACGAGAAAGCCAGAACCAAATGGCTGTATACTAAACCTATTACAGCCAGTGTATCAGGAAATTTGAGGGCAATGCGACAACTGAATGTGTCATGCATGACAGATCATCATGAATCAGGACTAAGCCAAATTAGCAAAAACAAATCGTTTGTGGTTAATGCACTAAATGTGATAGCTCAAAATATGATAAATCCCTTCAGTGATCAAACGTCCCCTTTGTTAAACATTGCAACTGGGGAACAAGCTGCAGAAGATGTACGCGAAAGCCTTACACATGTTAAGGAGATTGGTGAAAATGCCCTGAGAAAATGTTTGGAAAGTGGAGGTAAGAAACTGTCAGCTGTAAAATTTAAAACATTTCAGTCTCAAGCCAAAAGTGACACACCTACAAAAGGAAACATAATCAAGACACCCGAAACAAATGTACTCCAACGGCTTTCCCAAGTCCTGGCACCAGGTGGTTCAGTGGACATTCATCAAATGGTAGGTATGTATGAATGTACATATGTGCCTCCGTCACTCTTTGATGTAAATGGTTTATTAAGACGAGGACAAAAATCCACACTAATACATGTCATCGTGGATGAAACTCAAGTTTCAAGCACAAACACGCTGCCAAACGATGGTAAAGCTACAGCTGTCATTGTTGAAGCTATGCATATGGTTAGAAAATGGTCATTTTTACCAAGTGAAACATTTCAGGATGCCCAACAAAGGTATAAGCACAACCTCAGATATGATACAACACGGGAAACTAACAGCATTCATTTTGTTTGTGACAGGTATGATTATAAACCTAGCTTAAAAGCAATTGAGCGACAACAGAGATCTGCGTTCAGACCGCTGAAAAAGTATGATGTGAAAGCACAGCTTCCAGCACCTGCATTCAAGGAATTTGTCAATGAATCAGAAAACAAAGCCGGTCTTTTGCAATTTCTGTGTGCGTCATCGTCAAGTGCCGGTAGTTTAGGAAATATTAAGTTATTTCTGTCTGGTGTATTCAATGATCCAACAGTGTGTGTAGTTGTTCAAGATGGAGCATCAGCATTAGAATGTAACCATGAGGAAGCGGACACGCGAATTATACTTCACATTCTGTACTGTTTTCAGGAGCTAGGTGCTGATCGTGTGGTGGTGCACAGCAATGACATGGATGTTATTATTATGTGTTTTTATTACACCAGTATTAAGGACTGCATCAAGGAGATGTGGACAAGAAGAGATACAGATGTATATATGCCAATACACAAAGTCGTTTCCAAACTTGGACAAGTAGAATGTCGATTCTTGCCAAATTTCCATGCCATATCGGGTAAAGATGATACAAGTTACATTTATTGAGTCAGGAAGAATAAGTTGTGGAAAGTACGGAAATCAGTTAACTGTCAGTATCTTACATATTTCGCAAGTACTACTTCAGAAGCAGACATCTTTGTCAGTGTACCAAATGATCTTCTTCAACATTCAACAGATCTACTTTTGCACGCATACGCAGGAGGCCAGCATTGTGCAAACCGTGGTCAGTTACGTACAACCAGATTTTTGAGCGGACCAACTGGTACATTGTGTAATCTTCCTCCAACAGAAGATACATTCGTGCAGCACATTAAACGTGCTGCTCTTTCCACTATTATTATGAAATCTTCACACATTGCTAAAATACCAGACATTCCATTTCAGAATTACGGCTGGTTCATTGAGAATTCTAAACTAACTCCAATTCGGATGACGATCACTGCATTTCCAGAAGGACTTGAACATTCGGTGAAATGTTCCTGTAAACGATGGTGTGATGGAAACTGTGCTTGTCACAGGAATAACATTCCGTGTTACATTGCTTGTTGCTGCAGAGGAGAACCAGACAAGTGTACTAGGGCTGCCTCTGCGCTCAGGGATATTGACAGTGACGATGAATAAATGTTAGATTGTTTAGATAAAAGTAAAAATCAAATGTTACAATAGCTCATGCAGAAGAAAACAGGCTTTAGATGCATAATTTTAAAAATCAACACCAGCTGTAAATAGACACGAAAATGTATTGGTTCAAAATTGGTCTGTGGCAAGATAAAGATGCAGTTATTTTCTCACAAGCATTTCGTAATTGTTAAGGAGCAGAAATATAACAGTTATTGTGGGCATAGTATGTGACATTAATGTGAATATTAAAATTGCCTTCAAATTAATCAATGTATCTCAAACATGGAATGAATGTTGAATGTTGAAGTTGACATACAATTTGCACAACACATAAGGAAGCATAGATATATTGATGCGATTCCTTGTTTCTAATACTGAAGGCCTGATACTATTTTGGTTCGAGATAAAAGATCAACGTGTACGATGATAACTATAATGATGCCAAAGCTGTGCGGCATCCTTATTCTTATCGCGATGCAAGTTAGTCATTCCCCTTGAAACAATTTGATTAAAATTGTGCATATGTTAATGAATCAAAAGGATGTGCATGATAATATTATGTGCAATTATAAACATGGACAGAGATGATACATTTGCCAATAATATTTGGGATGGGGCCAAGCACCCATTCTTAGGTTTAGGGTGGCCACCATGCTATCAAATCATTCTCATATTCCAGTGATGACATTTGAAGAAAATGGCGGCAATTTAATTAAAAAGGCGGGAAATATGGAAACAACAGTGGTATAGTTCATAGTCGACAATGTTAGCTGATTTTGATTGTTTCAAAACTAATAATGAATGGAAAACATTACTTAAGAGAACATTTTTTTCTATGAAATATAGACCCCCTATCGCTATGATGGTGAAACCTTGATTATGTTATGGTAGACTATTCACATATTACCTCATTGCTGTCTTCATTCTTGATGCCTGTTATGTTTTTTGGGAAAATGGTTTAATTAAATTACCTTTTGAATCTGTAACAACATATAAATGCAAAAGGATTCACGATTTTCTAATACAATTCAACCAGTTTCTGCTATTTCCTAATTTCCCGCCATTTTTATTAAATTCCCGAGATTTTCCTCAAATACAGCCAATGAAATTTATGGAATATGAAATTTTTTTAATTTAGATGCTCCAGACCACTAATTCATGCAATACACATCAGTTGTGAAGCAAACATCAAGTTACATTGCGTAGTGATATCCGAAAGTGTGTTCTTATGTTCATGAAAGTCGCGATTTTCGCCATAGGGTGGTGTCCAATTACCTTCTATAAAAAGCGGCATGTGGATTTTCCAGAAGGTTGTCCTGTCCTATAATCTTCTAGAAGGTCCAATGATGTGAAAAATTGACACCAACCTTTGATAGCATGGCGGGCACCCAAAACCTCAAAATGGGTGCTTGCCCCCCCCCCCCCCCACCCCCTCCCCCAAGTATAGTAAGCGCGCTGGAATGTGAAATTCACTGAAAGGCTGATAGACTATTTTAGAACATATTCATACTAGTAGTAGTAGTAGTAGTAGTAGTAGTAGTAGTAGTAGTAGTAGTAGTAGTAGTAGTAGTAGTAGTAGTAGTAGTAGTAGTAGTAGTAGTAACAGCAGCAGTAGTAGTAGTCGAAGTGAACGCACGCGTTTATTTAGCTCCGCAATTGTTGCCCGAATTTGCTAGTTTCTAGCGCGATTTTGTAGATAAATTTTATACATATATTTCGTATTCGTATTTCCTTTCAAACTTTATGTTTAATTTGTAAATTCTTGTCTTGGTTGGAGCGCATTTTGTGTCTCCATTTTCTAAAGGCACTCCTCTTAGCTGGCGGTTTCAGCCATTTAATAGGTCTCCTCTTACTGTCAATGCAATACTTTTCTCCCCGCGCCAGTATGCTATTTCTATAGTTCGTTGGCTAGCGCATTGTATTTGGCAAGATCGCTTGAGAGAGTGGATTTAATTCCTTTGTCATTTGTAAGCGCAAGCCTAGTCCTTTGATTATATACATCTTTATAGTCAGTTGGCTGTCCCCGGTCAACTCGAACAGACTAACAAATATATGTCTGTAATATGTTAGTATGCATTAGGAAACCACTTTAATCGGTTAGGTGTTAGTGAACCACTTAGTACAAATTATGTACAAAAGCTTTATTAGACCATGTCTAGAACACGCAGACGTTGTCTGAGATAACATACCACAGTATCTTGTAACACGACTGGAGGACATCCAAAAAGACGCTCTCAGAACAGTATTTGGAATGACACGTAGTGCTCGTACGGAAGACTTGTACACCGAAACAGGAATAGAAACGCTTTCACATAGACGGGAATCTCACAGACTAGTTATGTTATATAAAATTATCAACGGGATGACGTGTGAAATTCTGAATAATCACCTTACCGCATTATCCCTGGAACGAAACCCCTACAACATTCGTCACGCAAACCTATTTACTCCATTTCGTTGCCGAATTGAGCTCTTCCGAGGATCCTTTTTCCAGCAACAGTCCGCGCATGGAATACTCTCCCAGCGCCGGTCACGTGTTCCGTTACTCTCACGGAATTCAAGAGCAAACTTAAAGCCATGTCGCCTATACGATCGCCTACTCCCTGGTATTATGTTGGCCAAAGATTAGCTAATGTAATCCAATGTAGGCTTCGCAATGGCTGTAGTAATTTAAATCGGCATCTATTTGAAAATTTTCTGTCAGACTCAGCTAGCTGCCCATGTGGATACACTGATGAATCCACAAATCACTATCTCCTCCACTGCCCTCTTTTTAACGACCAAAGAGTCTCTCTCCAAAATCAGCTCGTCCTAAAGAATATCTCTCTTGCCACACTGACAGCTAATCAACTTCTATACGGCATTAACACTGTCGACTTGGAAAAGAATATCACAATATGTAACGCCGTATGCCAATACATAGTCAATACCAACCGCTTTAAGTAACTTCCTATTTGTTAAATTCGCAACTATAAGAGCGAAATGCAAGCAGCCCAACATATACAAGCAGGGTGAATGCAGCATTAAGAGCTCCTCACCCTATCTTTCTCACTCTTGTCAAATTCTTAGTTTATACCCTGTTTCTCATATTCTCCTCTCCTTTCTTTTTGTCTCTCTTTCCCTAACTCTCCCCACCCCACCCACACATACACACTCCATCCCAACCTCTCTCTCTCTCGCTCTCTACTTCCCTCCCTCCCTCCCTCCACCTCTCTCTCTCTCTCCCCCTCTCTCTCCTTCTCTCTCTCTCTCTCTCTCTCTCTCCCGCTCTCCCCTCTCTCTCTTCCACTCTCCCTCTCTCTCTCTCTCTCTCTCGCTCTCTCTCTTTCTCTCTCTCCCCCCCCCCTCTCTCTCTCTCTCTCTCTCTCTCTCTCGCATTATGCACACACGCACACCAATACGCACGCACACGCACATATTCACGTACACATACGTAAGCGTTCGAACTACCTAGACAATTGTAATCAGTGGTTGATATAAATTATCATTTAACTAGTTATACATACGTTACTATTTAATTATGTTTTATTATACCCCATCTTGGTGTATTTATTAATGTATTGTATGTGTATGTATGGGAGACACGTGTATAAGACATGTCTTACTGTGCTCCCATTGAACAAAATAAAATTCTGTTTAAACCAAAGTGGTTCAAACTAACAAATATACGACTGTACTCTCTATTCGTATATTTGTTGGTAGACGTCAGGGTTTCAATAGGGGACACTATTTATTTAGTGTTTAGCTCTTTCCCCGACGTCTTGGTGTTATATTTTTGTATTATATATTGTAGTAGTATGGGTTTCCTGTTTTTATAAAACACCATGGCAACCTATAAGCGTACCCTAAGCCGTAAGATAACAACTAAGGGGTGGGGTCTCACGGCTATCGACGTGTATCATGGGTTAAGGGACGTCGATGGCGCGGGACCTGCTGCTTTGCAGGGGCTTATCAATGTTTCTAAAACTGTATGGAATGTAACAGTGTCAACGAGAACGGGAAACGTATCCCTTTGACAGAACGCTAGAAAACGGTGTAAGACGCATCTGGTTTGATAAAGTGGATAGCCCGTTACCAAGCAGATTGACGCTTGATGGCATCTTTGTCCTGCCCTTATGGTATAGACGGCAAATTAAAGAGTGCCGGATCTACCTAAGAACTGACCATTTGGCAACAGATTGTCCCAATCGAAACAAATGTTTGCTCTGTGGTTCAGTTGACCATTTTAAATGGCGCTATCCAAAAAAACAAAACAAGCCCTCAGTATCAGGAGATAATCGCCCATTAAAGGATGCAACTGAGTCAAATGCTTCTGGAGCAATCACTACGGAAGCTGTTGCTGTGGTTAATGCCACTGAAAATTACAAAAACAAACCATCAAATCCTGGTAAAGTGACTACAGTTGATGAAATTCAAGAAGTAGAGGAGGGTATAACCTTAAGTCAAGAAAATAATCAAAATGCAATGGAGCCAAACGTGGCTGTTAAAGACACACGGGAAAATGATGATCCTACAGAAGAGCCAGTTTACAATTCCTTAGAAGATGAATTTAAATTAGGACAGGATAAGTTTAGGACTCAGAAGATGGAAAGTTCAGTCGATTTTCCGCTAAGCCCACTTGATTTAAGTCAGCTTGTAAATGACGCTCCTGCCAAATGTAACTTAAGTAGCAATAAGCGTCATAAAGAAGACAATAGCTCAGAATCTGAGATTGAAGTAAATGATATGGATGATGATACAATGTCAGTTGCAGAATCAGATGTGCCCATTCAAACACAGAGCTCACAGATGAAAGATGAAATGGTAATGTACCGATCAGAAGGGGCTGAAGTGTTAGTGCCATACGTAACGGCGAGAGACGTGAAATATCGTCTACTACGCCATGATTCTGATATTTCCAAATATGAATATTTGTCTATGGTAGAACTAGGAAACATTGAATTTGCAGGCAAATTAGGTAAATGGTCTATGAAACGAGCTAAAAAAACAAATCAAGTTAATCTAATGATGACGGTTGTAAACATCATTTTACAAATTATGATTATCTGCACCATCAATTGCAGAGGATTAAATACCGAATTCAAGCAGCGCCACTTGCTTGAAGAATTAGAAAATGAGAGAGTTGATATTGCTTTTCTACAAGAGACCAAAATTCCAAAAATTTAAGTGTAGGAATCTCTCAAAGATATTTCAAAAGGGCAGATTTTTTATTCTTTATCACAAGATAATAGCGCGGGAGTGGTCATTCTTATCCTGCCCCATTGTCTCAACTATGTTGATGTTATATCGTCATCATCAGATACAAATGGACGATGGATTTGTGTACCATTGGATGTATTAACACAAGTTTAAATTTGATGTGCCTTTATGCGCCAACCTCTCATCAATTGCGTCGTGAATTTCTAAATGATGTTTCCACAATAATTCAAGACAGAACGCCTGAAAACCTAATTATGGGCGGAGACTTTAATTGCATATTAGATGAAGTTAAAGACAGAAACGCTAGGTCTAATTTTAATGACACATCTCATAATATTTTGAAACACATCTGTGAATATAAAAGCATGTTAGACACTTATCGGATTGAAAATCCAGAGGGCAACTTTACTTGGTTTTCAACCGATGGAAAGAAAGCATCCAGATTGGACAGGATCTATGTAGAACGATCATTGAAAGGTTACATGTGTAAATCTAGCATAAAACCAGTAACTTTTCTGATCACAATATGTTTTCCATCACATTAGACAATGCTGACAGGATCAAACGAGGAGATGGATTTTGGAAACTCAATGTAGCGTTGTTACGAGATAGTTGCTATCGCAAATGTGTAGAAAGTTGTTGGAGGCATTGGGATGAAAAGAGAAGTTTGTATGAATGTATAACAGACTGGTGGGAGGATGTTAAATCCGACCTGAAACATATTTCAAGGCAGTATTCCATCAGGAAAGCACGAGAAATGCGAAAGCGTAAAAAGGCGCTTCAGCCGTCGGTGTTTAAAATTAATAAGAAAATTAATGATGGAGAATATAATTATTATGAACTATTAGTTAAATTAAAAGGTAGACTAAATGTAATAGAGCAATATCAGTTTGATGGGGCCAAAATAAGGGCAAGAGCACAAATGCACACCGAGGGTGAAAAGCCTACACGTTACTTTTGTAACTTGGAAAAAGCAAGAGGTATAGAGAAATTAATGCGCTCACTGAAGACTAATGATGGTGTGTCAGTGTCCTCAAATGCAGAGATGGTGGAAACAGTATCCAAATTTTACAAATCATTGTATAAATCTGAGGGAAATGATGAAACTGCAACTAGAGATATTTTAGCAAATAAAACGCAAAGACTTCCAGATGCATGTCGCGAAAGTTGCGACCAATCACTAACAATTGATGATTTGACAAAATCCCTCAAAGGTATGAAGTTAGAAACGTCTCCTGGCTGCAACGGACTTCCAATCGAATTTTATCAAACATTCTGGCACATATTTGGTCCAGTATTAGAAGAAATAGCAGCTAGCATTTTTAAGCAAGGGCATCTCCCTCCATCGATGGCCCATGCATATGTTCGTCTTATATACGAGGGGTGACAGAAATAAAATACAGAATTATAGACCAATCTCTCTACACTGTGTGGACCATAAGATTATTACTCGGGCACTAACATTAGAACATGGCGCAGTCCTAGGCGAAGTAATTGATGATGATCAAACGTGCTCTGTACCAGGAAGAACGATATTAAACAACACACTGCTTATACGAAACCGTATTCAATTAGTTGAAAAGGATTGCATCCCAGCAGCAATAATAGCACTTGATAACGAGAAGGCGTTTGACAGACTTGATGGGACTTCTTGTTTAAGTCTTTAGACCATATTGGCTTTGGTTCCAGATTTATTAAATGGGTCAATATTTTATATACTGATATAACAAGTTGCTATTTAGTAAATAATCATCTATCTGAACCTGTAGTGTTGGAACGAGGTGTCAGACAGGGTTGCTCATTGTCTCCGCTTCTATTCGTCATAGCTATGGAATCGTTCTGGGCCACATTGAGGCAACGTAATGATTTTCTAGGAATATGTATGCATGGCGTAGAAAGACCACTAAAGGTGTCTCAATATGCAGATGATACGACTGTGTTTGCGGGTAAAAATTCAGATTTTAGAATTTTAAATGGAGTATTATCAGATTTTCAAAAGGCATCAGGGCTTAAAGTCAATAGAGACAAATATAAGGGATTATTTTTGGGCGCTTGGAAGGACAGAACTGACAATGTTATGGATATTAACTGGTCAGATGATGTTAAAAAGATTTTGGGTATTTACTTTAGTAGAGAACAGGATGTAATAATAAGCTGGGAAGAAAAGCTATCCAAGCTAAAGTGTGCATTAGTAAATTAGAAACGACGTCGCCTAACTGTATTTGGCAGGACATTTGTCCTTAATAATTTAATTTTATCTGAACTGTGGTATACCGCTTCTGTAGTTCATATGTCAAAGATCAACACGTTACTTTTGTCCTTCTTATTGGAGGACAAAGCCTATTTAGTATCGCAGTCAATCCTCACCAATGAAAAGCATAATGGAGGCCTGGATTTGGTTAATGTTTTAGCAAAGTGTGCTTCGCTAAAACTGAAATTCTTGAATAAGTTACTCACTTCAAACTCATCTTGGTCGAGTGTTGCAAGGACACTTCTACAAAGGTACGTAGATCCATTTCCAGTAGAATGTTTATTTTTGTGCAATAAACTGCCACCTAACCATCAGAAGATACCAAACGTATATAAAGAACAGCTCGAAGCTTTAAAGATAATTACACGATCAATGCCACAACCCAGTTGTTGGGAAGATGCCTTAGAGCAACGTCTTTGGGGCAACGAGTTGATTCGTGATAATGATGCTGTATTATATTTGCCCTCTATGGCCCAAAATGGCATTCAATATTTACGTGATTTAGTTAATCCAAAATCTCGCAAATGGATCGCGATGCCGGATGTAGCAAGAGCAACATCAATGAGGCATATTGATGCCCAACGCTTATTTCTTAGAATAAAGAATACAATACCTGGTGAATGGTTCAAATTGCCGAAAGCACGTGGCAACAGAGATATGCTGCAACCAACATTAGTATTTACGTCAGAGCATATAAAATACAATGTGGCGTCTAGAGCCTGGTATGGAATGCTAATGCAAAGTCGGAGACAGACTCCTGTTGCAGTTAGGCATTGGAACACTTTAGGATGCACGCCAAAGAACTGGAAAAATGCGTGGAAAACTATACATCCACCTTGTCTACCTGCAAACGCACAGGACGTGGCATGGCGATTACTCCATCGAAGGCTATGGGTCGGCGATCTGACTTATATGTGCAAAATAACAAGTACAGACCGGTGTTTATTATGTAATACCGAGGAGGAAACAATAGACCATCTGTTTACACAGTGTTGTATAGCTACAGGCTTTTGGGTATATATCAATATGCTCCTTGCTAAATTGGGAATCAAATATGTGAAATTAATGGCTGAAACAATTATGTTCAAAGATTGCTCAACTATCGGACGAATCATTAATAGCAAGGAGAAAGAATTGTTAGTAACCCTGATATCTGTATGAGTGTGAGCGATTTGGAAACATCGGTGTTCAGAGGTCAGAGATAAAACAGGAACCAACCACCAAAGAGCCATACAAGCTATATTTCGATCATTGTTGATAAACTGCATTGGTTGTGAATTTCACAGGCTAGTGGAACATGGAAAAGAAAGTAGATTTAAAGATATATGGTGCAAAACTGGCCTAGTATCAATTGAACATGGATAACTAAAAACAGCAGAAGCAGAACTTGTATAAGCTAGCACACTCGCTGCTTGTTGTATATTGATATATGGTATTTTATTTTATTTAATTGACTTAATTTTAAAATGTTAATGTCTTAGGAGATGATAATTTTGACGAATAACCTAACCTTGGGAATCGGTATATTTAAATATCAATTGTGCATCGCGTCAATATTCTGGAGGTGATCCGACTTTCGAGTTCATTAGGTTAACAGAGTATAACATCTTACATATATACAATTAACAATTACTGCAGGTGTATTTGTTCCAGGGTAATTTACAAAAACTTACAATGAAGTAAATTTAAAATGTGAACCCAGAGCGCCATCTATGTAGTCATAGTTTGTATACTTCTGCTTTGTGCATTTTACGACATAAAGGCTACTACGCCTGCTCGGTATTTAAGAACAGGCCAAGTGGCGTCAATGAGTGACCTTTTGTTACTTATTCACGAGTCACCTCGCCACTAGTTGTATACACCCTTTAATTCACAAATTTGGTCAGTATATTTATAATTTTTTCATGGAATTTGCAGACATAGGAAGAATTCCCTTTGAAAATTTACCTAGGGTGTCTGGTTTCGTTATCGAGCTTTTCAAAAATAGACTTCGTTAGGTCGGCAAATTGACAGTTCTCAAGACGACTACAGAGGCTGACTTAGCAGCAATATTTGTAATTAAGAAAGAGTAATCAGTAATAGATAAACCGAAAATGAAATTAAACTCGCTTTTTCTGTTTGAGCATAATTACGGCGGTTTGCAAACCGTCACCATATTGAACCGGTTTACGGTGTGAGATCGGCATATTGCGCAGCTCTATGAGAACGTCAAAAGACGTACATGTAACCCTCGAAATCACATGACCTTCGAAAACACCATATTTGACTATATATATATTCGTGCGTGTTGTGTTGTAGTTTGGATTTAACCCCTCTTGTGTCAACTTAACCTTTTAATTGGCAAACTGACCAAAACTACTTTGCACCGGTCTATTTGACAGGCCTAGAGAAGAGTATTTTTTAAATATTTACGTCTAGAACGACTGGCTCGTTAACAGAGCTAGTCATTCTAGTGGTAGATTTTCAAGAATACTCTTCTCTCGGACTGCAGATAGACACTGGCTATGTAAAAACTATAATTTTCTTTACCACTGATGGTAAAGCCAGTTAAAAAAATTCAGTAGTAAATTTACAAAAATAGTCTTCTAAAATTAAAATACTTTGAAAAATATTGACCATCAAAATGTTTAATTGATATATCAAGTAGTATTTTGAGCACTTTGAAGCCCTATTAACTAAAATGTTTAGTGACAGTTTTTACATCTACTGGATCGTTTTCTTTGGTGCAAAAGAGCTTATCTGAGCAAGTGCAGAATGATACTTTTGCTCTCAGGAAATGCTGCAGTAAACTTGTAGGGCTAACTGCAAGGCATTATTGCAGTTTATATGATACTACTACTACTACTACTACTACTACTACTACTACTACTACTACTACTACTACTACTACTACTACTACTACTACTACTACTACTACTACTACTACTACTACTACTACTTCTACTACCACTACTACTTCTACTACTACTACTACTACTACTACCACTACTACTACTACTACTACTACTACTACTACTACTACTACTATGTTGTTTGTTTTAGATCATTGGCAATTTTGTTGCTACTGGATGATGATGATGATGATGATGATGATGATGACATGTTGTTGATAAAACAATGGTTATACAATTTATTGCGCATATTTATGTCAAGTATAATAATGTACATATATATCTCCACCGCTATATGAATACATTTATAGCACACGTTAGAGACAATAAAGATTACTTGACGTTTTTCGCAGTTTGTTGGCTGTCTTATTTGACGCAGTGCCATAAAGTGCGAGAATCCACTGTGGCACCATATCTTCACTAGATATTAGTTTATTTACCTTTTTATAGGATTCCATGTATGACGTGGCTGGTGACTTTGTCTCGTACAGGCTGACAATTGTTCTACAATTAAATTTGACTGCTGAATATAGGATTCTACACCACATCTTATGACGACTCTCTCTCTCTCTCTCTCTCTCTCTCTCTCTCTCTCTCTCTCTCCTCTCGCTATCTCTTTCCCACTCCTCTCCTTTCCATCCCCTCCTCTCCCTCTCTCCCTCCCTCTCCCCTCACCACCCTTCCATCTCCCTCTCCCTCCCTCTCTCATCATTCCTCTTCCGTACGCCATCACCCTCTCACCCATATAGTCCCTCCCTTCCTCTCTCACTTTCCCTACCCCTCCCTCCCTCCCATCACTATCTCACCCGTCCTTCGCTCCCTCCCTCCGTCCCTCCCTCACACCCTCACCTCTCTCTCTCTCTCTCTCTCTCTCTCTCTCTCTCTCTCTCTCTCTCTCTCTCTCTCTCTGCTGATTCATCATGTGTTTACAATGTAGTGGACAATGACGGTGTCATGATTGGTTAGTAACTATAATAACTGAATTAGTAGGATTAGAGATTTATTGGGCAGAACGAATATTAACTATGTCTGGCAATCTTATACGAAGAAAGACTAATTGGACAGTTTTATTCAGGACTGAACTGTCAATTAGAAAGTAGTTGTAAATCGTGCATAAAAAAGCATAATTTGCTTGATTTATCATAAAAAATATTAATTAGGCAAATGAAAGGTTATAACACATAGAGACGCATTGTGCCAATTACGTACAGTATTGGATCACTTGGACTATATTTAGTAATACGTCGATGTCACTAATCAATAGTTATGGAAGCGCTGGAGGGCTATGTCCGAGAAAAAATTATCTCGAGCGCTCCACATGTTATCTCGAGCGCTCTACATAATATCTCAAGCACTCGATAGAGGATCTCGATTGCTCGACATAAAATCTCCGCGCTCGACATAATTATGTTGAGCGATCGATACATTATCTCGAGCGTTCGATATAATTATGTCGAGCGCTCGAAATAATTTTAATACCACCGAATATATTACTACAGTCTACAGACGAGCTGCGTTTTAATGAGAGATGAGCACTACATCTGCAGCAGCAGCACAGCGGCAACATCGGCAGCAACAGCAGCAGCAGCAGCAGCAGCAGCAGTAGTAGCAGTAGCAGCAGCAGCAGCAGCAGCAGCAGTAGTAGTAGTAGTAGTGGTGGTCGCGGTTGCGGCAGTGGTGGTGGTTTCCTTATATTATCAGTAATATTGTCATTAATTTACGACGTAATAAGTTGATATATATAAATTTTAAACTGAACAAACTTAGTTTAAACTGTTTGATAATTCTTCTATTATAGCACACCACTTGGCACTGACATATCTTTCGTTGATAAAGAACTCCGACCCGTCGCCCGTCAATGCTTTCCTTCATCTTGCATGGCATGTGACTGTACATGAATAATACGCGCTTTCTTTGATAACTTGGGTTGTACTGGAAGCTCATTTATTAAACTTTACAGATATCTCCTTGGAAGAAGCCCTCTATTTTTACACATAACTGTTCACCCATACACGTGTACGTAGGTATGTGTTATCTTGCCGGCCATGTGTAGATCCGTGTATTTTCGCAGTTTTTTCGTCAACCTAAGCTCTACTCGGAAATTGTCGTTGAAACATAAAATGTGTTTTAATTATCGTGCGCCACGCCATGAAGTCGTATATTGTTTGCTCAAATCCGGCCATCCATCTGTCAGTAGCTCATTCGGTTCGTCTTGCCTAATTTACATCAAACTTGTTATTCCAGGTTTCACATGCCGGCAGACCATAGATCTTAGTTGGTTCTTGGAACGAGTGTGTTTTTATAACCATGATGTGGTTAGGGTGGGATTAATGGATGGGTGAAAATCGTCCTCGTTTTAGCATCACCAGACGAAAAGCATAGCAATGGTTGTAGCTGGTGTCGAGGATGGACTTGTTCTGGAAATCCCCATAATATTAATATTTGTTCTGGTCATCGGCGAGGGTGTTTGTTTTGTGTCGTCACGGGGAAATACGAAACCAAATACTGTCCGCTCATGAGGGTAGAGAGTTCTTGAAAGCTCTTAAAATCTTCCTACCTGCAATTCGCCGATGGCATGCCAGATAAATATGCAGCCACATTTTAGTACAGCCGTGGAACATTTTAAAAAGTAATCTTAAGGCCTAATAAAAGGTTTAATTCTATTTCATTAATCGGGAACAGTATCCTTCGCTGCCCTTGTATGTTTAGCTCTTAAAATTGAAACTCATCTTCTGTTAAGGTACCATAGCCAGTAGGGTCCCAAAATTGTAAATCAATTTCATTTGTCTTTAGTTTTATTGTGTTTCCTTTGGGGGATGGCGGGATGGAGTGGGGGCGGAGAGGGGAACACCGATGTGCCGCCTTATTCGGTTCCGTCGCCTCCAGCATCCAGAGTGCAAATTAGAGAATTCAGACTCTTTAATCTTTAATCAGTTTTACGACACATAACGCGATAATAGCATTGTAATCAATGGCTCGCGCACGCACATTCATGTGTTATTACTAGTACCAAAGACATTGTTATTATCTTCACTAGGGAGAGCTTAGGCTGATTTCAAACATTAGGTATGATTCTTGGTTCTGAATTATGGTTGTCATTAGTGTTATGCGGACCATAATTCCACACTAGATAATAAAATGCACCAAAATCTCCTTCAAAAATGCAATTATGATTATCCATAGAATGTATTAATACATCCGATAACAAACCTTTTCGTCGTCATAGTAAAATATCATTTTATTTTCTAAATATCATGTCTATTTTAGTGTCATTTTCGAGTGAAACTCAATTTACGTCTATTTCAAGATGTGGCGTTTAACCGTGAATCCAGATAAGAGGAAAGCAGTGGTGTTCAGGCGTGGAAGCGTGGAGGCATGGAGGGCGATTAAATAATAATCTAAAATTTGTATACGGGACATGCGAAATCGAAGTTGTAAACGGGGTAAAATGTTTAGTGATGGTTTTTACATCTACTGGATCGTTTTCTTTGGCGCAAAAGAGCTTATTTTAGCAATCGCAGAAGGCTACCTTTGCTCTCAGGAAATGCTGCAGTAAACTTGTAGGGCTAACTGCAAGCCATCATTGCAGTTTATATGATAAATTAATCGCACCAATTCTTTATTATGGCAGTGATGTACGGGGTTCTCATCAAGCTTTTGATATAGAAAAATGTCATTTGCGTTTTGCAAACTCCTCCAAATTGCATAGTCTATGATGAATAAAGTGGGTGTCCATTATACTTATCAAGATACATGAGAATAATAAATTCCTGGTTCGCAGCCAAACACACGTTTTAAAATTATGTACAATGTTTTGCATAAAGATTGCTTGAATATCCAATGTACTGACTGTTAAAGAATATGCTCTGCAAAAAAGGCTCCAATGATGTTTTGGAAATACAGAGAAACCGTATTGACAAGAACACATTTATTCTGTATTATAGACAACGAGCTCATGATAATTATTTACACGATTGTATAGGGGTATTAGACTAATATAGCAAAGCTAAATTGTATAAGCAGTTTGCTGACAGTTTTACTTATAGAGAATATTTAGATATTGCAGAAATAGTTAAGCATAGACAAGCATTAATTAAGCTGCTACGGGCTGTCAAGACAAGATGTTGAAACTGGCAGATGGCATAAGCCCATAGCCATGCCTCTCTGGCAGAGTATGCCAACTGTGTCAAAATGATATCGAAGACAAATATCATTTTATACTTATGCGTCCTCTATATAAAGACATCGGGTAAAGAGTCCATAGGCGCGTCCGCGTCTAGAATGAATTCTATACATTTTACCGCGTGTGATTACATAGGCTCTGACACGTGCGTCCGTGATGAGCAAGGCGTTTGCGTGAGCAACTTTTTAAATAGCTCTCGGTTGCAATCAAATCCTGGAACGCGAGGAACTCGCATGGGACTAATCTGTGAATATGACGTCACCCATCATCCTGCCATGGCAAATTTGCAACACGAGAAAAGGGCTCTTTAAATAGATTTCAAATTCTCATTGCATCCTATCATGCCCTGTTTCCGACTCCGTTAATATCCGTAAGCCCATCCAGTTGCACACCTTCTACACCCAGCAGTAACGCGGTAACTTGGCCTGTTGTTGTTTCCATCGGGAGCCTATTGTGTAGCACACACGTGGCTTTAACCATATGGTAATAATTTCGGGATGCACTGCCATCTTTGTGCACCCTGACCAAATGAACCAACGTCAATAGCAATAAACTTGCATCTATTAAACCCAATAATAACACAGTCGAAAATGCCTCTTTATAATTATAATAGAGGGATCCAGATTTTATGGACCTTTCATAACTATACACCTGTGCAAAAGGTAAGCACCAGCAAAAACAATAGAACGTAGAAACATGATGGTACAACTAGGCTGCCATACTTTTTGTCCCCGCGTTAGCTGACATAATTCCAAGTACGAAATGCACATGCATGCATGACTTCACGCCGCTTGATGTCCGTGCGTGGCGGGAAACAGCACACGTGTTCAGTTATGTAAAAGTCCAGTTTGAGGTGTAGAACATTACATACAGATTTAGGCGACAAGATTAGGAATTTTGTGTTCATGAACGTGGTTTATTTGTACAGAGAGAATTAGCTCTTGATTGTGAACCGCTATGGCAAGACGAAGGTTAAGTGATCGTGTGAAATGGCAAATCATAGGCATGCATACCACTGGTATGTCATGCAGAGAGATTGGCAGACAGCTGAACATTAACCATACTGTACTCAGTCGTTTGATTGCAAAACATGGGCAAACTAACGAGGTGAAGGACAGGCCTAGATCTGGAAGACCGAAGAAGACTACTGCCCGTGATGATCGAGCCCTAGTACGCCTTGTTAGGAGATCTCCATTCACCAACAGCAGAGTGCTCAGCCAGCAATGGGAAACGCGCAATAGAGTGTCAATGTCTACCGTCAAAAGGAAACTGTATGCTGCTGGCATGAAAGCTAGGAGACCTGTCAGACGTCCTCTCCTCACTGCACACCACAGAGAGGAGCGTCTGAGGTGGTGCAACGAAAGAAGACACTGGAACATGAGATCCTGGAGACGGGTACACTGGTCCGATGAAAGTCGGTTCCTGCTTCATGCCACAGATGGTCGAACTCGTGTATGGAGGTCCAGACGCACGGCGTACGACCAACGTAACATCATGGAAGAAGTTCCATTTGGTGGAGGTTCCGTTATGATATGGGGGTGAATCTCATTTGATTGTAAGCTGGATCTCTTGACTGTACCTGGAACACTAAATGGACAAAGATATCAAGATTCCATACTGGATAGAGTTGTGGTCCCTCATTTTGTAAATCATGCACCTGGAACCCACCCTATATTCATGGATGACAACGCCCGACCACATCGTGCTCGAGCTGTGCATGAATACCTCCGCCAGAATGCCATGGAAACCCTACCATGGCCAGCAAGGAGCCCTGACATGAACCCTATTGAGTATATCTGGGACATTCTGGGAAACATGGTGAGAAGGAGGGATCCTCCTGTGCAGAACCTACAGGAATTAACAGACGCACTCCATCTTGAATGGCAACGAATACCACAATGGCGTATCAGTCGGTTGGTGACCAGCATGAGACGTCGTGTCCAGGCCGTCATCCAGGCACAAGGTGGATATACCCGGTATTAATAATGACAGTCTCAAACTCGTGCACAGATGTTAAACTTCGTTTTCAGACACCATTAATGACAATCTAGCCACGTGTGTCAACTGCAGGGCAATAGTTGTCAGTTGTGTCAACGTAACCATATTCAGGCCTCGTTTTCAAGTTCAAACAAAAACATACAGTGTTTCCCCACCATCATAATCATCATTCCTCTAGTTGCATTATTACCTCTTGCACTAAGATGGATGGGTACATAAATGTTTATGCTATTGCTTTCTTCATAGCACATGAATATACCCTCGCGTGTGCGTAAAAATAGGGTGGTGCTTAACTTTTGCACAGGTGTATATATGCTTTTCTATCGCACAGAGGCAGTGAGGAAACCCGCATTTATCTGACAAATTTGCTGCAATTACTATCCGGTCATCACTGTCCATAGGTAGTGGTATGTACCGGGGTGACAGTTGAGTCCACAACACAACGCATACTTCGTGTATAATCCTTTCTATAGTTGTTGGTCCGACACCATAACTAAAGGCATGTGATCGAAATGACTCACTGGATGGATGGATGTATGTATGTATGAATGGATGGATAGGTGTATCGGTGGATGGATTGGTAGATGGACATGTTGGTTGGTGGGCGAGAGGGCAGGCTGGCACGCGGGCGGATAGACGAACAAACAGACGGCGGGTGGATGGATAAGTTAGACCGCGCTTCAGGTGTGTGGCATATACTTCGTCACCCCTACCTAAGTAGTGATTCAGAATACACACTTATGTCCAAATTTGGTGATCTTGTATCTTGTATTATATCTTCACCTCCGCCAGAGGAGAACCGCATCAAGCGTAATATTATTAGTCTAGCCAAAGTGGGACATTCACTAAAATATCAAGTTTTAATCATTATCAATATCATTATTAAGTTGTTATTAATAATAGCATTGTAATTATTTTAGCATCGTGTATTGATTAAGTTGCGGTTAGTGGAGACATTGTGATTATTTAGCCACTCCAGTATAATTATTACAACCATAATTTATATACGAAGATTTAAAGCTCATGGCAGGTGTAGTTAATACACACTAGATAGCCTAGCCAAATATGTACATATGATTATTAGTGTATAATTATTAGTGCATAGTATTTGCAGTGAAGTGAACTGATGGTGTGGTTAATCTATATCTAGTTGAGTGAAATATAATGAGCAGTCTTCTAATATGAAATTCTATCGGATACAGCTTATTACGTTTGGCAGAACTATCCTTCAGGAGTAATGCACAGTCCATCAGGACAACTTTTCTTACATGGCGCGGTTGATCTCATTGAGATTTGAGCTCCGACTTCTTCCAATTCAGGACAGAGGATGACGAAGTGCTCAACAGTTTCTGGTTCTTTCTTGCACAGAAGGCATAGCGAATCTGTAGTCTCACGTCCAGACTTGCTCTTTGTGACTGCAAGGTGTATGTGTCTGTGAATAGCTTCAAATTAACAGAAATGCGACTCACTTCTCTTGAGCTCTGGCATGATCAAAAAGTGATCATGCTTTCCTGTATGCCAAAACACGATTTCTGGCCTATAGCTATTGCCCCGTGAATTAGATATTTCAATTTCTGACCTCAAATGTATCCATTTATAACATTTTATATCGCAACTTATTTTAATGCAGAGAACCACCAATCCCTATTACACCATTGCCCCAAGCAAACCAGCAAACACCCAAAATATATATGGTGCCCAAATTCAAAATTAAAAACACGTACAGCTGCACAACATTAGCAGCACCATGTACATCGTATGTGTTGTCGGAAGTATTCTGGGCAGAATTTGAATAAACATCAAATTAAATAAAGATGCGTATGAAATATACAATATTTCGTTATTTTGTTTCTTTTTGTTCGAACTACGGAGAGAAACACTCGGGAATTGCAAACCACTTGCATTTCTGCTTTTAGCAGTACTAAATATTAAATATAATATTATATTAAAAAATACCTTATAACATGTTGTCTATACATTTTTAATATCTGGATGCGGATCATGTATCTGAGAACATCCACCATTGGGTTAAAATTTTAATCAAATCGGATCCACAGTTTCCAAGACATACATAAGTCTGGAAATTGAAATGATTCGTGTCTAGGACTTTAGATCCAGATTAGACCAAAACCTGGAAATCCTCACTGCGATACCACCCTTGTTGTGTTGAAATGTGAGCCAGATTGGATTATCAGACAGACAGATAGACGGACGGACGGACGGGCGGGCGGACGGGCAGGCGGGCGCACACACGCATACATACCTGAATGCAATGCTTTCTTCCTTATGGATAAATATTAATAAATTACTCGTGCCCTTCATTAAGTTCCTCATATATTATTGCACTAACCGTAAACATATATATGTGGTGGATTCACAACTTGTATATAAAGAACTGCAATTGGATGACGAGTATTTTCGATTAAATTTAGAACAGTTTAACCAAGTATTGGTACTTGTAGAAAAACACATCTCTAAACATTGTCTTAGCAGGAGAGTGGTTTGCCCAAGACAAAGGCTCGCTATATATGTTTAAGGTCAGTGCAATACCATATGAGAAAGTTAATGAAGGGCACTGGTAATTTATTAATATTGCCCCGTAAGGAGAAGATGCGTGTATGCACATGACTGTCTGCCTGCCTGCCTGCCTGCCTGCCTGCCTGCCTGCCTGCCTGCCTGCCTGCCTGCCTGCCTGCCTGCCTGCCTGCCTGCCTGCCTGCCTGCCTGCCTGCCTGCATGTCTGCCTGTCTGTCCGTCTGTCTCTCTGCCTGTCTGGCTCACATTTCAATGCAACAAAGGTTGGTATCGCAATGAGGATTTCCAGGTGTTGGTCTAATCTAGATCTAAAAACCTGGACACGAACCATTTCAATTTCTGGATTTATGTATGTCTTGGATACTGTCAATCCGATTTGATTAAAATTCTAACCCAATGGTGGATGTTCTCAGATACATGAATTTGAATTTCCAAGATTTAATAGTGATTAGGGAAAAGATCCGGATCCGGATATTAAAGATGTATTGACAAAATATTTAACAATTTTCTAAAAGCAGAAATGGCGGTGGTCCACAATCCCCAAGTGTTTCTGTCCGTAGTTAAAAAAAAAAAAAAATAACGAAACCGTGTATATTGCATACGCATCTTTATTTAATTTCATGTGTATTCAAATTCTGCCCGAAATACTTCCGACAACACATCCGATGTACATGGTGCTGTTAATGTTGTGTTGCTCTATGTGTGAAATTGATTTTGGGCATCATATATTTTGGGTGCTTGCTGATTTGCTTGGGGCAATGGTGTGGTAGGGATTGGTGTTAAGTGCTGGTGTTCTGCATTAAAAATGAGTTGCGGGCTACGCAATATGCTCCAGATGGAAACAACACCAAGCCAAGTTACCGCGTCAGCATTGCTGGATGTAGATGGTGTGCAACTGGATGGGCTTGCGGATATTAACAGAGCAACAGGACAGAAGAGGAATCAAGATGAACATGGAAATGAACATGAGCCAGGAAGAAGCCAACAGAGAAGGTGCTGCCATGCAAACCCAATGCTGTTTGCTTGCTGCAGCTACCCTTGTAGTCAGGGATATGGCCCAGCAGAAGGAAAAGCCAGAAGAAGATGAGAGAGAAGCTAAGAAAGCCAGAAAAGCCAAGAGTGTCTGGGTCAGGGAGTGACCACTGAACAGAACAGATTATTGGCAGTATGAAAAGCTGATGCAGCACCTGGAGGATGGTGATACCAAAAGCTTCAAGAACTTCATGAGGATTAAACCTGAGCTTTTCTGGTAGCTTGTGAACAGACTGACCCCTAGAATCAAGAAACAGGACACAAATTTTAGAAAATCTCTGGAACCTGGCTTGAAGGTGGCAATAACTCTTAGGTACCTAGCCAGTGGCGTCTCCTACATGTCCTTGTCATATGGATTCAGGGTTGCACCCAACACCATTGTGAACATTGTCCCTGAAGTGTGTGACGCTATATATGAAGAACTTCATGCTGAGCACATCAAGTCCCCAACAACACCTGAAGAATGGAGAAATGTGGCCAAGGGATTTTCTGACAGATGGAATATCCATCACACTGCGGGGGCAATTGATGGCAAACATATGAGAATACAAGCTTCTCGTCGCTCTGGCTCTTTGTTCTTCAACTACAAGGGCCATTGATTTTTTCGATTGCCATGCTGGTAGTGGTGGACTCAGACTACAAGTTTCTTTACGTGGATGTGGGGGCTAATGGTAGCAGTTCTGATGCTGGTATCTTCAGAGACAGTGACCTGTATAGAGATTTAGCCCAGGGAAAGGCCCGCCTACCTCCCCCTGAAACTTTGCCTGGTGATTATCATCCTGTGCCGTATTTTCTAATTGGAGACGACGCCTTTGTCTTAAAGGAGTGGATGATGAAGCCATATGCCTTGAGGGAAATGACAAAGGTAGATAGGATTCTCACCTATAGACTGTGCAGGGAATGCAGGATTGTAGAAAATGCCTTCGGAATACTCTCACATAGGTTCAGATGTCTCTTGTTCACCATGATGCAGAAACCAGAAACTGTCTCCAAGATTGTCCTGGCCTGTTGCTACCTACACAACATGTTGGCCTCCAGAAGACATGACAAGATAGAAAGAAATTGATGGAGAGCAGTATCAGTGGGATGATGGAATTTGGAGGACAAATGACAACCTTTATTCTATGGCAGCTCTGGGAGGGAATCAAGGAGGTAGAAGTGCAAGAGCTCAGACGGATTACCTCAAGAACTACTACAATACCATTGGGAGGGTACCATGGCAGGACCATGCCATACTACTTCACAAAGGAAAGAATACCAAGTGATCCATGTGACTGTATGTAACGCAAGTATTGAAAGACTTTCGTATGACTACTTGATATCTATAAATTGTTGTATGTTTCGTATTATTTTAAAATGAAAGAATTATATTTTTTTCTCTACTGGTAATGATTGCACACAAATCAATAAATATGAAATAAATATAAATATTCCAATGTCATCAAAGTTAATAAAGGCCTGTGAAGTGTGGCTTTAAAAAATTTTAAACTCTCACTTCACACTCTTTTATTAACTTAGTGTTATTGCACATATGTTATGGAGATATTTATCTTATTAAATAATCATTGACTTGCAACTATTGGGATATTTATTGATTTGTGTACCTATCATTCGAACTCTTCTATATGCAACAATGAATGACAAAGACATGTATGTACTATCAAAAAACAAAAAAGAAATAGCTTTATTACAATACAAGTTATACACTAAAAAACACAGTCTGTGGAAAATGTCTGTAAAAGGAATCTGTTTGTAAACACAGTATACTGTCCAAGCACAAACACAACTGTCCACGCACTACTCGCCCGAGAGTTCTGGTAGAATTCTAGTAGCAGAGGGTCCAGCTGGCGCTGCTGGAGAACGGCCAGGCAGGAAGGGGTGTGGATCTGTGAAGAGGACAAAAGGTCAGAGCCGTGAAAGGGACAGAGGTTCTCAAAATTCTGATCCATCAACGAGTCACTCAACACCCCTGACAGGGACTGCTGCTGGGTCTGCTGCTGTGAAGACTGCTGCTGTGTCTGCTATCCCTGCTGGCCCTGGTACTGCTGTGTCTGCTGGCCCTGGTACTGCTGTGTCTGCTGGCCCTGGTACTGCTGTGTCTGCTGGCCCTGGTACTGCTGTGTCTGCTGGCCCTGGTACTGCTGTGTCTGCTGGCCCTGGTACTGCTGTGTCTGCTGGCCCTGGTACTGCTGTGTCTGCTGGCCCTGGTACTGCTGTGTCTGCTGGCCCTGGTACTGCTGTGTCTGCTGGCCCTGGTACTGCTGTGTCTGCTGGCCCTGGTACTGCTGTGTCTGCCGGCCCTGGTACTGATGTGTCTGCTGGCCCTGGTACTGCTGTGTCTGCTGGCTCTGGAAGTGTGGCTGCTGACCCTGGAAGTGTGGCTGCTGACCCTGGCCCTGGTACTGCTGACCCTGGAACTGCTGCATGGCCCTCGCTCTGAAGCTGTGTGTCAGGGCCACCACGTGGTCTGTGTAGTCATCCCACAGTGGCCCTTGTGGGATCTGGGCCATCAGGCTGGTGAGATACTGGGCGAATGACTTCACCAAGTTCTCTTGTGAGGACAAGGACTGCACTTCCTTCACCATCTGCTGCGCCAGGTCGTCTGCACGAGTCAGGAGCTGCAACACAAAGCACAAATCACTGTAAGAAGAGGAAGAGAGGAGGGAAGAGGCTTCATACACAAAACCGCATACACAATAATTATTTCTTGATGAAAATGTAATTACAAATATGCAGCAGAAGAGGAAGATGATTTAATGCAAAAAGACCTATGCGTTACCTTGTCAAAAAGGTGTGCAGCTTGGTTCGCCACACTCCCTGGCTGGGATCCTGAGGTGCCGGGGGCAGGGTCACTGTTCGACGCCCCCTTGCCAACACCCTTGCCAAGACCTTTGTTCCGAGGGCCAGGGGCAGGGCTGTCAGGCGTGGTTGGATTGGGCATGTGGGTACACACTCTCTCCTGCTCCTCCTCTGGTTCCAGGTCTGTGAACTGCAAATATAACAGATGTGACATAACAAATATAATATAACTACCATGGCAAAATTTGTAAAATTGCAAACGAACAGAAGTCATTATGATAAATGGCCAAGGGCCATAGTGCTGACCTGGTTGAAGATGAATTGCAAATATGTTTACATTTAATTATCAAAGAAATCGCCATTGTATAAGCTCACCCAGGTGAGCTAAAAATGTACACATATTTTTCACAGCACATTGTATATTGTGAAAATGCTCAAATATTTTTAGAGCACATTGTATTTACTTACAGCGTGAGTGGTCCGGCCTGCCCTTTTTCGTATGAATTGATGGAAGAAATGAAATTTCTTCACAACCCTTTCCTCAACATTTGTCGGCATAGAGGTGGCCGGGCCAGACTTCTTCCCACTGACCAGCTTGGTACACCTTGTTCTATAATTCTTCAGGGCCTTGTGAACTTGTTCATCTGCAAATATACAATCCAAATGTAATTGTAAATTATCAAATTAAAGATGGAACAAAAATGATCACATTATTGTTTTCATTGATTAAGTATGTGAATTTCAAATTTTGAGTTCACAATAACATGCCCTATATTTTGAAATTCTCTTGTATTGTCACAACCTTTCTTTTGTTAAAGTCTGAGCTAAATCGGATCATTAGTTATCGAGAAATGTATATATTAATATTTTGATCCGAATCCGGATCTTTATCCGGATATATGATTCAGATCATTGTGAAACGTTGGAAATCCTAGTTTACTGTAAGAACCTTTCTTATGTTAAAATTTGAAACAAATCGGGCCAGTAGTTTCTGATAAACAGCCGCGGACAGACAAACAGACAAACAAACAAACAAACAAACAAACAGACCCAATTGCAATACCCTCTGCCACCACCTTCGGTGGGGCGAGGGTAATAAATATTTCTTCATGAGTAATGTACTTACAAGTAGGTGGTGGCCTGTCACATGCCACGAATTCCCTCTGGGCCCAGTCTGCCACCAGGGCCTTCTTCGCCTCCTGTTTTTGTAGTCTTTGTCCCGCAGGTCAAGAAGGCGGGGTGGGCTTCCAGGAAGGCCGCCGGTTTGTCCTTCTCCACGTCAATCCATGGATAAGAGGCCGCCACCTCTCTCTTCATCCTCCTCTTTCTTGGTTCCTGGGTGTGGGAGTCCTGGGTGCCAGCCACACCGTCCGAGTCGTCAGGGGAGTCCTGGTCACTGGCCTTGGTGCTACTGGGGCCAGGTGAAGGCTCGCGCTCCTGGGCTGACTCGCGGGCTGGGCTGGGCTGCCCCCCTGCGTCTCTGGCTGCTCCCCCTGGCTCTCTGGTGTGGTGTTCTGCAAGGGCCGCTCAACAATGGCCTTACGCTTGGCCGATCCCGTCCGCTTTCCTCCTTTCTTAGGTCCCATGCCATCGCTGAAGTCATCTGAAGATGTTGTGAAGTAATCGCTGTCGTCAAGTTCTCGCTGATAAGTCTCTCTGTCTTCTGACCTCGGTCGTTGCACGCTCGCTTATATATATACCCAGATCATGACTGACTAGCGAGCAACTAGCGACCAGATAACGATTCGCTATCTGGTCATTACTTAGTTGTTATGTGTTCGCTAACCAGTCGTCACGAAGTCGTCCGAGTCGTGTCCATAGTCATCTCGTTCGCTAATTGGTCGCGACGCATTCGTTAGTCAGTCATCTGCTGGTCGACTCTATGTCGCTACACAGTCGTTTTAATCGCTTCTCAGTTGTCTGACTTCAGTAATACAACTCAAGTCGTCACGCAGTTTGCACATTTTGTAGGGGAATCACGGGGGATGACGACGTTCGCTAAAGATTCTTTAGACGCTGTTAATTCAGTCTGAATTTAATCTCTAACTAGTCTTCCCATTCTACAATTGGTTGCTAACTATTTGCCAACAGTCGCCTGTAGTTTTTAGGACACGACTGAAACAGACCGGGGGCGACTTGGTAGCGGTCGATTGAAGACTCCTTGGCGATGAAAAAGACTAGTTAGAGAATAGTTAGAGACAAGTTAGGGAAAATAAGCAGTCGTTCATTCGCCACCAGGGTTTTGCACATTTTTTTAATCCGCAGGCGAATGAAATCGAGGCGAGCAACTAATTAGCGGATGGGGATACTGATTCCGACTGCTTAGAGAATAATTTCAGACTACATTGAGACCAAGAGCCGAATTAGACGAATGCCAATTCGTATCAGTCGCCAATCGGTCGCAAACCCAGTGAGATACGGCCTTAAGCTGCGAATTTATCAATGCCATATAATTCGTACACGTGAAAATTGCACAAGGAGAAAGTAAATTGAAAATTGTCCACAGGCAAATTAGTTTCAACATATTTAACAGTCATTAAATTGTCAATTTATCAATTACGTATAATTCGTACACTTGAAGATGCCATAAGGAGAATTGAGCATTTTCTCCAGTTGATCAAGGGAGGGGTTAGGCGGTCGTCAGAGGCACGTGCGTATTCATATGTCGTCTGGTGGGCTGTTAATGCTTAATTATAATTGTGCTTTAAATTATAAATTATTACTAAACTTCTGTATTAATTATTGTATGGTTTTACCATGAAATGTATATATATTTGAGTTGCTACACTCAACGCCCTATGGCCTATTGTGGCAAATAAATACCATGTCATATATTACGTGTATGTGTTGTCCTCTATTGATGGGAGAAATAGTATCTGAGGAGAATGTACAGAGTCTTACATTTGTCCCAACACCAAAACCTAAAACCGGTTTGGATGGTCTTTTAGATAATGGCTGCATGGAAACATCTGAATTTAGTCACCGTATTAAGTTAGCAGACTTCTTTCGTAACTCTAATAGTAACATTCCACCATTCATTGAAAAAACTCGCTGGGCACCAGACATAACACTCCTGGACCCAGCGATCGGTCAAAGCATAGAACTCTTTTCAGAACGTGTTAAAAATTCTACATTTCCTAATGATCAACCAAATTTACCCTATGAAGAACGCCAAGCCCTAATTGAATTGTCTAAAACAGCGAAATTGCCATCAAACTTGCTGATAAAGGATAGGCGACTGTAATAATACTTAAAGGGAAATTCCAGTGAAAATCGGGAATAAGTCAACTAAAAATATTCTATAATCCGAAATAGTTGCCGCAAAAAAACATAAAATACACTGTTCCATTGCCGAGAAATAATAAAATGAATATGCCCAAAACGGTCCAAAACGTGACTCCTCGGGCGCATCCATTTTCTCGCAACGAGAGCGAGAAACCGCGAGATTATGACGTCAACGATACACCGGCAAAATATCGCCAGCGCTTTTAGATTTACCTGTTTACTTCGCGTTATGAAGGCCGAATATTAATTAAGCATTTAATGACCAAAATCTATCAGGAAAATCAGACTATTTCCTTATTGAATGTCCAATTGCAGGCCAAGCGAAGACTATTTTGAAAGTTGACCACTGGAATGGCTGGTTCGGTTACCGAGACAGTCGTTTTAGTTGTAAATTCTTAAAAATAGCCTTCTCTTGACCTGCATCCTCAACTTGACGGTTGCCGAGGCCAGTGCTGGCATGAGATGGTTAAATCGCAACATGTCCGCATGTTAAGCATGGGCTTGCAGTAATAGAAACTATCATGGAAAGGGTACAGCAATTCGCATTTTCAGATACCGGATCCACAGAAGCATCCGCATAAAACGGGGCTAACTGAAAGATGGCTTCATAACATCGGCACTGGATGGATATCTTCCACATTTAATTTTGGAAGACATAAGTTTAGAACACATAATCTGTATAATTTTAAGACAATGTGTTATGCATTTCAAAACAAAAGGCACGGTACTTGATTTTAATATAACAGAATCAACGCCGGTATTTGCTTGCATCAATTGTAAAATGGGATTTGCAAACCAAAATGAAACGATGTTGCTAATTGTCCGGTCGGTCAATTATAGGCAATCGCTTAGCGGCTTACTTCGTGACAGCTAGTAAATACGTGTACGTTAGACATAATTAGTAAATGAGTGCTTTCACACTATTGAAATCCAGCGTTATTAATCATTTACAACGTTTACTCCCAATTTAAAAATAACTATGCTGAGTGTTGAATATTCTGAATTATATTTGCCTGGAATTGTGTTGCAGTAGCTTCTAAACAAATTAGTTTCACACAATAGGCCTATGCAGGGTAAATTTTAAGCTTTCTGCTTTTCTATCCCTGAAAGAGTTAACTAACTGATCCCAAATTTTAAAATGTTGACCCATATTTACTTCCTGTTGAATATTTTGAAACTGGAATTTGACTGGAAGCAGAAGTTGCAATAGCAACAGCTTTCAGAGAAAATACTTTCAATATTTATTCAACTAACATATTTTTCAAGAATGTGTTGTAGCTGGTTGATTGCAAAGATGCTCCTGGCATAACCCTGCAATGTTTTTTTAAAATAGAAATTGCCAATAAGAAGACAATTTTTGACAATTTAGCACAACAATAACTGGCGCGATCATCGGGAACTAATTGCACTTAAATTTCCTCCAAATACTGTGGCAAAGTGTCAGTTGTTTAGCCAGCACTCTAATTATCCACGAGATGCAAGATTTACCTCCCCTGGTTATGGCTATCCTCGATCGGGCAGAGAGTAGGTGTATCGGTGACGTCAGCCGCTTGTCCAAAATGGCGCCTCTATCTATTGGTTACTTTAGCAATTTAGGGTTACCTATAATCTCTGATTGTGGTTCAGAATCCTACAGAATCAGTGAATACATCGATTACCATCTACAGCCAATAGCAAATAGACACCCAAGCTTCTTGAAAAACACAGAAGACTTCTTATCCCAGGTCTCTGAGACCTGGATACCTCCGAATTCATTCCTGGTCACGCTTGACATCGATGCTATGTATATAAACATTGACATCGAGAAGGTTATAAATTCTATCCGTAAAGTATTCGTGAACTACCCAGATACCAACAGGCCAGACAGAGAAGTAATAGCTCTATTAGAGCTGAGTCTGAAAGGCAATGATTTTGAATTCGATGGCGAAATTTACCAACAAATTTGTAGCTGCACGATGGGCAAGCGCTTTAGCCCATGTTTTGCCAATATTTACGTAGCAGAGTGGGAGGAGGAAGCACTAGAAAAGTGTCCAAAAAGCCTCTCATTTATCGCAGGTACCTTGATGACATTTTCATGATTTGTCAACACACAAAGGCAGAGTTTGATGAAATTTTCAAAATTCTAAACATTCACGATCCAAATATCAAATTAAAAGCAACCATTGACGAGATGTCTATAGATTTCCTGGATGTAACTGTATATAAAGGTCTAAAGTATGAAACAACTGGCTACTTAAACTACAAAGTGCATTTCAAACCAACTGATTCGCATCAGCTATTACACAAAAAATCTTTCCATCCACCGCATATTTTTAAAGGAATTGTAAAATCGCAAATAATCCGTTTTCACAGGAATTCGAGTGATAGGAAAAACTTTCAAGAAGCGTGCACTACCCTATTCAATGCCCTCAAACCACGAGGTTACTCCTCACGATTCTTGCGCAAAATCAAATCTGAAACATTGGACGGCTTGGAAACCATTCCAGATAATGCCTCAAATCATCGGCCTACCAAAATTTCTCACAATCGTCCGATTATAGGTGTAGGTGAATCCTGCAAATGCGAAAAGAAAAGGTGCAAGTAAGATGAATTTCTCCCAAACCAGAATACTTTCACGAGCTTTCAGAACAAAAGCAAGTTCCAACTTCAGTCTAATCAAGATTGTGACTCTGAAAATGTTATTTATCTAATTTCATGCAAATTGTGCCAATAACAGTATGTCGGCGAAACCAAATGTCCATTAATATGGCGGGCAACCCGACACCTCTGAGATATTAGGCTAGAGGAAGATACACATGTTTCCGAACATTTTAATCTTCCTGACCATCTAGTCCCCCGTGACTTTGAAATTATGCCAACTGAACAGCCACCCCTTTCAGATACGGCAGAAGAAACTGATAAACAAAGAAAACTTCGAGAATCGTTTTGGATTAAAGAACTCGAAACACAGTGGCCAAGGGGAATAAACTCGGACCCAGGCTTATCTGATCAACGTGACAAAATTCCTTTTATTCTGACCTATAATAGTAAAAAACGTTGAAATTTCCAAAATCTTGAAAGATGAGTATCAAAACCTACAGGAGAAACTGAAACAACCCTTTAACAAGAGTCCAGTAATTGCGTTTAGGAAAACCACGAGTTTACGTGACATCTTGGTAAAAGCAAAACTCAAATAGCTGTCCAGAATATCCATCTCAATCATTCTACATTATCCCTTTCATGATAGTCAGCCATGTTGAGGTGAACTTCATTAATGACATTGTAGCAGAGCTGCCCAATGGGATCCAAGCAGCCCTCTATGCAGATGACCTCGTACTCTGGTGCACCGAGGAGTACACAACGACTGCCATGTACAGAATGCAGCTCGCCTTGGACAGAATTACAGCTTGGGCCAATCGCTGGTGTATTACCATCAACAAAGACAAATTATCAGCCATGCTATTCTCACTGTCCACCAAAACCATGGTTGGCAATCTGACACTGGGCGGTAATCCACTCGAGTACGAGGACCAGCAGACATACCTGGGAGTCACCTATGACAGAAGATTAACATGGAAGGAGCACATCCAGAACGCATAGGCAAAGGCCAGAAGAAAGCTAAACATCATGAGGAAGCTGGCAGGAACAAAGTGGGGTGCCAATGAAAGGATCCTGAAAACCATCTACCTAGGTGCCATACGACCACACCTTGAATATGGATCCAGCTCATGGATGACAGCAGCTAAATCTCATCAACAGAACCTCGACAGTGTACAAAACCAGGCACTGCACATCATCACTGGTGGAATGAGATCAACACCAATTGAAAAAATGGAGCAGACAGCAGACATGCCCCCACTTGGCAAAGGAAGGGAATGCAAAGCACCGATGCAAGCTGCAACGTTCAAATCATTCAACAACCACCCGATGAAGAGCATGCAAGCACATCTGTCATCAGGAAGACTTAAAAGATCAAGTTTTGTGAAAAAGACAAAAGCACTTCAAAGTAAACACCAAGAAATGTTGCCAGCACAAATAGAAGACCCAAACCACACCCTTGATCCTCCACCCTGGGAAAACAAACTAGAGAGCATAGCTATTCACACCACAGTACCTCATTTCACAACCAAAGATGAACATAGTGATGTGAGCAAGAAGGGCCTGACCCTAGCCATGCTGGAAGAAATGTACCCTCAGTAGACATGGATAAGGATCTACACAGATGGATCAGCCAAAGATGCAATTAGGAGCGGAGGTGCCGGACTGCACATACAGTATCCAAACGGACAACATGAGTCAGCTGCAATACCGACAGGCAAACACTGCACAAACTACAGAGCTGAAGTCGAAGTACTGGTTCATGCAGCTAATACCATCAGCAGAACAGCAGACCCTATTGTACAGATTGTCTTTTTATCTGATGCCCGCTCCGTCCTTGAGGCTATCACCAAAGGTAAGCTGTCACAACTTGAAGAAGCACTACAAACCATCAAATGCTTTCGGATAGCACTGTAGTGGATCCCCTCACACTGTGGAGTCCAAGAAAATGAGGACGCAGACAAGATGGCAAAGGTGGGTGCAGAAGAGAATCAGACAGAAAGCATACCGAGATGAAGACTATCATCAGGTCACTCTATAGAACACCTCAATCAGAAGATGCCTACCATCATCTCTCGAGGCCAGAGCAAGTGACCATTTTTCGTCTCAGAACTGGACATAACAGACTAAACCAACACATGTACAGGCGGTTTCACCTTACGACATCGGCCGTTTGTCCTTGTGGGGTAGCAGATCAAGCCACAGAGCACATATTTCAGTGTTGCAGTACGTATCACCTGCTGAAAGAAGAGATCTGGCCTTTGTCAACCTCTTTTCGTGAAAAGCTGTATGGGCCTGTGGAAGAACTGCAGAATACGACAGATTTCATCTTGAGAACGGCTCTCCAAGTGTGATACCAGTGATCGAAAAGAAGAAGATAGTCAGCCAAAAGCGGTCCCTTGAGTGATCTTTGGCAATGTCCATTTGCCGGCGGAGATTGGAGTATTTTTTAAAGCTTGCCACTGTAATGACTGGCGCGGGAACCGAGACTGTCATTCCAGTGGCATATTCTCGGGAATGACCTTGTCTGTGACTGCAAATGTACATTAAATAAGTAAGGGCATATTTGAACTTATTGAACAAATTTAACCAGTAAAGGGTTAACATTAATGCCATATGGCTTTCCTCAAGCAAAATGACAAATCTCAGGCAGTAAGGTTAACCAGATTTTTTCAATTATTGAAGATTCTGAGCCAGTGTGTTGACAATATTGACTACTACTACTACTACTACTACTACTACTACTACTACTACTACTACTACTACTACTACTACTACTACTACTACTACTACTACTAAAACTACTACTACTACTACTACTACTACTACTACTACTACTACTTCTACTACCACTACTACTTCTACTACTACTACTACTACTACTACTACTACTACTACTACTACTACTACTACTAAAACTACTACTACTACTACTACTACTACTACTACTACTACTACTACTACTACTTCTACTACCACTACTACTTCTACTACTACTACTACTACTACTACTACTACTACTACTACTACTACTACTACTACTACTACTACTACCGCTATGTTGCTTGTTTTAGATCATTGGCAATTTTGTTGCTACTGGATGATGATGAGGATGATGATGCTGATGATGATGATGACATGTTGTTGATAAAATAATGCTTATACAATTTATTGCGTATATTTCAAGTATAATAATGTACATATATCTCAACCTCCAAATGAATAAATTTATAGCACACCTCATATGCTACATTAGTGGCTTGAGAGAATAAAAAATTACTTGTGTAGCCTCCGGGGTGGGTACGCAATGGTCCATCCGAATATTATGTTCCGTGGCACCGCATGTGCACGGTAGACAGATGAGCTGGTTAGTGTCAGTTCTCGAGGTGACGGAGCATGTTTCGCGACTTCCGGAATGTACAAAGACCAACTTGTAGAGCCGGTGGATCGATAACGTTCCAATGGGGCCGTGCGACCATTGCCGCTGAGATTGAACCACACTGTCTCATCCCGGCTGTTCGTGTCACCGGTATGACAGTCCATTACTCACTTTGGGAGTTTAGACATAATTAATAAAAATGATATAACTAAAACAAACAATGCTACTCGTTTGCTAGTACAAGAGAGAAAATATAGTACATGGAACTAAGTTGGTGTCTTGTTTAAGGTGGGCTCATCAGAGGTACCTCGCCGATCTCGAAATCCGCGAGGTAACCCTGCAAGGGAGAGTCCAAGCGTTGCCATTTCAGTGGTTTAATATAAACCGTTATACCCCTTAACAAAATATTATTGTTGCGAGAGGAAAGTGCCTCGCACGGGCCTCTGTCACAGAAAAATGCCTTCAACGCCGAAGCAGAGGAAGAGAGCTGGGAAAAAGGGCAACTCTCTTAACCAAATATATGCTAAGTATGTGGTGCGGTTAACCTAGTGAAACCGTATGCAATTCTGATGCACGCTGGTTTACGTGAAGATGGGGTGGGTGACTTCCTAAGAATTCTGACACCGGCATCTTATGTAGGTTAAAGATACTGTATCGGTAGTTGCCGCTTTATTTATGTGGTCCTTCTGCTAATTCCCTAAACTAACCTTTAGTTGTTAGGTCCATGTTCCAGGCTTTGGCCACAAATGGCAAGTAATTCTACTTATCTTTTAATACATGATTGACAGGCGGAACGGCTCCGTTCCCATATGGTCACCTTACGGAGCAATTTCCTCAGCCAAACAGCGAGTGGACATGTCACGGTGTGGCAGCTCCTGAATCAAATGATGATCCCGTTACTGACCGCACCGCAACCACATACAACATCACCAGGCTGAGACACATTTTACAAAAGCATTTGAAAAGCGCATATAGGTTTAGGGTGGGGATAAGGAGATGTATATCCAACCATAATGACCTTCTCGCGTTCTCAGGGACTGACATTTACCTGGCGTTAGGATTATGCTATAAATATGCCCAGAGATGCACTGCTGGTCGGTTAAAATAATATAATGTTTTTGCAGTGCTTCCTACGTTGGCATGGATATCTATGCTAACTGGTATCCGAAGATACTGGGGGAATGTGTGCGAATTCGCCACTTTAGTTTTCACCACTCGGAAACCCCAATAGTTTCCGGAGTCGGATCGCACCAACGTGTCAAAGGGAGGTCCAGATAATTATAAGCCTTATGGCTGGAGGAACGTAGGAAGAAACAATCTCGCATATATTAATAAAGAGGCCCTAAGATAACTGGCCAATTTATACTACCTAGCCAATGTGCGGTGCTACATATCCACTACATCTGGAAAAGAGACGTATACAAATGTCTCCTAATGCGTGACCATTCCTAAATACTTCTAAACCTATCCTATCGAGCTAGCATAGCCAGGTTTAATCGATCTAATGTGAGGTTCACACAATGAATATCTGAACAGTGACCCCAGTGAAAAGGTGATGCTGGGGGAGAAAGGATGATGCAGTGTTATTGTTGCTGTATAGGGTAGCCTAGCGTACTGTGGTCCTAGTATTTTCTATAAAATAAACAAAGCAAGTAACCAGGATGGCTGCTGCCATATACATAACTAACTATCACAGAATTGACAATAATTAAGGTCACCTGACCTTGTGGTGCTTGTTAGTCATCAGCACAAAACAATGATAATATATACAATAAAAGAATAAACTATAAAATTAGGTCTCAGACGACCGGTCGGTACCTATTAGTTATCAGTACCTATAAATACGAATAATACAATAATATGAAAATGCAGTTGGATGAGTACCTATTAGTTATCGGTACGGAAAACGTTCATAGATCACGGCAACTGATATGTTCCAGATGAGGAAGGTGAGATGGCTCGATTCTGTAGCAGCTGGACTGATCTCCGAAGGCGAACTGCTGATGCAGCTCAGTCTTAGGAACGGTGAAGAAGAACGAGTGCGAATGAAGATGTCTACTAGATAGTCATATTAATTTAAACAGTGTAGTAAAAAGGATCCATGCTATAACGGATGTTGAAAATGTCCCGTAGTAATGAAGGGCTACTGTTAAATGTTAAATAATGATGCCTGTGCATCTTCTGTGTACACAGTACATGATGTACCGCATAGCTCGTGCGGCACACCAGGCAAAGTCCCACTAGACTGAGGTCTAAAAGTTAAATGTTGCACACAATACATTGCGCAGAGTTTGATGACCACCTTTTGGTGTGGTTCGACAGATTTGATGAGTTGTCCACCAAGAGTCACCACTCGTTCCATATACTACGAGTTCTTACATCGGGACCACAAGGCCCATCCGCAAGAAGGCTTCACCGTTGTTGTTGTTGTTGGGAGTTTTGGTTGGTTTTTAGATTTATCTATTGCCCTTGGGCTATATCTTCCAGACAGCATACAAAAACTTAGATGTGGATGCAGCGGTTGTGTGCCAGAGACTAAGAGCTGAAATCCGAGAGGCACTGCTGTGGCTGTATGGTAACCACAGTCAGTAAGCAGATATCCACGTCTTGTCCTGATCTGGCCACACAACCTACTGCCTTCTCTCTCATTGACGTGTGGCTCTCGATTCTCAGTTCTTCGCTCCTTTTATACTCCTCATGACGTCGTAACCGGAACGCTCAGCCAATCAATGCGCAATCTGTAGCCAATCAGCGTGCGAGCTGGAAGGGCAAAGATATCATCACGTGATAACCATCCTCCCCATTCTATTAGTACATAGATGCGCTTATGACGTTTTCATTATTTTGAGCATAATTTGAGCAGAAATATAAGGATAACTCGGCCATTTCTGGACCGATTTTAAAATGGTTTATAGTTTGGAATTCCTCGCGTCATACCGGTCCTAATAACTACCAAGAACGACGAGGGTAACATAATTTAAAGGGATTACATATACCAACTCAGTATATTTTAGTATGCATTCTCTCCCAACGCTGACACATGTTGTCAGAGAAGCTCTGATGCGCGCTCATGTGCTACGCAATCTTACGGACTTAGTCGTTTTGGAACGTCTCTCATATGGCTTGTACTATCCTGCAAAGGGGATGGGGGCATGCTTAGAACATACCTGGAACGGTCATCCCGTACCCAGCCAAGCTGGAATGGTCTGTACCTGTCCGATCGATCTGTGCTACACCACCCCTCCCAGTTTGACACCCATGGCAAATGCTACCACCACGCGGATCGAGAGCATGGGAGCACACTAGGCGAGAATTATAGGCATCTCGAACAGGCGCATAGCCGAGAGGAGCAGTTCTTCTTCTTCTTTTCGTTCGCTGATCATACCGCCAGTCCTGTAAGTGACTATCGACATGATCATAAGCGTTAAGTGCGTGGATCCATGGTTTATTAGAGTGCGCCGTGCGGCCTGGAACCTCCGTCTTCAGCACTCGAGGTTTCTGTCAGGGTTACCTCACCCGTACCTCCTTTAGTCGCCTCTTACGACACGCAGAGGATACGGAAGGCGTATTCTAAGCCCCACCTACAGGGCAGCGAGAGGAGCAGTGACATGAGAGACGCGTAGTTTACAGAGAAGAGCACGTAGAGTTGCAAAAGAGTTTTGGGAGAGAGGCATACTTTTGATTTTGATTTTTGGTCTGGTTTATATTCCCAGGCCTTTTCTTTTTTTTCTTTGATATTGTGGTGCGTGCGCTGTTATTTGTTTTAATACATTGATTTTGCTAAAACAATAGCTCGCATGGGCGTTCTCTTGGCGACGGATAATTAAATTTCCGCCGAGAACGCCCAAGCTCCAACGTACCTAAATTATATTATATATAAAAATATAAAGTAAAAGGTATGCTATATACATATCACAATGAACACAGTAAGTACATATGCATGCCGATAGATGAGGGCATGCATACAGGGCGGCCCATTTTCGTGGGTCCACACGGATAGCTATCACCATCCACAAGTCTGTCTCGTTATGCTAAAATGAGAAGAAAATTTATAATAAGAAAAATAGCATGATAATAATAATTCTGCAAAAAGGCCTATCAGGCGGCCCCAGCAATATTCGCTGTGGTATGCTGCATACCTACATAGCATAATATGTATTTACAGAATAGGAATCCGCAGCGATTTATTTGTGTGGGACACAGCTATGCAGTATTTTGCATACTGGTGTAGAATGACTGTGGTCAGCCTAAGGACGGGGTTTCAATTTTAAGAAAAAGTATGATAATAAGAAAAAGATTTCGAAAATAAAGAAACATAATAGTTCGAACTTCCGCACACATAATCATACATTCTGCTGCATCCCCGACAATAGTGACCACAGGTGTTTGTCGAAACGTTACCCCAGCATGTTTGGGTGCCATGATCTGAGGAAGCGGGTCGTGGGGCATGATCCACTGGTGCTGATATAGTGTTGCTTATAATAACGTTATCTGCACTAGTAAGTTAATTTAACACACGCGATGCGGCGGTGATGGTGCTGGACGCTCTGACAATTGTGGTACCGGTGGTGGCGGTCATCAATAGGAGGCTCTCTGTAATAAGTGATCTTGGTTAACGTGGAGTTTCAGATCCGAGTTCCTGGAAGATTCTCGCTTATACAGCTGTCCGTTGTATAGTTTTAATGTATACGGATACCTCTTGGCAGTGTTTATTGGAGCTTAATCTTCCGAATTGTCGGACAAAGCTAAATCCTCCACGAGTAACAAACTATTTCCGCATTTTGGTTGCTTGCGGATCCGCAGATATCTAACTAATTTTTCCTAACTTACCCTAACTCTTCATAACTTTCCTGAGCTAATATATATATATATATATATATATATATATATATATATATATATATATATATATATATATATATATATATATATATATATATTAATGAATTAATAATAAGTAAGAAAACCCTGGTTTCGACACGAAAATGGCCTAGTGCCTGATCTTCCCTGGTGTCGAGTTTGGTGGGAAGATGAAATTTCAGTGTGCACTTTCCTCATTTTATAGTTTTGTATGACGTCACAGGAGGGCGGATGACCATGCCCGAAGTTCATGGGTGATTCGACCGTACACGTGCATGGCCTTTTAGAACCTTTCACTTTCCTGGAGTCCAATTGTATATTCCCTTCGTAGGAGGAAGTCAAATATAACTATAAGAAGGAAGAAGAGCTGCTTTCATCTCCATCCCATGGGAAATAAGGTCTGCGATCAAGATTAAAATCCAGAACTACATATTCCTGTGGACGCTCATCTTTTAATTAGTGTGACACGTTTTTCAAGTTAGATGCTTATAAACTTGCCTGTTCATATTTCAGGCTGGAACACCATATAGGGTGTGGCAGAGCATGATAATGTCAGCAATCTTGACCCTGAGCCATCACCTCTCGCCTTTTCCATCACGCCGTAGTAGTCACGTGGGAGGGCGATTCTCTTGTTTATAGCCTTTGATCTAATTTACCGGGAAAACAGTAGTGGTGATCACGTGATTCTTGTTTTGAAAACACGTGGTTGATCGGAAACTTAGATGGCTTTTGTTTACGTGACGAGCATTGTTGTCGTTGACTAGCCGTATTCGATGCGAAAAATGGAAGTATGTAGCCATTTCATTACCGTGTTCCTTAGAACAGTATACCTTCTAATGCGCTTGATCTCACTAGCCCTTCCTTTCGTGTGAGGTTTTTTATTCCGGGCTGTGTTGATTTATGGCTGGAATGTGTAGGTAAGAGAATATTTGAAATTCTCCATGATGTTATACTGTCTAAGTTTTGATGCCACTTTGCCAGCCCACGCCCTAATGATTTGTATACGCGGGAGAACAGTGATGTTCTCAATCAAAAATTAAGACAGTAAAGTTGACAGTAACATAATGTCTGCTTTAAACAGATCCATGCTTGCAGATTCCAAGTCTACTGACCCCGCCAAGCTGGACTGTATTTTCCAGGTGGGCAGACTGCCACGCATCCTCCTCTGTGGGTAGTACTAGTCTCACCACACCTAGACCAAACTTAATTGTTACAGTACAACTCAGAAAATGCTTGCCACAGCTGTACAGTTTTACAATGCCGTCGTATGGAGAGGGTGTAGCAGTCATCCTATGTGTTTGTGTCTCTGTTGTGTTGGTGAAGTTGATTGATACGCATGGATGTTTATCTGCGGATGGACCTTGCCCTGTCATGAAGTGTCAAAATGTTTAATTGTAGTTATGGGGAGGGGAGGGGCACTGCGTGTTTGCGGTGATATCTTTATCGGACATTGCTTGTACTCTCTCTGTAATGGCCAAGCCATTTAACGGACGGGACAGAGGTACTTAGAGCGAGGATGAACAATACGCGTGCTGTCGTAACTTGAATCAGACCATTGTCGAATTTCACTTTCTGTGCCTAGCTCGCACTAGCTACCGATGACAGACTGCGGTCATTCAACTCTCTTAATAAAGAAATATGTTATTACGTGTAAAGGAGATATTTATTTTTAGCAGTTTTAGTGTATCGCTTCCAAGAGGTGGGGATGTCCTCGTGACGTGTGCTGTTGATGGCTGCGATGTTTCCCTCCTCACCATATGATCAGTTTTCCGTACACAGTGGTTGGAAGGGGATGTTTGCGGAAAATGTTGACTTGTTCTGATGAGGGTAGTGTTCTGTTGTAGGGAAGTCGGAGGTTTTGCATGATGCTGGCGTAATGCGTCGTGGGCACATCCAGGTTTCCAAGCTGGGGAATGCCGAGTCTGTTGCTTTGCGGAAAAGTAGGTTTGTGGTGGGTGATGAACTCACCGCATTCATGCGGTAGGAACTGTTGCGGAATATGTGTCTCTAACCTTTTCTGTTACAAAAGTTAGGTGCATGCTGCCATGCTGTTGGTAATGTACATAGAAGGTGATGCCTATGCTGCTCGTTGAATCATGGTGTAGAATATCTCTGTTAAATCTCTTATAACTGGATGTGCATGTAGTATTCGCACATTGGACAATTAACGTATCCAGCCATGAGGGCAAGTGTGGTTCTGGTGCTCTGTCTTTCTGTGTCTTGGTGTGATGTTCTGACTGCTCATGGTGGGGCTTGGTAGGGTGGTTGTGGTCGGGGTTGTGCTTTGGATGGGGATGGACATCTCCCGTTACACGATGGTTGACACTCTGTCATAGTTTTTAAGTACCAGGAATATTTGAGCCAAAGTCTACTGAACAGGCTGCTTCCCCGCCCACCACCAGGGAAGTGGCTGTGGTGCGGGATTCTCCCTCCTCTGAAGCACCAGACTCTCTCATAACTGAAGATTGGCAGTCAGCAGGCGACAAGTGGAGTGTGAAAAGGATGGGACTTGTGATGTCCGAACTCAGTGTGGAGACGAGGGATGCCACTTGGAGTCGGGGTAGTGTTGCCAATGGATGGGGTGCAACTTGGAGGGGGTGGTCCAGCTTTATGTCGGCTTGGAAGGGAAATGCACCGAGTTGTGCGGTTTTCCTGTTGTTGGGAACAGTGCAAGGTCCCATCTACCCTCTTCCCTTCCATGCTATTTATTACATATTTCACCCCATAGGAAGCATGTCTCGGGACGGCCTCAGACTCTGCTTGTGGCAACTCTATAATTGGGGTAATAGCATGAAGTGGATGGGAATGGGAAGAGGTCGGAGGAACAACATTTCCATCCTTCCCCTTGGACAGCACAAACAAAAAAGCCTTCAGATATGACTTCCCAGATCATCTAGACCGGCGCTGAGGAGGAAGATGGCGAGTACGTATCTCGTGATCGTCCCCAGTGTTAGTCATCCGTTCAGCAGACTCCTGACTTGGTAGGAGAAGGGTCGAACTGGCACCGCAGTGCTCAGGCCTAACATCTGGAGTACTTGCTTCCGTAGAAACATCCGTATGGGTACTGGTGCTACGTGGAACGCCCAGCCTGAGCTTTGGTACTGGGTCATCACTGACACAAGGTTTAAGTCAATCGAAGTGGATGACTGAGGTCAGGCCATCCGAGGCGGGGATACGGTAGGTCACATCTCTCTCTCTCTCTCTCTCTCTCCCTCCCTCCCTCCCTCCCTCCCTCCCTCCCTCCCTCCCTCCCTCCCTCCCTCCCTCCCTCTCTCTCTCTCTCTCTCTCTCTCTCTCTCTCTCTCTCTCTCTATCTCTCTCTCTCTCTCTCTCTCTCTCTCTCTCTCTCTCTCTCTCTCTCTCTCTCTCTCTCTCTCTCTCTCTCTGTTGATTCATCATGTGTTTACCACGTAGTGTACAATGACCGTTTCATGGTTGGCTAATAACTGTAATAACTGAATTAGTAGGATTAGAGATTTATTGGGCAGAAGGGATATTAACTGTGACTGGCAATCACAATCTTACACGAAGAAAGATTAATTGGACAATTTTCTTCAGGACTGAACGGTCAATTAGAAAGTAGTGGTACATCTTGCCTAAATAAGCATATTTCGCTTGATTTATCATTAAAAATGTTAATTAAGCAAATGAAAGGTTATAACACATAGAGACGCATTGTGCCAATTACGTACAGTATTGGATCACTTGAACTAAATTTAGTAAAAAGGTTGATGGCACAAATCAATAATTATGGAAGCCCATGAGGGCTAGGTCTGAGCAAAAATTATCTCGAGAGCTCCACATGCCATCTCGAGTGCTTTACATAATATCTCCAGATCTCGATAGAGGATCTGATTGCTCAACATAAGATTTCTGCCCCCGGCATAATTATGTTGAGCGCTCGATTTTTTATCTCGAGCGCTTGACATAATTATGTCGAGTGCTCTAGATAATTTTACTACCACCGGATATATTACATCAAGTCTACAGACGAGCTGCGTTTTAATGAGAGATGAGCACTACATCTACAGCAGCAGCAGCAGTAGTGGTAGCAGTAGTAGTAGTAGTAGTAGTAGTAGTAGTAGTAGTAGTAGTAGTAGTCGTAGTAGTAGTAGTAGTAGTAGTAGTAGTAGTGGTGGTGGTTGTGGTGGTTGTGGTGGTTGTGGTAGTGGTGGTGGTGTCCTTATATTATCAGTAATATTGTGATTAATTTACTACGTACTACTCTCTCTCTCCCTCCCCCCCCCCCCCCCCCCCGCCCCCGCCCCCCCCCCCCCCGCTCTCTCTCTCTCTCTCTCTCTCTCTCTCTCTCTCTCTCTCTCTCTCTGCTGATTCATCATGTGTTTACAATGTAGTGTACACTGACGGTGTCATGGTTGGCTAGTAACTGTAATAACTGAATTAGTAGGATTAGAGATTTATTGGGCAGAAGGGATATTAACTATGTCTGGCAATCACAATCTTACACGAAGAAAGAGTGATTGGACAATTCTCTTCAGGACTGAACTGTCAATTAGAAAGTAGTGGTAACTATTGCCTAAATAAGCATATTTCGCTTGATTTATCATAACAAAATGTTATTTAGGCAAATGAAGGTTGTAATACATAGAGACGCATTGTGCTAATTACGTACAGTATTGGATCACTTGAACTATATTTAGTAATACGTCGATGTCACAAATCAATAGTTACGGAAGCCCTGAAGTTATCTCGAGTGCTCTACGTAATATCTCCAGCGTTCGATAGAGGATCTCGATTGCTCGACATAAGATCCCCGCGCTCGACATAATTATGTCGAGCGCTCGTGATAATTTTAATACCACCAGATATATTATTACAGTCTACAGACGAGCTGCGTTTTAATGAGAGATGAGCACTACATCTGCAGCGGCAGCGGCCAGGGGCGCCGGAAGCAGATTTGAGGGGCGGGGCAGGTTCCACGAAAAGGGTACGCTGGATGACATTGTCTGGAGGAAGATATTGAAATGGGTGTCCACAACCGCGCCCCGGCCCACACACCCTACCCCACACCCGCCACTCATAGACGGGTATTAGGGGATACCCAATTACCTAAACACCACGAGAAAAAACATTGAAAAGTACAGGGTCGTGACTCGAGTTCCTGCATTCTAGTTTCTTAAGATTACGTATAAATGTTAGAGCAACGTTAAGCGAAGAACTTATATATTCTTTGGCCAATTGAACCTATTCCCAATTCACAATGTGAGCGAGGGGCAGGCGGGTTGCTCTGTCAGATGTACGCGTTGGGTGTGCGTGCATTCGTGCATGTGTCTGCACGGTGACCTGCGCAGTTTGCCTTGAAAATATTATATTTGCAATCAGCGGGATTCAGAGGAAACGTGTTTTTTGTGAAAACTAGGTTATCCAAGGCAAATCTACCAATCATGTTGAACATGTGAACAAGCTTTGTTCAGCTCTTGCCTTAGTATAGATGAAGACCATGAAGTTTCTTGAGTTTCATGTCACGCAGTATCACAGAAGGTATTTAAATGTAATTTTTTAAATACAGCAAAATCCAAGATGGCCACCGACAAAACTATCAAGCAGCTTTCCGGGACTATGCATGGATCTGACCCTATGGATCCTTCCTGCCCAGCAGTTCTTAGGAACTCGCTTAAAGAATACGATGGACATATGCTGGATGAATAGACAGATGAGGTAGCAACACAATTACGTCAAATTAGTAACAAACTATTCAACAGTTATTGTGTACGGAATACGTAATTTAATTTATTATTTCCCATCCTCTTACTTAGCCATATTGGCGTGTGGGTGTCAGAGGTACATTTGGCCCGGGCTATTCAAAAGCGGTCATCAAATGTCTGATTGTGTTTACGTGTGGATGGCGGAATCATCTTTTATGCTTAGGACTCAAAGGGCTGGACATGGCTAAACCCGTGTATCACGACAATGCGAGCTGGTAGGGGTGGTGGGGGAGGCTCATACTCACATAAATAGCATAGTATTAAAAAATCCAAGAGGATGATATTTATTCCTTAGAGATGTAGGAGATATAGGAGATGGCTTCTAAGCGCATCTAATTTTTACATTCTTTCGATGCATGTCCCAGCCACAACATCCGCCCATTCTATATGGTCAACAAATCTTAGACACATTCATCAAATACGCATCTGCTTCACACGTCAAATAACAATTTGAGGTTGAGAGTTGCTGTTAATTCTAATATCCCTTTGTGTTTCCACATCGCTGCACGCAGCCGCCCATCAGTGTACAAATATTCTATTCTGCCCACTATGCAAGGCATTACCGGATATATGTACCTTACCTTTACTTACAAGGATACATAAAACGCCTACAGATAAAAAAGGGTCACTATGTCACGTGTAACTGCGACTACATAAATAGCGTTTATATTCATTGATGATTTGATTCGGCCTAGAAGCACTCCTATATTACTTTACGGACGTGTGCTAATGTCAAAACAACCGAACTTTAAGACAACTCAGTCTGCTCTGAATATACTAAAAATCTTGTTTAAAGCTGCCCCGCTGCCCCCGTGCTTCCTGCGCCCCTGACAGCAGCAGCAGCAGCAGCAGTAGTAGTAGTAGTAGTAGTAGTAGTAGTAGTAGTAGTAGTAGTAGTAGTAGTAGTAGTAGTAGTAGTAGTAGTAGTAGTAGTAGTAGTAGTAGTAGTAGTAGTAGTAGTAGTAGTAGTAGTAGTAGTAGTAGTAGTAGTAGTAGTAGTAGTAGTAGTAGTAGTGGTGGTGGTGGCGGTTGTGAGTAGCTATGCCGAGTGGTAGGCGCCCACTTTGATTGGTCGAGAGCTTTGTGACGTCACACAGCTTTCCCACGCCCACTTCCATATATGGACATGGGATGAATCTCATTTAAATATGCTAATGAAGTGACGTCACAAAGCTCTCGACCAATCAAAGATGGGCGCCTACCGCTTGGTGTTGGTTAGTATTTTGGGGTAGGGGCAGCCCTGATGTATCTATCCCCACCCCTCCCGCCCATATACCTTCCATGATAAAAAACTGATGGTTTTTGGTAACTACACCCTACCGACATTCTGGGTAAAGTTTCCATTCATAAAATCCAAGTGATGGCTGAAAAGAATAACTGAAAGATGAAAACATGAAATAGAATGTAACATGATATGATTAAGAGTTTATTCAGTAAAAGATGTATAGTGAAATTCTGTGAAGTAGAATCATAGTTGAAGAGATATTCAGTAGTGAACTGATATAGCTCTAAACCACGAAGTGTTCATTCCGGGTTCTGACGCTCAAGTGATTTGGAAAAGTGAAGTCCTCCTTATATACTAGGCTGAGCTGTCAATCAAAAATCATGCTTGAATTTGATTGAACGAGCGGTAAACGCCCCTAATGATTGGCTAAGGCGAAATGACCTCCATTCATGCTTGAATTTGATTGGAAGAGCGATGGGTGCCCCTAACGATTGGCTACGGAGAAATGAGGGGGGAAACTATGATCAATTATCTGGTGTGGATGCACTAAGAAACTTAAAAGTACACTCGCACTCATGAGTACAGAAATAAGTGGGAATGCCATGGATTGGCTAAGGAGAAATGAGCAGGAAGGGTATGGATTGTCTAAGGAGAAATGAGCGGGAAAACTATGATTAATGATCTAGTGTTGATGTGGTAAGAAAGTTCAGTTCTTCTTAAAACTTCACTTACCCTCACGAGTACAGAAATGAGCAGGGAAACCGTGATCAATGCACTATTAAGAAAACTATGACTCAGACACTTCTACTTTAAAAGTGTTACTTAAATTATTGTATTTTGAAAATACTTTGCTCACAAAGAACGCGTTGCGTATCATCCACTCACAGAAAGCGCGTTGCGTATCAACGCTCATTGAGAGCACATTGGATGTTCATGCTTACTGTCTGATCATCATGTATTAACTCTCTGGATGTTAAGTTCTTGCCGATATTATATTCCATGTGTTATATCGCTGAACTGTCTGAATATTTTGGGGTAGGGGCATCCCTGATGTATCTATCCCCACCCCTCCTGCCCCTATACCTTCCACCATAAAAAATTGATGGTTAAAATGTGATGGTTTTTGGTAACTACAGCTTATTGACATTCTCGGTAAAGTTTCCATTCGTAAAATCCAATCGATGGCTGAAAAAAATAACTGAAAGATGAATACATGAAATAGAATGTAACATGATATGATTAAGACTCTATTCAGTAAAAGATGTATAGTGAAATTCTGTGAAGTAGAATCCTAGTTGAAGAGATATTCAGTAGTGAACTGGTATAGCTCGAAACTACGAAGTGTTCACTCTGAGTTCTGATGATCAAGTGATTTGAAAAAGCAACGTCCTCCTTATATACTAGGCTGAGCTGTCAATCAAAAATCATGCTTGAATTTGATTGGATGAGCGGTAAGCACCCCTAACGATTGGCTAAGGAGAAATGACGTACATTCATGCTTGAATTTGATTGGATGAGTGGTAGGCGCCCCTACCGATTGGCTAAGGAGAAATGAGGGGAAAACTATGATTAATGATTTGGTGTAGATGCACTAAGAAACCTCAGTTGTACTTAAAAGTACACTCGTACTCATGAGCACAGAGATGAGCGGGAAAGCTATAGATCGGCTAAGGGGAAATGAGCGGGAAGGCCATGGATTGGTTATGGAGAAATGAGCGGGAAAGCTATGGATTGGCTAAGGGGGAATGAGTGGGAGAGCTATGATTAATGACCTAGAATCATGTTTGAATTTGATTGGGTGAGCGGTAGGCACCCCTAACGATTGGCTAATGAGAAATGACCCACATTCATGCTTGAATTTAATTGGACGAGCGGTAGGCACCCCTGATGATTGGCTAAGGAGAAATGAGTGGGAAAACTATGATTAATGATCTGGTGTAGATGTACTAAGAAACCTCATTTGTACTTAAAAGTACACCCGCCCTCGTGAGTACAGAGATGAGTGGGAAAGCTATGGATTTGCTAAGGGGAAATGAGCAGGAAGGCTATGGATTGGTTAAGGAGAAATGAGCGGGAGTAGTATAGCTAGAGCATGTTCGGACAGTGCTCTAGCAATATTTTCAACTGATCAGTGTGTTCGGACAGCGCTCTAGCAATATTTTCGATCATTTCATGAGCTCAAAATAGAATGATGACGCACAGGAACATTCTGGAAACATCAGCAGGTTTTTTCCCATATTAGTCACTTCAGAATCTATTTATAATTCCCTGAAAAAACAACTTACAAGTTTGCACCTGTATCATGAAGAGTGTAAGATTTTCTAATAAAATCGTCATCATCGAGAGAGGGGGGGGGGGGGTGGGGTAGGTGGGGGGGGGGGGGTGGAGGGGGGGGGGGTGATTTGAATACTATCATATCTCGTGAATGTAGGAATGGAAGTCTTTGGAAGGAACTTGCCCTAGATCGTTGGCGATTTAGAAAACAAATAGTTTCTTTAGAGTATTATTTCACCTATATTGGAGAAAAAGTTCAGAGATTTTAATGGAGGGGTGATAGAACGAACTTTAGATTTAAGAGAGTAAGTTTCCATACAGTTCCTTAGACGGGATTGAGAGTGTCAATTCCTTAGACACTACCCCCTCCTCCCTCTTTGAATTCATTCTATCTTACGTGTACATATGATTCTTCTTAGAGTACTAATTTCCACACAACCGTAGTACAAAGCCTACGCCATTGAAAAAATGATGATTTCTTAAGAGGAGTACTCAGCTAAATAAGACTTTTGAGCATACATTTTCACGCAAGTTATTAAATATCGTTTTAGGAATTAGAATGCCCATGGATCTTAATGAGCCTGATAATGCTGGCGAGCCTGATGAGACTGGTGAGCAAATACGGGAAGAAATAACGATTCATGATACAATGCTTCCTATGGATTGTGACAGTGTAAGTAATACACCTGATGGAGTTAATACGTTATTTACTGAGAATGGTAGTGTACAACAGTCCGATTCCGTTATACCAGACTGTAATTCAGTGAATAGTGTGGGAGATGAACAACGCAAACCCATTAAATACGGATTTAGATACCAAGTGGCCTTTATGTAAGGGGGTGCTCCTTTCGAAAATGGTGAGGGTAATGTGTTCTGGCAGTATTGCCCTGACAATGAGGAGAAGGAGATTATTGTACGATCCTTTGCAAGTATTCTTTCTGACGAGATGTCGGTCCAGATTCGTAAGAACTGTTATGGCTGTACATATGACAGAGCGAGTCAGCGTGAACATACATGTTGTGGGATAACCTATAACTTCAGACCAATCGATTTCATTCAGGTGTATAGTGTTTTAGCAATAGAAAATTTATATTGGATGTATTTTCAGCTCATTTCATTTTAAATCCAGACTTGCTTAGACAGGAAGTTGAACTCTTTAAACGTAGTAAGACTGATTGGCTGAGTAAAGCTATCAAGGAGACATATAAAATTCGTGGGAGTACCTTATAATTTCACCATCTTGATTATTATATTAATTATTATATTAATTATTACACTGATTATTATTTTCATTTCGCATTGCTAATTGCCTCCTTTTTGTTATATTACTGATTATATATTACTGATTTGGAATATTACTGATTATATATTACTGATTTTTAATAATAAAACAAGTATATATCCAACAATTGTCTTTATGATTATTTATTATAAGAAAGAGTTTCAAGGAAGAAGAAGAGAGGTAGTGCAGAGAAAGAATAATGATCCAATTTACTCATCCTGCAAATATAATACGTGCTGGTCCAACTCAGTCAGGGAAGACAGAGCTGGTTAAACAACTGATCAATAAAAAACATCTCCTATTCTATCCCTGTCCAACCCGGGTAATTTGGTGTTATGGAGCTTGGCAGGACAGTCACATGTCACTTCAAAATGATATTGAATTTCAAGAAGGCTTTAACTTCGACCTTGATCGAGTAACTCCTATATTCATTGTTATTGATGATTTAATGGAAAGTGTTGATGAACGAGTTTCAAAACTTTTTACTAAACGTTCCCATCATGAAAACTGTAGTGTTATTCATATTGTCCAAAATCTATTCCATAAAGGTCGAGAACATAGGGATATTTCGATTAACTGGCATTATCTCATACTCTGTAAGAACCCATGTGACATATCAAGCATAAGTGTTCTTGCTAGACAGATGTTTCCAGGAAATGGTAATCTTTTACAAGAAGTTTATAAGGACGCAACTGAACAGCCCTTCTCATTTCTACTTATATACTTGAAACAGAACACCCCAGATACTCTAAGATTAAGAAGCAAGATTTTACCACATGAGACTTGTATTATTTATAGACAGAAGATGAAGAAGAAGAAGAAGAAGAAGAAGAAGAAGAATGGGTAGAAAGAATATGATGAAATACAAGGCAATTTTAGAAAAAATGGCGAAGTCATCGCCATCTGTTAGGAGAACAATGATAAGAAACGCTGATAAAGTGTTAATTAAAACCATTTGTGAGTGTTGTTTGAACGTGCTACATGGTAACATTAAGCTCTCCAGCAAAAACCATAAAAAATTAGCAAAATACAAGTTGGAGTTACGTCGTTTAAGTAATAAAAGACTAGGTCTTCAAAAGAGGCGAAGCATTTTACAAAAAGGTGGATTCCTGGGAAGTCTTTTAGGTGCAATTCTTCCGACAATTGGAAAAATCTTCAGACTGAGTTAAAAAATGGAGTCAGTACAGAAGATGGCAGTTGTTCCTTATGAACTACTTGACAGTCTACATACAGAGGCGAAAATAAACCTAATGAATACCAATCCATATATACGTAAAGCTGTAGGTTTAGATGATGAAATTAGAAGATCTTGGCTAGAAATGATATTCAAGCATCATCAAAAGCCGATCATTACTTAGAAGCACTTCAGAAATTTAGACTGTTCTATGAACAGTCAGGGGTTGCTATGGGAAATCAACCAGTATCAGTTGATTATTCTACTCCGAATTACAACACGTTATCAGGTGGAGATACTGGTGACAGTGTAAAAACAGGAATCTCAGATGAGGTTATTCTAGAGTCTTCACGTCTATTATCTAAAAGATCATGTGATTAAGGGGAGCAATTATTTAAATTCCTTCAGAAAACCAGTGGGATTCAGGTTGATAAGAATAACCAGGTCTCAATTAATGGGGAATTTTTCCTGGGTAGCAACTTAGTCGATCCCATAGCACGTGTGTCAAATTCAGGATATCAACCAGGTAAACATTCATCACGAAGTTCTGATGATCGAGTGAATAGGGTATTTAATGATTTTTACGATCCATAAATGTACCACATCATGTGATTGGGAATGTAGAAAGGTGGAATGATATTATAGACCAGAACATTGGACATAGAAGGTCGAGCTCGAGAAAAAGCTTCTAATAGAAAGCCGGCATGTCTCTCACCCGAACCACATACAAGACAAGTGAAATAAAAGCAATCCCCTAGAAAACTTCGATCTAGAACTCGAAAACCTCTATCATGGTTAAGCCTCTAACAAGGTCTGCAGTGATAGATAGAAATATATCAAGAAAACTTTCTAAGAGATATTATAACACAAAACGTCCAGCTAGTTTTAGCAGCGTTGAAAAGATATTAAAGTCTTTTAAAGGGACGAGTTCATGTGATCGAATTCAGGAATGGTTATCCAGTCAGAGAGCGTACACTCTACACAAACCAAAGAGAGTGAGATTTGTACATGACAGAGTCAAAGTGTCAGTCGTTGATCAGCTCTGGCAAATGAATCTCAGTAACATGGTTTCACTCAGTAAAGAAAATGACAATACAAGATACTTGCTTTTTGTCGTCGATGTATTTTTCCAAATTTCTATGGGTTATACCTTTAACTTCGAAGACAGTGAATTCTATTATCAATGGAGTTAAATCGCTATTTATTTCAACCAAAAGACGCCCGAGATCAGTACAAACAGATAAAAGTGGGGAATTTGTAAACTCTGGCATTAAATCATATCTAAAAGGAAATGGAATTCACTTCTACACTTCTCAGAATGAGACTCATGCAGCAGTAGTGGAGAGGGTACAGAAAACAATAAAAAAATAAGCTCTGGTGGTATATCAAATATAAAGGAAGTTTACGTTATATTGATGTTTTACCTGATATAGTTAAAGGTTACAATGAATCATATCACAGTAGTATAAAAATGAAACCTATTAACGCCACAAGATGAGCTGCGTTTCAGATATGGCGAAATTTATTCTGAAAAAATAAGTCAAAGAGAAAGAGGAAAATAATAGTCTTTAAACAGGGAGAGAAAGCTAGAATTTCAGAATTAAGAAACCTTTTAAAAAAAGGCTTTCAACCAGAATGGTATGAAGAAATGTTCTATATAAAAGAGAAAGTACCTTTAAGGGCTAATAGTTATAAACTAATCGATTACGATAATGATCCGATAATCGCTACGTTTTACTCTGAAGAACTTCAAAAACTTAAAAGTGAAAATGGTGAGAACCCTGTATACATGATAGAACACATTATTAAGACTAAACGAGAGAAAGGGAAGAAACAATATTTTGTCAAATGGTTGGGATTCCCTAAGATGTTTAGCTCATGGGTGACTGAACTTCATAATACAAAGTGAAAAAAATGGATGAGAATCAGTCTGTAAGAGGTACTAGACTCTGGAATATATGTGGCGAGAAAGTACCAAGGGAAGAAATTATGTATATAGCACAGGTGGGGCTAATTTACATTGTCATCATTACATGTATATTAAACCTCAGTTTACCTAATGAGGATAAAGGAATTTGGATCTCACTATGTTCAGGGTGTCTAGGATATATTCTACCTGTACCTACTATCAAAGCCATTAAAAGAGTTTTGGCCACAGCGGCTACAACACCCATTTCAAAAAAAAAATGGAGAGTAACCATTTCTACATTACACTACCAAGTAATTCATTTATGAATTACTTTCCTGACAACTCAGTCGCCAAGTTTACTACAAAACTTCCTATGAACTTGGATTTATCAGGTTCATGGGAAGTGGGTTTAGTTGGAATTCAATACCCAAGATCATGGTTAACCCTTGAAAAGGACGCTTACGTGAGATTTACTTCACCGGCTAACAAAAAAGGGAGATTTTTCACAGTATGAAAATGGTTTTACACAATTAAAGAACTTATTAATCAGCCTAAGTGTGACATGAAAGTACAGCTTACTGAATTTGTTGAAAACATTCAGTTCATATACAATGAAGAGAAAGGTTTTAGAATTTGTTTAGTGATTGGACCTGGATATTCAGTTAAGTTTGATCCCCGATTAGCTCAGTTGTTCGGATTCAAGACGAAAGCGATGAATGGTACAAAACGGCGGGAGTTTTTTGGTTATTCTGGGGAATCAACTACTAGAGCATTACTTTTTTTTTATTCTGACATTGTTCAACCAAACATTATTGATGACACCATAGCACCACTCTTATGGGTCTTACCACTAGTGAAGAAATCTGCTTTAATAGAGCGTGAGTTTGTAAACGTACATTATCTTCCTGTTGCCAACACATCAGCCGACACTATTAAAATCAAGCTAGCCAATTCATATGAGAAGCTTATTCCATTTGAGAGTGGTAAATCAGTCATAAAACTTCATTTTAGAAAAATTAAAAGTTAGTTTTACTTTAACCGTTGAATCGTCAACATCAGAAAAAGAGCAGATAGAATGAGACCATCTATAAACCTGATAAAATAGCGCTACATAACTATTACATAGCCCAAGCTGGATGAGGGATACCGGTTTTCGTGGGTGGTCATCATCAAAGAGGTCATGGGCTAGGTAACATTTTTGGGAGTTTAATGCGATCCGCTATACCACTGTTAGGAAAGGTGGGAAGAAATATAGGTAAAAAGGCATTATCAGCAGGTGTTGGTTTAGCCAGTAATGTATTGGCAGGGAAATTTTTAAAATCTTCTGCTAAGTCAAGAGCATTATCGGCGCAAAATCAGAACTTGACTTGTTTACTGTTAAACCTGTTTTAGCTACTATGGAAGAGGGTTCTTGGCAGCTTTACCAGCCAGTGAATACCATTTCAAACACTAACTCAGTCCCATTAGAGTGTTTTATCTCAGGGAATGGACAAGATTATTTAGAATTTTGAACGTGATTGCGATGTTGCTGAGGGGGATCAGGTTGCCCCTGTGAATTTACTACTTCATTCATTATTTTCACAAGTAGATGTCTTTTTAATTTGTCAGCGTATATCGGATGCACATGATACCTATCCATTCAGAGCTTTTATTCAGATGATTTTCTCATACTCGTCTGATGCATTGTATTCTCAATTATCTGCAGCTTTATGGGCGAAAGATACGGCAGGTCAGCATGATTCTCTGACAGAAGCAAAAGTGGGTTTTACTGAACAGAAAGAAAGATGCGCTAATAGTAAAACAATTGAATTAGCAGGGAGAATACACTCTGGTATATCTATGCAAGATCGTTATATACCTATTGGGGTCTCGTTAAGACTCAGACTTCTAGCAAGCAACGTACTGGGAAGGGAGGCTGTGTATTTCTAATTCACAGAGTAATGCTTGAAACTTTAAGAGGCTTACATTGTGTGCCTAACTATAATGAAATGAAATAAATCTTAACAAATAAAAATAATTTATACGGAATAAAACCGTTAGATGTTAATTGTTGCAATGAGCTACACAAATTAACCTTGTAAAAGTATACAATGTGCGCCTTTAACAGCTGGCAGGCCCCATATGATCTAAAGGGTGGCTGGGACGAAATACCACGGGCAAAGTCCCACCGTACATAATCTCACTGGACACAATTCCACCGGACATAATCCCACCCGGAGATATTCCCACCAGACAAAATCCACCCGGACATAATACCACCGGACATAATCTCACCCAGGCAAAATCACACCCGACTGAATCCCACTGGATTTCATACGCACTCCATTAGGGCCCAATCGGGATCAACTCAAGATTGTAGAGGAAGCTACATGCATGGGCGTCACATTTCGAATAGTTGCCAACTTGTCAGCGATCTCGGGGATATTACATCCCTTGAATTTTTAAATCCAATTCAATTCAAGTAAATGTTATTTGCTTATTTATAGTGTTACTTACAAAATGCTTATAGACGGTCCATCAAAGGCAGCGCCAATGGGGTGGCGGGCCCCTTACATATAACATTTGTGCATGACATACCATTACACAGGAGACATTAGCCACAACATGTATCTGTTCCGCTTGCAAGTTTCTAATCTTGGGAATAGACAGGTATGTAGGTTAGGGTCAGTCGGTAGGAGGGGGAGGGGGCGTCGTGTTAAAATAATTAATTTGGCTTATTATTTATTAGTGGGGGCAGTGTTGTCATCACTGGCAGTAATGTCACAGGCACATTGTTCATCATGATATTAAGGAACCATAATCCTGTCACATTACTGTCATCATGTGAACGATGCTGCTGTCATGAAGTAGCTGGGGTGGGTGGAGTACTTTGGGGGGGGGGGGGGAAATACTAGGCCTACAATGTGGGTAATTAGACACAATGCGCAGAAACAGTTTGGGGAATAGGAAATAGGCATACAACTCACGTTTATTCTAAGAAGTGTCATGCACCCTCTAACACCACCATCCCCCCAACCACCACCACCCCACCCCACACACCCGGCATAGGCCCCTGTAATGACATTTTGATGACACACATATTAAGACAACATGGTCCCAGTTTTCATAGTTCATAAAACTACGATAAGATAACTCTTTCAAACCTACAAACTAGATATTACAAATTCTACAGTGTAAGCAAGTATGCTGAATAATTTGGAACTAAGTTGACTGGATGATGTAAGGCAGCAATAGCTTCCAGTCAAAGTAATTTCAAAATCTTCAAAAACCGTAGCTGTTTGAGTATTAGGGTAACTTAACCCCTTCAAACCCATATTCTAGACACGACAAATTTTTGCATTATAAGAATTATAAGAACAAATTTGAGAAAAAAAGTTGAATATTTTAAAATTAATTTCACTGGATGCTGTTGTTGCCTAAGGATCTAAGGCAGCAACAGCTTCCAGTCAAATTAATTTCAAAATATTCAACAACTTGGCTGTATGTTTTGAATTTGAGAAACGGTTTAGTATATGGATAGCAGATTTTGATAACACAAATATAAGTTAGAAAGATTATGTTATTCGGAGCAATGGCGTGCATTACTTATTCGAGAAAATGGACACAAGAAGAAAAATGTAATAGCTATTAAATTATTCAATTTTTGTCCATTTTCTAAACCGGCCTTTGGATTATAAGATGTTGCTTATAAGTAAATTTTGGTCTTTCTGTTGTTTTATGGGCCCTTTAACTAACTAGATGTATATTTGCTGCCGCATTTGTTTTAGACTCTGTTGTCTTCGGCTGCGCACAATTGTTTTTCGAAAACCAAGTCATTGTTCTAGTGGCTTCCTGGGTGAGCGGCGTGTCCAAGAAAGCACATATTAAGTGAATATAGCATAGGTCAATACTAGCTAGTAGTTAGGCTATATATTTGGTGCTATCAAATACATTTACAACGTTTACTGTGTGTCTGAAAATTGCAGGGACTTTCTTAGAAATTATGGAGTTTCGAGCTTAAATTTTCCGAAAGACGCGTTGGTAATGAGTTAAGAAAACGGTTGCACCGCATACGCATAGGAAGAGGGTGGGGGCAATGGGTCAACTGAACAACAAACAACTGAAGATCCCCCAATTCCCCTTAAGATGCAGGAGAGGCCATCTGAGGATATCTAGATTTGAAAATTTTCCGGCTGAGAGGCCCCGTTACTCCCGGCTCGGCCTTTGCCCCAACCCCATAGTTTTGAACACATTCATCCACCTATAGCAAGCTAAGCAAATTACTCGACTTACGGTTCTCATATTTTCTTAAAAGATACATATCCTAGCTAAATGTATGACTATTTGTTACTTTATGGACACTTTAACTAACTAGAACTGTACTTTAGATAGATATTTACTGGCGCCACTATTTCAGAATATATTGTCTTCGCCGGTTCGCAGTTGTTAGTATAAAACCATTCTCGTAATACTAAAGATAGTCATTCTTCTGCCCGCTTCCATGGTGATTCCATTATTCCATAATTGAATAGTAGTTGTACACTTCCTATGGTACAAGTGACAAAAAATATATGAACAGGCCCAACAAGTTTATTGAAAACTGTTGCTGCCTATAGCAGTAACAACTTTCCGTTAAATTGTTGTCCATATAATCATCTGATAATACAATTGTCACTAGATAAAGGTTTGATAACAAAGTGGCTGAAAATCGTTGACGCAACAACTTTCAGTCAAATTGTTCTCAAAATAATAAGCAGTATAGTCAACGTTGCAAGACTTGAAGATATTTCTTGCAAATTTATTGACAATCATTTCTGACTAATTTCTTCTTGGAATAATCAGCGGATTTCCTGTTTTGTTTACGAGCAAGTGCATACACAATTAGTTAGGCCTATATCGTATGAATATTTCAGTGTGAAATACGTTCACAAAGAACAAGCAGTCCACCAGTACACACACGATCGCTTCTGACATGCCTACAGTGAATGGAATAATATGCTTACCTCCTGATATCTGAGACTGGATCTCGATTCCGTTTATCATATATGCCTAACTTATCGTGTATGCATTTGTTCACTAACAAACAAAAAAGCCCGCTGATTATTCTGAGAAAGATTTGACAATGCTGTTGCTGCCTGAGTAAGAAATGCTGGTCATCTTCTTCTTCTTTTCGATCGCTGGTATCACACATGGAGAGCCGTTCTCAAGATGAAATATGTGGTTTTCTGCAGTTCTTCCACAGGCCCATACAGCTTTTCACGAAAAGAGGTTGACAAAGCCCAGATCTCTTCTCTCAGCAGCTGATACGTACTGCAACATTGAAGTATGTGCTCTGTGGTCTGTTCTGCTTCTCCACAAGGACAAGCGGGCGATGTCGTAAGGTGGAACCGCCTGTACATGTGTTGGTTTAGTCTGTTGTGTCCAGTTCTGAGACGAAAAATGGTCACTTGCTTTGTCCTCGAGAGATGATGGTAGGCATCTTCTGATTGAGGTGTTCTATAGAGTGACTCGATGATAGTCTTCATCTCTGTATGGGTAACCATGTTTTCTGTCTGATTCTCTTCTGCACCCACCTTTGCCATCGTGTCTGCTTCCTCATTTCCTTGGACTCCACAGTGTGAGGGGATCCACTGCAATGCTATCCGAAAGCATGTGATGGTTTGTAGTGCTTCTTCAAGTTGTGGCAGCTTACCTTTGGTGATAGCCTCAAGGACGGAGCCGGCATCAGATAAAAAGACAATCTGTGCAATAGGGTCTGCTGTTCTGCTGATGGTATTAGCTGCATGAACCAGTGCTTCGACTTCAGCTCTGTAGTTTGTGCAGTGTTTGCCTGTCGGTATTGCAGGTGACTCATGTTGTCCGTTTGGATACTGTATGTGCAGTCCGGCACCTCCGCTCCTAATTGCATCTTTGGCTGATCCATCTGTGTAGATCCTTATCCATGTCTCCTGAGGGTACATTTCTTCAAGCATGGCTAGGGTCAGGGCCTTCTTGCTCACATCACTGTGTTCATCTTTGGTTGTGGGATGAGGTACTGTGGTGCGAATAGCTATGCTCTCTAGTTTGTTTTCCCAGAGTGGAGGATCAAGGGTGTGGTTTGGGTCTTCTTTTTGTGCTGGCGGGATTTCTTGGTGTTTCCTTTGAAGTGCGTTTGTCTCTTTCACAAAACTTGATCTTTTAAGTCTTCCTGATAACAGCTGTGCTTGCCTGATCTTCATCGGGTGGTTGTTGAACGATTTGAACTTTGCAGCTTGGATCAGTGCTTTGCATTCCCTTCCTTTGCTAAGTGGGGGGATGCCTGCAGTCTGCTACTTTTTCCTATTGGTGTTGTTCTCATTCCACCAGTGATGATGCGCAGTGCCTGGTTTTGTACTCTGTCGAGGTTCTGTTGATGAGATTTAGCTGCTGTCATCCATGAGCTGGATCCATACTCAAGGTGTTGTCGTACAGCACCTAGGTAGATGGTCTTGAGGATCCTTTCATTGGCACCCCACTTTGTTCCTGCCAGCTTCCTCATGATGTTTAGCTTTCTTCTGGCCTTTGCCTCTGCGTTCTGTATCGCTAATGAATAAAGAAATGCTGGTCAATAACGTTGCTCGAAATATCTTCAGCAGGTCTTGCAACACTGACTGCCCTGCTGATTATTTTGAGAACAATTTGATTGAAAGTTGTTTCATCAACGATTTTTAGCCAAATTGTTATCAAAACCTTTTGTATTATCAGCTGATTATTTTGACAACAATCTGACGGAAAGCTGTTGCTGCTATAGGCAGCACCATCATTCAGTAAACTTGGCATAGATATATTTGTTTTTATTTGCACCATAGGAAATATAAAATTAGTATTGTACAATACTATGCTTACAATGAGGTCCAACTTGGAAGCCAGCAAAAGAATGACTAGCATTAGCATTACGAGAACGGTTTTATACGAACGATTGCCCACCGGCGAAAACAAGAGTCTGAAATAATGGCACCAGCAAACATCTATCTAAAATGGCGGTTACAGTCCAAGTTAGTTAGTGTCCATAAGGTAACAAATAGCCCTACATTTAGCTAGCATATTTATCTGTTATGAATAGATGAACTATTTAAGAAGTTTCGTGAAACGAGTCCAATTTACTAGTAAATTGCAAACTAAGAGCTAGCGATGTAGAAACTCTATTATAAATATGCAAATCATTGAACATCTCAGTATATTGAAGAAGGGCATCTGGCAGGTCCCCTATAAATAACTCATGACATGAATTAAAAACGGGACCGGAAGTTGAGCCGAATGTGGAAACTTGACTAGAACCATAAGTAAACGAGAACTAGAAGCTGACCCAACTCCAAGTGTTCGGCCCGAATATGAAAGCAGAAGTTGGTCTAGGGAAAATGAAATTTCATCAGAAATGTTAGCACAGATTTGGAAGCATGTCTGGAAGAGGTAATCGCACATAATTGAAAGCTGAACCGGAAAAGGAAGTTTGACGCAAATAAATTGAAATTTGGCTAAAATCTGATTCGGAAGCAGAAGTGAGATAAGAAACGTGTGGTGAACTAACCCGAGGTCAGGTTGAACCGGATGCAGATGGAGAAAGGGATATATCACAACCAGAGGAGAGCAGAAGAGGAACCAGAAATGACACGGCCAGAAGCAAAAGGGGAAGTGATCTGACAGGATGACGTGGGCTAACCAGAGCTAGTATTAAAGGCAGGCAATACCAATGGGTAAAATGCGAATAACATTGTGCGCTGCTTTGAGAGGAAACATGGAAAAATCCTCGCATCAGAAGAAAAGTATCATTCCGTTTTGAACTAGTATCAGTAATACATGCCAAAGCTTCTGTGACATGCACTCACGGTGCTCATCTACGAGATGCTGTGTATAGAGGTTCCTGAATACATGACAAGATCAAATATACAGGCGTGATGAATCTCATAATCCTCAAAGAGAACTCAGCAAACATTGTTTCGTTGGCGCAACGTTGTATTCATTGGCCAACATAGTTTTGCGCGTTGGACATACGTTGGCCCAACGTATGGTTTCGTTGGCGTCACGTTGGCCTAACACAGGCGCTACATTGGATGATCGATCGAAATTTAGTTATGTTGGCCCAACGTTGGCGTTACGTTTGATGATTGATAGAAAATTAATTACATTGACCCAATCTTGTATCTACCATAGGAAATCTACGTGATACGTTGGGCCAACATAAACCCAACGAGCAAAACTACATTGGTCCAACGAGTAAACTTACATTGGCCCAACGTAGTATTTTTTGCAGGGAATGGTCTGCAGCACATATAAACGGGATGACGCATTGAATCTTCTATTTCCAGACTTGACCGGATATTCAACATGTTATTTCTGATTATATTTCCAAAGCTCCAATTTAAAAAGTCTAAGATTGACCAGTTGAGTAGGTGATAAATGTGGGTTAAATATAACCAATAACAGTAAGGTGAACAAACTATAAGGAAGCAAGAGGACACGGGCGTACGCACGCACTCACAAACCATCTGGATCTGCGATGTGTATCATGGTCAGCGCATGAATTCTAGAAAGAGAAGATTTGTATGATCGTTTTTAACACAAACTTCTCACGTGAACGTGTATTAGTCATGAATTTACATAGTAATCTAGACGCGATGGAAAAATAGACTTATATGCATCTAATAAATAAAGTCAATAGGTCAAAATATGCCGAAAAGTTAGACCAAATGATTGTCGTTCGACATTCCCAGTTTGGACAATTTCAAGCTGGACTAAGAAAGGATCTACTTAACAATGTTAATATATGGTGTCTAGTTATGAAGCTGGTGAGCAAATGTGGCTTTAATCAAGCAGCTACATACCTCAGTTCATTTTTACTCAACCCAAATATGCAAATTATGGTGCTAGCAAAACCTCAAAATAAATTGCCAATCATCAGTGTTGACTGATCTACTTATCTGTATGTGCGTGTGTGTGTGTGTGTGTGTGTGTGTGTGCGTGCGTGCGTGCGTGCGTGCGCACGAAATTGGAATTGGAATTAATTACTTTGCTCAAGTAATTGGTAATTGACAATTCTTTTACCAATTACCTTAGGTTACTTTCATATACTCTTAGATTTAACTCTGTCTATTCATCTATTTTACATATTCTATTCTTTTTTATCTTTATAATCCAAAGCATATTCTGTTGAAAATTTTGAAACTGATTTGATTGGGAGCTGTTGCTGACTATTGAATAAATTTATAATTTAGCCAACAGGAATTGCATAAAATTAACCATTTCAGCTCTACACACCATACATACGCATAACAAATTCATTGTAAAGTAATATTCTGTTCAATATTAAAACAAAATGAATTGGAAGCTGTTGCTAGCCAAGGCAGCATTTCAATGTTTAAAGGGATAAAGAAACACTTATCCGTCCATGCATTATCAACAATCATCTACGATTTACTTCTGCTGATTATTTTGGAAAATATTCTTAGTGTTTAGAATTATGAAAGCTGACTTAAAGTGCAAGGACTGATAGTAATGTTGTTTTCAATATATACTGTAGGTTCACAACGTTCTCGGTCAGATTATGTTTCTGGTAAATTAGAAAGAAAACTGTTAATGCTTCTGACCTGTAAAGTGGTAAAGAACTGACAGAGAAAAGCTTCTTTTTACCTGCTTTATATAACCATTTATCTTCCGAAAGCTGTTTAACATTTTGAAACTAGTTTGATTTAAACGGAATTTATTTTCTGATTCAGATGGGAGCACAATAAGACTTGTATCTTATGCCCGTGTCTACCATACACATACACATATTAAATAGAAAATATATCAAGATGGCGAATGTTTAGAATAATTACAGCAATAATAATTCAAACAATGAATAAACTTGTGGGTGAGTGAATGGGTGCTTGAGTGGGTGAGCTAGCGAGCGAACTAGTTTAAACAGGATTATCTTTTAGTACTAAGAGAAGTAATTTTTTAGTTGTTTCCAAATTCATCTTGCTGACCATGCTGCCTTCCAAATGAAAGGAAAGTGAATTATAACATGCCACAATATGCTGACGTGCCGCAATCTGGTTTGTGAATTTGAAAAACGAAACCAACATTCCGAGCAAATACCCACCGGAATTAAACGAAACGCGTGGACTGTCGCTCTAATTATTTCCATGTGCGCGAGCTACGCGATATCTGTGTCGACACGTGACCAGAAATTGCTCCAAAATCAATTTCTGTGTCGCGCGGCAAGAGTGGTCGCGTGCATGGAAAAAGATGGCTGGACTTATGAAGGATCAATAATTGTCGCACCAATTGAGAGCGACAGTCGCGCGCAAGAACGCCCACATGGAAATCCAGCTTAACTATACACCCGTACGTGTGTACGTAGGTATGTTTTATCTTGCCGGCCATGTGTAGATCCGTGTATTTTCCCAGTTTCTTCGACAACATAAGTTCTACACGGAAAGTGTCGTTGAAACATGAAACGTGTACTAATTATCGTGCGTGGCAGTCGGTCATTGTTTGCTCAAACCCGTCCATCCATCTGTCAGTCGCTCATTCGGTTCGTCTTGCCTAATTTACATCAAACTTGTTATTCCAGATTGCACATGCCGACAGACCATAGATCTTAGTTGGTTCTTGGAATGAGTGTGTTTTCTTAACCATGATGTGGTTAGGGTGGGATTAATGGATGGGTGAAATTCGTCCTCGTTTTAGCAGCACGCTCAGCAGACGAAAAGTATAGCAATGGCTGTAGCTGGTGTCTAGGATGGACTTGTTCAGGAAATCCCGATAATATTAATATTTCTTCTGATCATCTGAGAGGGTGTTTATTTTGTGTGGTCACGGGGAAATACGAAACCAAACACTGTCCGCTCATGAGGGTAGAGAGTTCTTGAAAGCTCTTAAAATGTTCCTACCTGCAATTCTCCGATGGCATGCCAGCTAAATATGCAGCCACATTTTAGTACAGCCGTGGACTATTTTTAAAAGTAATCTTAAGGCCTAATAAAAGGTTTAATTCAATTTCATTAATCGGGAACAGCTTCCTTCGCTGCCCTTGTATGTTTAGCTCTTAAAATTGAAACTCATCTTCTGTTAAAATTGTAACAAATTTCATTTGTCTTTGGTTTTATTGTGTTTCCTTTGGTGGTGGTGGTCGTGTTGGAGAATGGTGGGGTGGGTGTGTGGGGATGGGGACCCCGATGTGGCCCCTTATTCGGTTTCGTCGCCTCCGGCATCCGGAGTGCAAATTAGGGAATTCAGACTCGGAATCCTTAATCAGTTTTACGACACATAACGCGATAATAGCATTGTAATCAATGGCTCGCGCACGCACATTCTTGTATTACTACCAGTACCAAAGACATTGTTATTATCTTTATTAGGGAGAGTTTAGGCTGATTTCAAACATTAGGTAAGATTCTTGTTTTTGAATTATGGTTGTCGTTAGCGTTATGCGCGCATTATTTCCACAGACTAGATAATAAAATGCACGAAAATCTCGATCAAAAATGCAATTATGATTATCCATAGAATGTATCAATACATCCGATAACAAACCTTTTCGTCGTCATAGTAAAATATCATTATATGTTCTAAATATCACGTCTATTTGAGTGCCATTGTGGAGCGAAACTCAATGTAAATTTAAAAATGTTAATATACCAGCCATAATAGGATCTAAATCTGTGGATGGGTTTTCCGGATAAAGGTCCGACAAGTAGGCCTGCACGTGCCGACAATCAATGAGCTATGTACAATTAATTAAGTCTGCTTGCGTATTCAGTAAAACCTATGCATAGCGGATACCGTATTGGCCTACAAAACGTGCTACGAGTAAACTGAATTGAAATCGATTGGATTGAATTGTCTTTGACTGGTACAGATCAATGAACCTTCCCAGAGTATCCATCTATTATATGACGTCATAATCAACTACGTGACGTGTAGGGTTACAGCATGAATGGCTCGATTTAGTTAATAGTCGACACGTTGTACGAATTGTATGTCTTTACTATTTAATAAACATTCCGTCGAATATTTTAAAACTAATTTGACTGTACATTGCTGTTGCTGAGAGAGAGAGAGAGAGAGAGAGAGAGAGAGAGAGAGAGAGAGAGAGAGAGAGAGAGAGAGAGAGAGAGGGAGGGAGGGAGGGAGGGAGGGATGGAGGGAGGGAGAGAGAGAGAGAGAGAGAGAGAGAGAGAGAGAGAGAGAGAGAGAGAGAGAGAGAGAGAGAGAGAGAGAGAGTCCGTTGAGCATATTGAAACTAAATTAACTGTCGGCTGTTGTTACCTATTCAACAGCTTTCCTGTAAAATCGTCTTGAAATTGGGATACTTGGATTTTAGGAGTCAAAGAGTTACCACACTCTTTTAACAACGTCATAATTATCTTGACAAAATGTGTATGTCCGTAATAAACAGGTCAACCGATATTATAAATTCATGTCACGATCAACATTACTGTCCTTTATTATGACAATACCAGCAGTCATACCAATCATCGACGTCAACAGTTCGTTGCACCTGTTAAGATTTTTCTGCGTGGACAGAATGTGGCCTAAAATCTATATTTCAGCAACAATGTTTGAAAGAAACGCGTGGATTTTAATAGGAATATTAATGCATTGATTTTGATCAGTGTAGTCTAATTTGCTAATAATGACTGAATAGGCATTTATACAATGTACTGGGTCATATGCGAAAATTGATTGATGAAGATCGGGGTAATGATAAAATGGCTATGATGAAACAATTATGGAATAGTAACGCTTTTATTTAGTAGGCAGGATATTATCTTAAAGGAAAGGATCATGGAACTAACAAATACTCTTGAAAGATAGATTTAGATAATAATTAACCTATAGCCACCAGTAAAAACCGAAATAAATCGGAATAATTTGAAAAAAACAAATAAATACCTTTTATGTCACTCTAGCGGGAACCAATTCACCTTTCCAGAGTATCCATTCATCCATCACCCGACCTCATATGACGTCATAATCAGCTCAGCGCGTATATGATGACGTCACAATCATTATGTCACAAAGGGTTCCATATAGACCGTTACCAAATCTCAAACAGTCCGACACATTGTATGAATTGTATGTCTTTGTAATTCTTTGCTATTTAATAAACATGCTGTTGAATATTTTGAAATTAATTTGATTGGGCGCTGTTGCTGCCTTAGGCAGCAACAGCGCCCAGCCAAATTAGTTTCAAAATATTCAACAGGTTACCTGTGTAGTTTTTTGGAAATTGATAGTCAGGGTATTCAGAGATCGCTCTATCCCAACACGAGCGAGGTGTGGGCGGAGCTTAGCTAGAGATGGGCGGGGCATAGCTAAAACCGGAAAGGTCCATTAGTGACGCGGGCGGTGATGCGCGCTCTGGTGTACATCGAGCGAATAAATAATACCTGCTACAGTTGGTCAATATAATCTCAGTTCTATTGGCGTTAAACTGATTAGCCACTACTTCATACAGGTAAAATACTGTCTAATCAATTTGACTGAAAGGCGTTGTTTCCAGAGACAGGATCTGCATTCAGTTACACGAATTTCAAAATATTTAGTAGGCATCATGTTGCAACCTTGGAAACAAGCAGTGTATTTTGAAATCATTTTGACCGAAACTTGTTGCTTCCACCCGAAACAGTGACTTTCAAATATAATGTTTTCAAAAGAATCAATAGTTAATTAACAGTAGCGAGTTACTCGCTCTACATCGGCGCCTAGAATTCGATACATCCCACTTGCGAAAACTATATTCACGTTTGCTTGGATTATATTCGAGTACGCGTTATACACGCACACGCGCACGCTTGACACACTGCGGAGTGCGAAGCACCGGCTGTCACTAACTGGTTCCAAGTTAAACGCTCCTATATTTTAGCAAATGCTTTTTCTCATAGAATCCCGATACATTTCTATTTTAACCGGTCGTAGTTTATTTGGTATTATATGAAATTACCGATAAACATCATTAGTTATTTCCCTTTTCCATTCCTTTATTTAAATTGTAATCGCTCAAACTGAGATTAGGCCTAATCATCTCTAATAATTCATTTAGCCTACATCAGTAGGTTGAACTTAATGCCATTAAGGTTCTCATCTATTGATAACAGACACATAGTATTTGTTGTAACACTTTCGCTAACTAGAGCTGTAGACGCCATTTTAGATAGATATTTGCTGCCACCATTATTTCAGACTCTGTTGTCTTCGCCGGTGAGCAGTTGTTGGTATAAAACCATTCTCGTAATGCTAATGCTAGCCATTCTTATGCTGCCATCCATGGTGCGCGCATAGTATGCTCCTAAAATAGTTCAATACCAGTTGTATGTTTGATATGGTTCAAGCGACAACACATAATATAACAAGTTTACTGAAAACACCTTTCCGTTAAGGTTGTCAAAATAATCAGCTGACAATACAATTGTAACTAGGTAGGGCTAATGATTTGATAACAACTTGGCTGAAAATCGCCGACTCAACAACAGTTTTCAATCAAATTGTTCTTAAAATAATCAGCAGGGCAGTCAATGTTGCAAGACTCGTTGAAAATATTTCTAGCAACATTATTAACAGTTATATTTCTCACTAAGGCAGCAACGGTATTATCAAATTTGTATCAAAATAATAAGCGTATTTTCTGTTTTGTTAAGTAACAAGTGCATACACAATTGGTTAGGCCTATAACAGGTGCATATTCCAGGTGTGAAATATGTTCACAAAGATCAAGCAGTCCACCAGGACGTGCACGATCGCCTCTGGCCTGCTTTCGTAAATAGAATAATATGCTTTAAATTAAATTAACTCAGCATGGCATGATCAATGTGTACCTAAAACTATTTAATAATCTACTGGACTCAGCAGAGGTCCCAGATTCCTGGACTGAAGGGATTATTATTCCAATATGCAAACGGAAAGGTGACTCAAAGGACCCAAAAAATTACATACCTATCACACTGCTTAGTTGTTTAGGAAAAGTTTTCACATCAATATTGAGTAACCGAATTTATGAATTCCTGAAAAATAGTAGTAAACTATCCGAAAACCAAGCAGGATTTAGAAGAGGATATTCCACAATCGACCACGTGTTTACATTTTCGGTTACAATTGATTTATTTAAAACAAAAAAGAAGAAATTATTTTGTTGTTTTGTAGACTTTGAAAAAGCATTTGACTCGGTATGGCACAATGGACTTTGGACGAAATTTATACAACATTATATCAATAGGAAAGTGCATAGGGTAATCCAAAATATGTACAAGAATATAAAATCTAAAATCAAGCTGAATAACAACTTCACAGACACACTTAGCTGTAGATGGGGCTCTCACCAATATTGTTCGCCATATATAGAAGACTACCTACAAAACAACAATTGCAAACCCATACAATTAGATTATGTAGATAATGAGTTAGATACGGTACTTAGGCTTCTAATACCTTTATATGCTGACGATACTATCATGCTAGCAGACAGTGCTAAAGATCTCCAGCAAATATTGAAATGCTTTTGAACGATACTGTATATTGTTGAAATTAAAGGTAAATGTTGACAAAACAAAGATTATGGTGTTTGGTAGTACCAAACCATAATGTAAAAAGCTGATGTTTTATTTAAGGAGGTACTATATAATTATAAGTACCTAGTCATAAATTTCTCCAATAATGGACGCATGCTTTTAGCGGAGAAAAGTTTATTCGAGCAGGCACGCGTGACAATGTTCGCAGTACACAGACGAGCTAAGCAACTGGACCTACCAATTGACTGCCATGCAAAATTATACTACCAAATGATAGAGCCAATCCTACTATATGGATGTGAAATTATGGGAACTGAAAGGTGTAGCCTACTAGAAAAAGAACACCTAGAATTTCTAAGATTTAGTCTTAAAATTAAGCGCAGTACACCTAAATATATGATATATGTGGGAAAGTTCCACAAGACCAAATCCCTCGGTGTCAATACTGGGTATGCCGCTAGAGATGGAATATGCCGATGATGTGGACTTCATAAAACGAGGAAAAGAACCCCCTTGACAAACTTCTCCCAATGGCTGCAAGCAAACTAAAAACTGGAAATATCTTTATGAATAAATCCAAAACAGTGTTCACCCACATATACCTATATACAAAGTATGAAACTAAAGAAAATGACGATCCACTTCATGGCAGCAAACCATGGAGGAAAAGTAAAATCCTGGGCTCACTGCTTTGCAGTACTGCTGATATTGCTGCACGCTGCATCACGGGGAACATAGCTTTGCAGTCCTTCTGGAAGCTATGGATTCGTAGATCAAAATGCCCTTGATAAAGAGGCTACGTTTATACAATGCAACCTGCATATCCTTGATGCTGTATAACTGTAACAGCTGGGCATCTCCAAAAGCAGCTCTAGACAAACTCTATGCCTGCCACTGCAAATACCTATGCACCATCACTGGAGACCGAAGGCCAGACAGCATAATTTCCAACAATGCACCATACAAGATGTGTAATACGTCGCCGCTGTCTGTAACGTCGCCAAGCAAAGATGGTCTATGTTTGGCCATGTGCTAAAGATGCCAGAAGAGACACCAGCACAGAGAGCCTTGGAATTCGCCCTACTCGAAGCCAGCAAATACAAAACCAGGAGAGGACGTCATTGCATAAATATGCTAAGCGTGCCACGAGTTGACCTCACGAAAGCAGGATTCGATACACTCAAGTCAAGAATGGACCTGAGGAAGCTGGGGGTTTCGGCTGAGGACGAGACACAGTGGGGAAAAACGAAGAAGGACTGATTGCATCTGTATGATGTTTTACTACTACAGCCGCAGAATACAGTAATCATACAATCATATGGGGGATTACGGTAAACGCCAATAAAAGTATTAATAGAACAGCGCATGCTAACTTATTGGATAAGACTAATATCAGGAAAACAAACTAAACTGGCTTTTAATATATACAAATACATGCTATGGGATTATAACCAAAACGGTACACAATATAAGTGGCTAGCTTGCATTAGATCGATTATAGACAAAACAGGGCACACATACCTCTGGGAAAGACAAACAGTTCAAAACAGTAACACAACCCAAGCAGCAATAACAAGAAATTTGAAATATCAGTTTATACAAACATGGCACGCACAGATGAATGAATTCTGGAAGGGCGAAATATATAATAGTTTTAAACTGACTGGGGAGTGGAACCATATCCACTTAGACTCAATGATAATAACAGAATCATGCTCACCAGATTCCGGACCAGTAACCATTCCCTACCAATAGAAACAGGGCGATGGGAAGCAATATCGAGAGACGACCGAAAATGCACTATGTGTGATAAAAGCGAAATAGGAGATGAATTTCATTATATTTTTGTCTGCGAGTTTTTTCAAGAGACAAGATTGGAAATCCTTTACAAATACATAAAGATAATTTGGTAGAAGACCAAATTATTACAAATTCTTCCAGCCATTTTCCACTTATAAGAAAGATTTTTAGCCAAAATCTGCCGATTTATTCACGAAATGACTAGACACTTCCAACGTAAATAAAACCTCCACAGAAGCATGGCTAAGACAAATAAATCCCTTCAAACCATTTAATATATATCAAGAACTCAAAAAGCTAGATTACTAAGACATCACTGAGCGGGCCCCACTCGGATAAGGTGCTACATGCTTGTTGTTGTTGTACGCCGCAATGAAATCGATGTGAACTGGTGCTGTGAATTGCTCTTTATGGAAATATCAGACAATATAAATGACGACGATAATGAGGACGAACACGAACAACAAGACATCAACGATGACACAAGTACATGCACAACAACCTTCATTAAAATAATCAACAAGACGAAAATAGAACACAAATAACAATAAAATACAAATTTACCAATAACCTAAAAAACACAATGATCATGATGATGATGGTGATGGTGGCGACATAATGACGACGACGACGACGACGACGATGACGACGACGACTACGACGCTGATGATAAAAATGATGATAATACTAATAATATTGATAATAATACTGTTCAAATTATTGATGAGACTTGTCATGAAAGTAATGATTGTAATAATTATTGTGATAAGAATAATAAGTATTATAATAATAATAATAATAATAATAATAATAATAATAATAATAATAATAATAATAATAATAATAATACTGAAGCTAATAATGATAATACTAATGTTATTAATAATTATGTTAATTATAATCAGTCTTATGTCAACATAACCATTTAATGATCAAGCCAGGCACAATGGCCTCTGCAGTGGTCTTGAGCGGTGTCCATTTGCGGGACACGCGAGGACGATTTTTGAGGATTTAGCAAACTCGAATGACTGGCTCGATAATCGAGGCTGATTTGGTGGTAAGTTTTCGAGAGTTGTCTTCTGGTGGCCCGCGTGTTGGCACTGACTGGGAAGAAATTGAGATTTTCTTGACCATTAACCAAGAAGTTAACATTTAATGCTCCGAGGCGCTGTTAACACAAGGATGGAGCCAGGCCTGCGTTTCGCGGGGCTGGCACCGCAGAGCGCTCTGAGAGCGCAAAACCGGTGTTTCTCTCTTTGTTTATTATATGATATAATTGGGGGTGCATATTTGCGCCGGGGTGCTTGAGGTTAAAATTGTTGAAATTTCTGTTTTTGTGTGGGATGAGGTCATCATGTGTTGGGATTTATTTCGTTTCATTGCATTGGTGTACGCACCTTGAGCGTCTGGTGATATACGGGATGGATAGTTTTGTTTCGGGCACTCTGGTGTGAGTGTGCACCTTTAATGCGAAAACAGCAGATTGTCAATAGTTTACGGATTAGCAGAGCGTTTTGGATTGTTTTCCCTAAGTTCCGTAGCAAGCAAGACTGCTGACATTATGATAATAATAATAATGCTAATAATTATGTATGGTAATAATGATTATAAAAGGTTGTTGGCTGTTCATAGATTGATGGGGGAAATTTGTATATAACCCCATATACTGTGTACAAAGCCTGGGTGTAATAAATTTATCAGTATCAGTATCAGCTTATATCCTGAGTGACAATGAAATGAACAATACCGACCTAATAATCTGCGTTATCAGGCTACGGACAGTATGGTCGACACTAGTTTATGCGTCGCCTTTCACATGTTTATTATCACCCAGCAGTGCTGCTGTTGGTTGTGTTTTATTGGCCGCTTACACCTAGATGTATTTGAGCCATGCCTCTATCTTTGCTGCGCTTCCTCGAAGGGTTGCGTAGTTGCTTATGAATTCGTTTATACATCCCATGTACAGACAACCTTCCAGAAATTACACCATTTTCATCAACAAAAAAGTCCATACAAATAAAATTAGCTCCCTAACAAATCTAATGATCTTGAATTCTCATCGTGTTCATTGTAGGATAAATGGATCGAGGGATCAATTTCTAGCTATTCCACGCCCATTTCTAGCTAAGCTCTACCCATATTATCGTGTGTAGGAATCAATTTGTATATGCGGATTCAGTTCAGTCCAGTTTATTTACTCTCAGGTCACAGAGGTGCATATGAGATGTAGTGAATTTACATATTTATAGAGTATACGTCAAAGTAGCTCTGCAAAAAAGCTGTTGATTATTTTGGAAATAATTAGAAAGATAACTCTCACTATAATCTTTCCGTTCCATCAAAATCACGACGGCTTTCCATCGCAGCAGCTAACATTAGCCTTCATCCATCCCACTCATGCTGCCCATGCCTATCCGATTCTCATGCTTATCTTGCAACTAATATGTAAAATGAACGGCTCTCCAAGTGTGATACCAGCGATCGAAAAGAAGAAGAAGATATGTTAAATCTACTCAACATGCAATTCTCTCTGATTGCTGTGGTGACTGGGTGCATCTAGGATGCTCTCAAGGCCTAACTATCACGGATTATGATATTCTAGGAAATTCTGATGATCCATGGTGGTGTTTCTAATGTAATCAAACTCGCTTCCCTTTCAGTCATTATGAAAATGATACCGAATTCATGTTTACTATTTTAGGTGCCAAATATGACAAGAGAAAAGCGATTTGAAAAAGAAGAAGTAACCTGTAGGCACTTCAAAAAGGAAAATGTAGAATTATTTTTTAAAAAAACATGGCTAATGTAAATTGGAATCAGGTAATTCAGTAACAGTCACGTGGAGATACCTACACCACCTTCGATATGATGTGCTTTAACATTTATGAATTTGCCTTTCAAATTATAAACATTACAAATTTAAACAAAATCCAACTAAATCCTGGATAGCGAGAAGATTGATAGCTTCCTGTCACAAGAAAAAAGGCTATATATGAATTTCATCAAATGTCAGACAAAATATTCACAATTCAAAAATATATAGAAACAGACTTAATCAAATAAGTAGAACACCAAAAATAAAGTATTTTCATAATAAATTTGATGAACAAAAAGATAATATAAAAGAAGCCTGGAAACTGATTAAATCATTACTGAACAAGAAGAAAGCAATACAGAAACATCGCGTTTTTTAAAACAATATACAGTCATAAATGACAAAAAGGAAATAGCAGACAAATTTAATGAGTATTTTACTAACATTGGTTCAGCTTATCAAGAAACTTTCACCCGAACTGGAACATACACATAGAGGACTATCTGACAGATAGTGATCAACATT